>JANRMT010062839.1:5831431-5901098 GCA_026402145.1 Polypterus bichir lapradei | reverse complement strand
AGATAGATAGATAGATAGATAGATAGATAGATAGATAGATAGATAGATACTTTATTAATCCCAAGGGGTAATACAACGGCTTCCAACATTTTAAATAGGGCAGGTAAGTGACCATTAATAATATCTTATAAGTAACCAAGTCCAGAGGGTCAATATAAGCAAAAGTGTCCAAGAAACACATTTCTGTTAACCATTCTTCATAACGGTGTCCATCAGGGTGATGCATTTCGAGACTCATCCCTTCATCAGGGCCCAGACAACTAGAAACTGCAGACAAATAATTTTCACCTCTCATTAAAAGATATGAAAACACACTCTGAAGGAGAGATATACTGTACAATAAAACCTTAACAAAGCTACACATTTTGAAAGCACTTCTAATGCCAAGCATTTACAATTCTGATTAACAGCCCTCTTCATATAATAGACAGAGAAGGATCACAAGTAGGGACCCCTCCATCACCTTGGGCTTCACAGATATATAATAGACAGGGAGACTCCAACTTAGGACATGTAAAAAGCAGGGTGTTGACTGTGTTGAAATATTATGGACAAGGGCTTGCTTAGGTATATAAGGCATGGAAAGAAGATGAGACCACTTTGGAGGCACAAACATACATCTGGCATTTCACTGACACATTAGGAGAAGCAAGCCCTCATCCCATGACACTACTTATAGGTCAGGTCAGTTGGGGAGAATGCACTGGTACAGCTTGTTGCCACACTCACCACACGATGTAACAGCTCCGGATCCTGGTTAGCAACCCCCAAGGCAGACATGCGGTCCAGTCACACACCCTAGAAATGACCCTCTATCTGCCACAACCAGGTGTTACGTGGGTGTCCCCTTGGCCTGGTCCAGCCACTCGGATCCTCAACAATGAGGAAATCACGTCACATGGCCGTAGTGCCGTAACTGACGCTCCCTCACAATGCAGGTAATGTGCTTCATTCAGAACTCCATGAGCAACCACTCACTCAACATAAAGTCAAACCAGCAGTATAAAGATTCTGAAGAGACACAATACCAAAGAAGTTCAGTCTTGTCTCAGGTCACTGGATAGCGTCCATGTCTTGCAACCATATATCTAAATCGTGAGCACCAAGACTCTAAAGACTTGGACCTGTAGTGCTCCGTGAAAACGTGAACAAGAGGCAAAAAGAGAAGAGATGTGACAGGTGGGCGACATATTACACGCATTATGCAGATGCAGAATGGAACACGGGTGCACGTTGAAATGCACACAAGGCCTTTAAGGAGCAATTGTCCTTCTTTAGAGTCCCAAAACAAAAACGTTTGAATCTCCAGTAAAGTTTCTTTTAGTGGGTTACACATTTTGCACTTGTGAAATCACCTGCTAAACTCATTTTAGTATCAGGTTCACAAAACTGCATGTGAATCAAAACTTGCCTGTTTTGCTCAACACTATTGCTACTCACTGACACAGAGTCATAAAAAAAACAGAACTAAAGTTGAAGCATTTTATTACATATGCTAAATTGCAACAGCAGGCCAGGTTTATCTGAATCGAGGCCTTTTCTTTGAATTTTGTGTGGTGGGTGATCATAGCGGTGGTACAGTGGCTCATTTTGGTTCACACTAATATCTTTCGGCTCCAGGGATCTGATTTGTTTCCCAGTCTGTGTGGACTTTTGATGTTGTCCCAGTGAACTTCAATTACCTACTACACTCAAAACTTAAATTTTGGGTTAGCTGGCACCTCTCATTTGACTCAGTGAGGAGATGTGTTTCACATATCATACTGGCATTCTGTCTGCCTCATGCCAAATGCGGCCTGGCACTCAAACTTGAAACCCTCTAAAGAATATGGGTGTGTGAATCCCCATTCCCTTTGCTTCTGTGTTATTTGTCTTGGCTGTCACAGACAGAGGGACTCTATTCATCAGGGCTTTTTACACATATTATCGGCAGGGTCTGGTCCAGTCTTGAATGGGACTGCTCAGACAAGTTGGCACTTTATTGAGATCAGCAGGCAGGTGTCCCGTGCTAATCTCAACTATTGTATGTGCTCTGCAGTTCAGTGCACCCGAACAAAGTTTTCTACGTGTGAGGTGCACAAACCACCACAAAAGTATCACTCGACACAGTGCTGTTTATTTACAGGGGGATGTGAAGAGCAGGGAGAGCTGGGAGTCAGGTCCCACACCAGATTTTAGATGGGATAAGAATTCACAGAAAGGTCGACTAAACAGTAACCCCTGCCAGCCCCAACCCCAATGTGGATTCTGTTTAAGGTCTTTTCAGTCAAAAATGGAAGGCTTCACACATCAGGAGGGGAATGTCCTTATGTCTAGGGCTAGATGGTAATTCCTCCATAAGGCTGTGAAAGCCACTGTATGAAATGATGTCTACATGAATACAACTCATAACATATGCTTATTTGTGCATTTCAAGCTTCATGAGATCGTTTTTTTATTTAAAGATTTTGTATAAAAAAATGTCATCATGTTCACCCCTACAGGAACCATACTAAATATTTACAGAGTGTCATTCCCGTGTGCCTGGTGATCACCTCTAAATATAATCAGCATTTAGTTCTCCTCCGTAAATTCAAATTATTTAAAAGAGACAAGGACCTGATGTTGTCTTTCTATCACAGTATGATTCAGTCTGTTTTCACTTTCAGTTTCATTGCCTGGATTAGTGGTCTGACGAACCAAAATTTAAAAAAAGCTTCAACAGATTACTAAGTGTGCAGCTAAAGTTATTGGGACTGACGTAGATGATCTGGCAAGTGTGTGTCAGAGGTTGACGCTAAACAAACTAGAAATCATCTCAACTGACGACAGACATTCATTACATGTAGAACTCAACTTCAGTAAATCAGGAAGGACAGTCGCTTGAAAACCCACACAAATCGTTCCAGAAATTCCTCTCTTCCTAGTGCCATAAGACTTTTTAATAAGGAATATCGGAGAAAAATGATTAAGGTTTGATATGTATCCTCTATAAATTTTTGTTTAAATATGCATTATCAAACTGCCTTACCTTAACCTGTCTTGTCTCTATTTGTGTTGTTTCATTTCTTTCTGTCTTGTTATTAGATGCAACTGAGAAGGCAAATTTTATGTTTTCTTGTGTAAAAATGACTAAATAAAGCAACCTTGAACCTTCCTGGCTCTACTGAGGTAAGTGGTACCACTTCTAGATAGGTGGGGGTACTAAGGCTAACTGTTTCTTCTCTTCCTCCCACAGATCACGGAGAAGGCACCAAGTGAGGCACATAACCCCGCCCACAGCAGTCCCCGCCCATTCTGGTCAGGGCTCTATTAAACAAGACGGCCCTGGAAGGAGGCGTCTCATTTTGGACCCGGAACTCAACCTGAACAGAATTCCTGACTAATAAACTGTGGCTTATTTCCTGGTTGCACATGTTTTTTGGGCTACTGCAGCCATCTTTTAAGTTGTGCCATCCTGCACTTTCCTCTGCTGTGTTTAATTATTAAATGGGGTTGGTGCCCCAGTTCTCACTGGTACATTCTGGTGGTCTGTCACCTCGATTACACAAGTTATGTGCTCCCTTGTAAATGCTAGTGCTTCCTTTTTGGTCTTATCTGCAGGTCAATGACTTTTGATAAAGGACATCTTTTAAAACCGTTTGGCCCTGGCTTATTTGAATTTGGCTTTCTACAAATTAACTGAATTTCATTGAATGATGAGATGCACATCTGAACTCCTGTTCACAAAATGGGTGAGATCTCTACATGGATGGATGTGTGCCCACCTAAACAAACCCCACAACACCACGCAGCCAAACACACTTTAACCACAGCAGTTTGCTTACAGAGTTGCTTTGGCCTTGTTGGAGTGCAGCGTTTCGCCGCAAGCCTCTTACCTGATCAGTTAGGTATTCTGTGCACTTGACCTCCGGTGAAGGGAGGTGTACATTTATTTTTTGTTAGCTGCTGTTGACAAGAGGCTCCTCTGGGGAAAGCATCCAGCGATATCATTCTTTCAGATTACTTCCCATTGCGATGGAGCTGACAGGACCTGCCAACAAAGCAAGCATTGGGTCGTAGCGCCTACACTTGATAAAGAGTGCTTGTGGTGGGGTCATAGGCAGGGCTCCGAATGGTGGGTGTGAAGCAATTCATCAGCCTTTCTCCACCCTCCTCATCTGTTGCCTTTCTTTCAGCTCTTGCCTCATTTTCGTCCTTCCAATCTGTCTCCTTGTCTGTTCACACCTCCCTCTTTACTGCTCTAAGAAAGAAGATGAGAACTGTACACAGGGGGCTGGGACCAAACTTTGAGGTCGAAAGCCGCGAGGCAGCAAGAAGAGCACCTGCACCACTTTAGGGTCCAGACAAAATATACAGTAGACAGTGCCGGTCAAAGCCCATGTGGAGCCCTAGGCAAGGTTCAACCCGGCACAAGAACAAATCACCATGCAAGATAAATATACAAATAGTGGATGTCAAATCTTCATTTAATAACACAGATTAAACTAATGGCAAACTAAGCATGTTGTGGCCGGTGGCAAGGAAGCAGTCGGAAGCAGGGATAAGTATTAGGGGTACCAGCTTGGTAACCTCCTCAAATCGAACCAAAAAAGAAATCAAACTGTATAGGGAAAGCATAGTTCATGGGGATGAAGAATTCATCTTCCCCATAAGATTTGGTGATCAGATGCATTTTCTTCTCTATCCTCACTACCTCCTCATCTCTTTCCTTAGCTATTCCTCTTTCCTGTTTCTTGTAAGTGGTGCTGTGATTGTGTTCTTAGAACATTTTTT
Organism: Polypterus bichir lapradei; assembly: GCA_026402145.1. NCBI lineage: Eukaryota > Metazoa > Chordata > Cladistia > Polypteriformes > Polypteridae > Polypterus > Polypterus bichir. The sequence continues at coordinate 5,896,343 of JANRMT010062839.1, read as the reverse complement.
ACAATTTATTTTAAAAATTTTATTATTATTATTATTTCCACTGTGGCAACCGCTAACGGGAGCAGCCGAAAGAAGAAGATTATTATTATTATTTACTGTTATTATTCAACAAGTTTTTTTTTATTCTACAACATATTGATTCATGGTCACAGCCATGTTGATGTCACCTGCGGCACCAGTTCTTAGCCGTGTGATCAGACTGCAGCACTTTTATGAGATCACAGCTCAGCACCTATTTAAGATGGAAGCGAAAGTCACCTGGCATTCATATTTGTGGACAAAAGTCTTGAAAGCCAGCAGTTAGTGATTTCTTCATTGTTAGGGACTTTGGATAACTGGTGAAGGATTTGACTTCATGTTTTTGAACTCTTTGGGCTTTTTGATGCATTAAATATTAGACTTCCTAGCTTCTGATGCTTTTTCTATTCATTTGCGTACCCCTAAAATATTGGTCTCAATCTCTTGGTCTTTAGTTATTCTTCTTCTGCCCTGCATCCCCTGGCACCATGGTCTGTCAATCCTCCCGTCTACTCCATATCAAACTCTCAATCATCCCCTCATTCATGGATTCTTCTCTCCCTTGTCACTGCTCTGTCCATCATATAAACAGCCCATCAGGTCAGATGATCTCCCTTCTGCATCTCTTTGTTTCCATTTTCTCCCATTCAATTTCAAATTTGAAGGTCCTATGGCTCTTAGATTCTCTCCCTGTCATATCCCTTCCATTGAGACTTTCTGTCTCTATTTTAATTACCACTTGCTGCTACAGCGGTAGACATTGTGCCTCCATTTCATTCCTACTGCTACCATGTTCCAGTTCCTTAGGGTCCATCAGTCCTCTTCTTAACTCTATTCTTCTCCGTCTACTTATTTGAAGCATTTACCTTTTCTTCCCTTTCTTTTCCTTTGCACCTACCGATCTCCCTTTTCACCATCTATGTTCATTTCTCCCAATTGTTTTTTTCTTGGAATTTCCCATAATGCCATGTGATGTAGTGTTTAAGGATTTGACCTTTACAACGCAAGGTTCAATTTGCACATTCATCTTGCTTTATGAATCTGATTAAGTCCAAATGTAAAAATTCATGTAAACAAATGGAATGCATTACCTTGAAGTCACCTGTGTCCAAATATAAGACGATAATTATTTCTTCTTTTTTCACACTCTTCCTTTCCTTTGTGTGTTCTTTTCACAGTCCCTATTCACTCCTCCCATCTCTCTGTTTCTCAGAGTCTCCCTCCCTTGTCAATCATACTACAGACGGCAGTGCTTTGTACATGAAGGACTTGAACCTTTAAACACAAGGTTGTCATTTCAATTCGCACTTCCATCTTACTGGGTAACCTTCAGCAAGACCCTCAACTCCAATTATAAAACTGCATGTAAACAACTAGACTGCATTCTCATCTTGTAAGTCACCTTGGAGAGAAGTGTTGTTCAAATGAAAAATAACATGAGGCTTGGTGATCGTCTTTCGTTTTGTTTTCATTCTGTCTCTTCCTTTCCCCTCCTTTGGTTTCCCTCTCAATTCTCTCCCTTCTTTAACCGACCCCTTCGGACATTTGGTTGTACTTAATGACCTTAGCAATTTCCTCTCTTACCCTATGTCTCCTCACTCCTCTCTCTTTAGTGCTCTTTTGTTTCATTTCAGTGTTTTTCTGAGACTCTGTCACTCCCTCTTCATGATCGTCTGCCTTTTCCACTCTTTCTCTGCTGTCCCTTCCCTTTGGACTTCTTTTCTAACTTTCTTTTCACCATCCTTAGTCCTTTGTAACTACTCTGGCAGTCCCTGTCAATCCTCTTGCTAACACCAAGCCCCCTCTTCCTACTGTCATGTTTGATGAGTCAACTCATTTTCCTGATACTTGTTCCTTGTATCCAGTAAAAGCTCACCTTGTTCACTGGAGTGCTATTTCATGCACTTTAAATTTTTGATGTGTTTCACATATTCAGGTCAGAGAAATAATCTTTGAGATTCTTTATCTCCTTCATAGACCTTCATAGGCTGGAGTGATTTGAGTGTTGAACTGAATTTAAGAGAATTGCAGTGACCTGAATTACAGTGGACTGTCTCCCCATATCTCTGACAAGTCAAACGAACCAACTGGGGCTTCAGGTTGCTGTGCTTCTCATCAGGCTTTGCTGTCTTTTAGGTTGTATGTATATCCCACTATGTTGCAAAATTGGTTATATGCAGGGTGGCAGCTACTGGCTACAAACTATTTCTTATAATAATGGGGCTATACAAAATACTACCCCATTTCACCCTTTCTTGACAATAACAGGACACCACACTTGTAATAGTCAGTTGAAAGTGATGGTCATATTAAAACGAAACCAAACACAAAATGTAAAATCAACAGACACATGCATAATACACACAAACAAGATGAGCACAACACAATTGTCAGAGACGGCTGGGGAGGCGACCCGGCCGGGAAGCCCAGGATGACCGGAGGAGGGCTTGCGCCTTCCCCAGACCATGTGGGGGTGACCGCCCTGGTTGCTTTGGGGACCACGGGTAGGGAGCTTGGAAGCTCAACCCTGTAGGGGCCCATGGTCGCCACCAGGGGGTGCCCTGCTGCCTTCGGAGCCCTGGATCTCAGCACTTCCGCCACACCCGTAAGTGCTGGGGGGAAGAAGACTGGAGACACCCGGGGTGCTTCCAGGTGCACAGCCGGCACTTCCGCCACACAGGGGAGTGTCTGCGGAGGAGTGTCGGGAACCACCTGGAGCCCATCCTGGCTTGCATAAAAGGGGCCGCCTCCCTCCATTCGATGGCTGGAGTCGGGTGGAAGAGGACAGAGCTCGGAGGAGAGGAGTGGAGGCGGACCAGAGACTGAGAGGCATAGTGAGAAGGCCTGGACTTAAAGGGGTGATTGGTGCTGTGGCACTGGGTCTGTGCACTTCTTATAATTGTAAATAAACGTGTGTGTGGTGAAACATCATGTCTGCCTGTCTGTGTCCGGGCTGTACCCCACACAATATAAGTACAATTACCAGTCCCAAAATATTGATTCTGATGACATAAAGGCTTAATCCATAACCAGATTAAGCTAAGTTAAAAGTGATATGGGAGATAGAGAAGCTTCCTCAACAGAAAGCACAGTCCAGAGCTGGAAAGTGGTCCATGGCCCAGGATAACCCATCCCAGATTATCTTTCTGCACTTCTGGATGGTGCAGAACATATCTTTATTCCTGTAGGTAGTAATTATTCTCTCCAAAAATAAAACCTCACCTCTCCAATAAAATTACTGAGGTCCACAAGTAGTGTGGCTACCAAGTAGTGTGGGAGACAGTAAAACGTTAGGGACTTTCAAAACTCGACTTGATGTTTTCTTGGAGGAAATAAGTGGATAGGACTGACGAGCTTTGTTGGGCTGAATGGACTGTTCTCGTCTAGAGTGTTCTAATGTGGATCCTAATGTGTATTCCACAAGGGGTAGGCACATTAGCCCACTGCACATTACCTATCGAACAAAGATTGGAGTGGAGGATGTGATTATCTGTCTACTCCACAAGACTTATTCTCACCTGGACAAAGCTGGCACTACTGTGAGGATAATGTTTTTTGATTTCTCCGGTGCCTTCAGTACCATCCAGCCATCCATCACTGTTAAGGGATAAACTCAGAGATATGCAGGTGGGTGAGCCTTAGGTGTCCTGGGTAATGGACCATCTGTCTGGCAGACTGCAGTTTGTGAGACTCGAGGAGTGAGTCTCTGATGTGGATGTGAGCAACACTGGAGCACCATAAGGATCAGACCTGTCTGCTTTTCTCTTAACTCTGTACACCACATCATGTCACTAGCAGAAATGGTGCAGATGATTCTGCACTTATGGGATATATTGATAAGGGGGATGAGTATAGGAGTCAGGTGGAGATTTTTGTTTCTTGGTGCAAAATAAATAGTCTAAAACCATCAAAAATCAAGGAACTTCTTATTGACTTTCTCCCCACCAAAGACCCTTTTTGACCAGTCACTATACAAAGAGAGAATGAAGAGGTGATGTGCTAATACAAGTACTTGGGGGTCCATATTGATGTCAGGTTGGATTGGTCTCATAACACAGAGGAACTATATAAGAAAAGTCTCTTTTTTCTTGAGGGACTACTTTCCTTCAATATGAGTAGTGACATCCTTTACATCTTGTACAACTCTGTGATGGCCAGTGTGATTTTCTACTCTGTGGTATGCTAGGCTGGTAATATCGCTTCAGGAGAGGCCTGCTGAATCAACAAGCTAATTAAAATGGTAGGTCAGTAATGGAATGAACTCAGAACCCCCTAGAGATAGCAAAGGAGAGAGTAAAAACAAAACTGTGTGCCATTTTGAACAATGCTGCACATTCTTTCCATGACACATTAACACAGAGGACTTTCAGCCAATTAATTATTCTGCAGAAATGTGTCAAGAAAAACTACAGGGGCTCCTTTATACCAGCAGCAATACGCCTGCTTAATGCCTCACTGGGAGCACCAAGCCCAAAGTTTACTTTCTTTTCAATTGTCTTCCTTTTTTAGTTTTTCTGGTGCATGTTCAGACCATAGCATGTGTACATACAGTCGATTCCTGTTAATCGGACCACATCAGGACGCGATCATTTTGGTCCTAATAACCGGCTGGTCCGATTACACGAACATGCCCTATACATGTGCAACCAAGACGGGATGTGCTATAAGTAACATATTAAAATGTCATTATGACTTTTATTGTGCTGCACACGCATATGGCGAACGTACAAACAAGAACTACGTACATGTACAGTTGCTTACAACTTTGTTTATTGAAAAAGAAATCGACAAATTCTTTGAAACGATCTACATGACACTCAGCATGCGAAGCACAATAAAAAAGGTTACATTACCAAATTCCAGTCAACATTTGAAGAACTTGTCTAGTGTGATCTGATGCATTCTGTTTACGCACTGCACTTGTTTACGCTCGACTTCATGTCGTCGGCTACTGGGCGGTCCGTTTTAGGAAAGAAAAGGCAGGCATATTCACCCCCACTGGTTTGCACTTGGTACAAATTTTCCGACTTCCTGACCTTTGATAAAAGCATAAAGTCTCCCGGGGAGCCCAGGGATCCTCCCGATGTCGCTGACCCGCTTTACATCCGCTTTCTGCGGGCGACTTGTGGCTTCTTTTTCTTATTCTCTGTCACGTTCTTTGGTCCGATTAAACTGAATTTTGGTCCAAATAAGTGAACAATATTAGACTTATGTAATATGATCTGTTTTGGTTCTTTAGGATTCGGTCCGAATAAGCGGCTTGTCCGATTAACCAGTGGTCCAATTAACCGGAATCGACTGTATATCTATCTATAATGTAATCCTGCCAACTACGTTAAATTATCTATCTACGTATATTAGAGTTTCTCTAAAAAGCCCAATGCCTTCCTGGGTACAAATAAACTTCTATCTTCTTAAAAATCCCTCCTCTGCTCAGGGCATCCTGTTTCATTTAAGCTTCTTCTTGCCCTTACAACTGACCAGTCCACAGTACATGTTCTCACTTAAAGGTGCAGTTTTCACTCCACTTTGATCAAGTAAACACAGGACAGACAATAAAGGGCAACAACACCACCAAAGACAGCACTGGCAGCGCCACTACAAAGCTGCCTGCATTTCAGGCTGTGCTTCTTGCCTGATATGTTTACTAACAGGCAAGGAAGGAGAGAGAGAGTTAGGTTATGAAATAAAGCCAGAAAAAGGGTCAAAACGGAGAGATCAATAATGAGTGCCTAATTCAAAATGTGACAAAAAATTCATGTATGAAAACCAAAAAAACTAACCCTAACCCTACCCCTAACCAAAAAATACCATTAATTGAAAATAGAAAAAGCAATAAGAGATTTTGGGTTTTGAATCTGCGAACTTTCATGAGGAAGTGTTTTCACGGATGACCTTTTGTGATGTGATCTTTGAGGCCACACCCCTGACAACCATTGCAATAGGCCTGATAATGGGAAACCAAATCAGCGGAAACTGTGAAATTACAAAATGGCACGTGAAATAGTCCAAAAAATATTTCAAAATTAATACAAAAAGGAAGACGGAAATTTGGACACAAAATTAGGTTCAATAACACCCAATAAAAAAAAAACAAAAACAACATGAGTATAAAACTACCTGAACTGATACAAGAACTCCTATGAAAATAGGAAAAATGAAGAAATTCCTAATATCGCCTAGCTTTACAGTCTTTCGCCTGTAAGGTTCTACTCGGATTTGTGTTCCTTTCAACTGGCACCTTAGGTGGTCTCTTGCCTTCCTGAATTAAACCTGCCCATTTGAAATTAGGGGCTTTAGAAAAAGCTAGCCTTGTAATTGGGTCAAAGTTGGGTGGAGTTGGGGGAAAAGTGATGGTCTCCCATCATTCCTACAGATTAAAATATGAACAGAGTCAGGCCACAAGGCTTTATTTTTGCTCATACAGTGCCATGTAAGCAGCAGTTTCACCAGTCTTTAGAACGCAGCTAGTAAACTGGTAGTCTTTCATTTATTAGTGACATCACATTGTTGTGGTGTATTCAGTTCATTTGCCTCCACTGGTACTTTAATTAGCACTCCAAACTTTCCGAATAGGGCTGTTTGTCTCTTTAAGGCACAGTCCACATTTCCAGTCCTGGGAACACCAGAGGGTGCTGTTAGCCACTCCCATCCCCCAACCCTCTGCCCTGGCACTGTGCTGCTGGCTGGGGACAAAGTGGCCTCGTATGAAATGAGATAATTTCTCAAAACAATTGAGGGCATTTGTCGGTCACACTGCAGTCTGTCCTTAACCCCACCACGTCCCTCAACATGTATAATCACGTCAAGGCTGACAAGTTACACAGATCTCATACAGGCAGACGATGATCTGCCAGTACAGGTCAGTGGCATTCAGAAAGAAATCAACACCTCAGGCAGGGGTTTGGGGGCAGCAGCCAAGGTGATTCTAGACTGCTATCTCTCTTCTTATTGACATCAGATGGTTGTTCTAGCTTGATTGTTAACACATGCCTCTCTCCAGCTGCACATGTGGCAGGCATCATGTGATGTTCCAGTGACTGTGCGGTGGGAGGTGGCGGCTGTGGAAGTCAGGCAGAGAAGCAAGCAAAACATCTCCTGTAGAAGGCAGGGCAAAAGAATGCAAGACCTGAGAGATAAAAGTACTACCCTACAACCTTTAGTCTCGCTTAGGCACTCTTATTCAATCCTTAGGCAATGATGATACTGAACAACGGATCTGCCCGAAGAATGGCGGAGTCCGACCTGTCACCCCACAAACTTGTCACTCTGAGGAGATGGATTTGAAAAAGAGTCAGATCTGAGTCAGCACCCTGTGCCAGCCCCGCTATCTCAATACATCCTCCAGTCCTCAGCGTTAAGCTACATCATAAAGGATTGATGGTATCAGAGGGCATGGCTACCCATCCTGTGTCAGATCTGAGCAGATTGCTTGCATCAGAGGAACAGAACACTGGTAGTACAACCCCAGTTCCAAAAAAAAAAAAAAGTTGGGACAATTTGAGAAAATGCTAATAAAAACAAACCCATTCACCCTTTAATTGAAAACACTGTAACAACACAATATTTCATATTTTACCTTGCGAAGCGGCTGAAATGAGTTTCCTCCGCAGGGTGTCTGGGCTTTCCCTTAAAGATAGGGTGAGGAGCTCAGTCATCCGGGAGGGGCTCAGAGTAGAGCCACTGCTCCTCCGCATCGAAAGGAGTCAGATGAGGTGGCTCGGGCATCTGATCAGGATGCCTCCTGGACGCCTCCCTGGTGAGGTGTTCCGGGCACGTCCAACCGGGAGGAGGCCCCGGGGAAGACCCAGGACACGCTGGAGGGACTATGTCTCCCGGCTGGCCTGGGAACGCCTTGGGATTCTCCCGGAAGAGCTGGAAGAAGTGGCCGGGGAGAGGGAAGTCTGGGCTTCTCTCCTTAAGCTGCTACCCCCGCGACCCGACCTCGGATAAGCGGAAGAGGATGGATGGATGGATGGATGGATACCTTGCGAATGTCATTGTTTTATTAAAAATATACATTCATGTCAAATCTGATGGCTGCAACCCGCTTTAAAAAAGTTGGTACAGTTGAAAGTTCCCCCCGGTATAACATCACCATTTCTTTTAATAATACAGGGTGGTCCAGATTTAATTATGCAGATCCAGATTGTCTGGATGACTTTGATTTATGCAGGGACAATTCCAGTTTGGCGCAAAGACAATTCTTCATGTCGTCAGTTCGCACTCTTCTCGATGGTCTGGGATTTTTTGGGTGATTTTCTATGTAATAAAGTTAATAAGTTATAACGTAATGAAAATTGCATAATTAGATCTGGACCACCCTATACTTTAATATCAAGCTTTTGGCCAAGAAAGACACAATGTGGTAAAATGGATTAAGTGGTATTTTCCCCAGTTTATCCACAATGCAATTTAGGGTCCTTCATTGCCATATTTTGCCCTTCATAAAGAGTCACACAGGCAGGCATGTCAATCTGGTACCCACGCTCTCTTTGTAGATAGCCTTGCACTTGTAATCCGGGCACAATGTGCTTCGACATTCCTGATGGTATCTGGATGGCAACATATGTTGCTACAAAATTTCTACATACAGTTAGGTCCATAAATATTTGGACAGAGACAACTTTTTTCTAATGTTGGTTCTGTACATTACCACAATGAATTTTAAATGAAACAACTCAGATGCAGTTGAAGTGCAGACTTTCAGCTTTAATTCAGTGGGGTGAACAAAATGATCACATAAAAATGTGAGGCAACTAAAGCATTTTTTTTTAACACAATCCCTTCATTTCAGGGGCTCAAAAGTAATTAGACAATTGACTCAAAGGCTATTTCATGGGCAGGTGTGGGCAAGTCCGTCGTTATGTCATTATCAATTAAGCAGATAAAAGGCCAGAAGTTGATTTGAGGTGTGGTGCTTGCATGTGGAAGATTTTGCTGTGAACAGACAACATGTGGTCAAAGGAGCTCTCCATGCAGGTGAAAGACGCCATCCTTAAGCTGCAAAAACAGAAAAAACCCATCCGAGAAATTGCTACAATATTACGAGTGGCAAAATTTACAGTTTGGTACATCCTGAGAAAGAAAGCAAGCACCAGTGAACTCAGCAACGCAAAAAGACTGGGACGTCCACGGAAGACAACAGTGGTGGATGATCGCAGAATCATTTCCATGGTGAAGAGAAACTCCTTCACAACAGCCAACCAAGTGAACAACACTCTCCAGGGGGTAGGCGTATCGATATCCAAGTCTACCATAAAGAGAAGACTGAATGAACGTAAATACAGAGGGTGTACTGCAAGGTGCAAGCCACTCATAAGCCAGCACATGTTCTGGAAAAACATTCTTTGGACAGATGAAACTAAGATCAACCTCTACCAGAATGATAGCAAGAAAAAAGTATGGAGAAGGCGTGGAACAGCTCATTATCCAAAGCATACCACATCATCTGTAAAACACGGTGGAGGCAGTGTGATGGCTTGGGCGTGCATGGCTGCCAGTGGCACTGAGACACTAGTGTTTATTGATGATGTGATGCAGGACAGAAGCAGCCGAATGAATTCTGAGGTGTTCAGAGACATACTGTCTGCTCAAATCCAGCTAAATGCAGTCAAATTGATTGGGCGGTGTTTCATGATGCAGATGGACAATGACCCAAAACATACAGCCAAAGCAACCCAGGAGTGTATTAAAGCAAAGAAGTGGAAAATTCTTGAATGGCCAAGTCAGTCACCTGATCTTACCCCAACTGAGCATGCATTTCACTTGTTGAAGACTAAACTTCGGACAGAAAGGCCCACAAACAAACAGCAACTGAAAGCCGTTGCAGTAAAGGCCTGGCAGAGCATTAAAAAGGAGGAAACCCAGCATCTGGTGATGTCCATGAGTTCAAGACTTCAGGCTGTCATTGCCAGCAAAGGGTTTTCAACCAAGTATTAGAAATGAACATTTTATTTCCAGTTATTTAATTTGTCCAATTACTTTTTAACCCCTGAAATAAAGGGATTGTGTTAAAAAAATGCTTTAGTTGCCTCACATTTTTATGCAATCGTTTTGTTCAACTCACTGAATTAAAGCTGAAAGTCTGCACTTCAACTGCGTCTGAGTTCATTGTGGTAATGTGTACAGAACCAAAATTAGAAAAAAGTTGTCTCTGTCCAAATATTTATGGAGCTAACTGTATCTTCCTGCTTTAAAGGTGCCCTCACAGAAGTTCAAGTTACCCATGCTATGGACCCTGACGCACCCCTGTACATTAGCTTTTAGGCCATACCTTGGATGGTTATTTTCCTCCTTGGCCTGGAGAATTTCTAAAAACTACTCAAAATGTTGACTTGCTGGACCCCACATCTTGATGGCACTGTGTTACCTTCCCTCTCAGATGAGACCGAAGCCAGATAAGTTGGTGGCCCTTCTAGACAGTGTTGACATATGGCTTCTGCTTTGCATAGTAAAGCCTTAACTTGCATCTGTGAATTTACTAAAGTAATCCCAAGCCCGTGTCATGATATCCAGTACAGACACAGACAGTGGAGGATGGGGGAATCGGAGATCATTCACTTTCAGATGTGGGTTTCAACCTCACCCTTTATGCACCGAGATTTGACTGGATTTCTTGCATCTTTTAATTATGAGGGTGACATGGACAAAATGCTAATGATTTGTCTTTGGGGAGCATTGTTGTCAAAGTGCTGGATCATTTGCTGAGTTATCTCTTGGCAAATTGGCGAGTCCTGACCCTCCCTTGTCCTTGAAGGACTGGGCCTTTATGGTGGTTCCTTATATCCTAGAACATAACGGCCTCACCTGTTTCACATCACCTTGTTATTCCACCCTGTCTTGCTGTTATTTGACCTAAACTACTGTACTCTGTTCAAACTTTTTTGAAACACGTTGCATTCTTCAATTTCAGAATGAATGTGTATATTTAAAAAACAATGCACTTGATTGGGTAAATCATGAAATATCTTGTCTTTATAGTGGTTTTAATAAAAGTCAATTTACAAATCACTCCATTTTGCTTTTATTAACATTTTCTATGCAGTCCCAACTTTTTTGGAACTGTGATTGTAGTTGTTGTAGTATTAGTATTGTGATGGGTACAGAGTGTAGTAAAATTCTTTCTAGCATGTCTGACCAACATGCAACACCTCCCCAACCTCCATTACAGTGCAGACTGGCACAGCCACCCATGCAGACAAAAATGCAACCAATGGTCTTGTTCTGGGCACAGTTACTACTACACAGCCAGAGCTAGGAAGGAAGCATGAGGCGGTCTCCACTGATACAGTGCAAAATTCATGGGCTCCCCCCACAGTCCTGCAGACTGGACCCCCATCACCTAAAAAATATTTGTTTAAACCAGTTGCCTCTCTTCTTACGTCAGATTCAAATAAACAGTTTTTCGTAAACAGCAGTGGGCCTGGCAATTCATACACTGGTGTTTAAGACTCAAATGTCTTTATTTACCTGTCTTTGTTTGAAGACTATCTGCAGATGGGGCTGGCAGGTCTCTCTGCACAACTCTACTAATAGGTTAGTGGTCAGTGTGTGAAATTGGGGGAGTCACTTCAGCAAAACACCAACCTCATATTCTGGTATTACAGAATAAACAATAAATTAGATATGGAGACTGTTATCAGTTCCGATATGCATATCTTTTTCATATAGATTGCATTATACGTGGATACGCAGTTTGCAAACAAAAAACACAGCAGCATTTCGCAGAAAAGCTGCTTTTCACGATGTAAATAATTGAAGCACTATCTGTCAAAGACCACTGCCACTTCCCTTTGACCGTTTCGTTTCCCGCTGAAGTATGAACGCTGACTTCTTTTAAAGTGCATGCCAATCTTCCATTGGCTCCCCGCACTCTCCTGCGGAATGCTGGGAACTGAGTAATCATCTTAAAAATGGGGTTGTTTATTGAACACTTAACTGGGGGTTCTGTTTTATTCATTTCCTAAGAAAGGCTCCGCCTTCTTTTTCAAACCCTCCCAAATTAAAGGATGTGGCCATACAGCCCCGCCCAGACACTCCTCTCCCCTAGACCAGACTCTGAGGCACTTGTAGACTCTCACTCCTGTCTGTAAAGGGCTCTCTGTGCTCTGTTACAATATTTTCTCATAGCCTCAGTAATGGGCACTGACTGATTTATATCCTCACATGACATGACTGACCAGATTCTCATTGTTTTGTTTAGCCTATAAAAATGAATATATATCTTTGTGTAGATCTGATGAGGGGACCCTATGGGTGTGGAGATCCCAATCCCCCACCATGTTACGAGACTTGCAGGTGTGTCCCCTAATCAAGGGCCAGTCTCCTCTTTAAATCCTTCTCCTATTGTGCCCCCATCAGTTCTGTTCAACCACAGTCAATTTTAAATAAAACTGCTGCAGGGTCAACCAATCAGTGCTTGTACTCAGCAGGCATACTGGACACAGGGACAGATGATAGACTTTCTTAGAAGAAGTCGATTAATACTATGTCCAATAATCTGCAGTCTTTGGACTATTCTTTATAGCGTATTTTTACACTTTCTGAAAGGCTTTATAGCTATGCTGTAGGGCAGTTGTTTTAATTTTATATTTATTTATTTGCTTAGCAGAGGCCTTTATTCAACATAAATTATAAAACAGGTCCAGATAATTCAGTAACACTTACAAATATATGAACCCCAAAGAGTAGCTTATTCATTATTCAGTTGTCAGCCAACATGCACGATGACTACTGGTTATGTTTCATATCTCATCAGCATTCTTTACACACACACAGGTAAGGTACATATTTGGCTAAGAAAGAACGTTACATTTATAGTGGCGACAGAGAGAGAGCGGAGAGAGTGCATTTGCTCCTCATCCTCCATGTGTTCTAAATTTGCTGTTGCAATTTCACAATTCATACTCATTCAATACAAATGAAAGCATAGAGTGGTGTACAAAAAAAAACGGATTTCAATTTTGATCTTAATTGAAATATTTACTTGTTTTTAAAAGCTTTTAATTCTGATGCTTTAATCAATTTTATTACAGACTGTTCAACAAAATGATAAGAAAAATAAAACAATACTTTAAGGTCAAAATTTAGTTTTTAAATATTGGATTTTTTTCTAAGTCTGATCCCATCTCTCTATTAAAAAAAAAAACTTGCGACGAGACGTGATCTTTGGAAGAGAGACAAGAGTCAGAGAAACACTTTCATGTCCCGCAACACCGTCAAGTCACGTCATACTAGGAAAGTAATAACCAGCCCGGAACAAACGAGACACAAAAGCGTTGGAGATAAAAGAATGCAAAAAAGAAGGCAAACAAAAAATATATAATTATGTGCAAATTCTGAACATATGGAAAATAATAATCAGCCAGGAACAAGCAGAACACCTCACAGGTCCAATCGGGCACAGAAATAAAACACAAACAATTAAAGGCAACAACTTCATAAAGACGTTCAAGCACGATGGAGCGATACACATGCAGAGCAGGTTACAGATTATGAAAGCACTGGAATTCGAAAGGATAAAAAAAAGAAAAACAAAACCTTGGCGCGATGTACATTCAGAGCAAGTTCAAAAATATGAAAGTAGTAAAATCCGCAAGTATCAAAAAACAAGAGAGTAAAGATCGCATTAGTGCTAACAAATAGAAATTATTACTCGGTGAAATAACAGAACAGCAAAAACAGATCGAACATATGGACATAAGTCAGAAGTATGCCGTATTGTAAGGCTCTAACGTTGGAGACTTGTAGATCGTCAAATTCATGTTGCCATCAGGAAAAAGTAATGTTTCTTCCCAATGTAGAGGCGTATCCGTGAAAATTAAAACGTGTTGTTTGGTAAAAGTGAAATCCACAAACACTACAGGTAAAATATACATGTCTACAATAAATTTTTGCGTTCGCATCATTCAATGCACAAAACATCTATCACAACATTATATCATTAATGCGTATCAAAAAAGTCGCAGCTAATAGTCTCTTCTTTATTAAATCAAATCAGGCAAAACTTAGAAAATAACATATGCAAGGGCTCATTGATCATGTTCAAAATTCAGATATCAATAGTTCAGACAAATTCAAAATAGGCAAAGCAGTAATATTACCATCATCATATCAAGGTAGTCCACAAACATTGCGACAGTTATACAGTATCTTGATGCAATGGCAATATCCCGAACTATTGGTCCGCCACATTTATTTATTACAATGACATGCAATCCACAATGGACAGAAATAAGCAGATTCTTGAGAACAATGCCACGGCTACATCGGCTCTGGATATTCCCACTTTCGTAATGTGATTTTTGTTTATTGAATGAACTAGAAACGGTGCTCGGTCACATCAGAGCATACATTTACACGATTGAATTTCAAAAACAGGGTTTGTCTCACATGCATTGATTGATTACTCTGCAAAAAAAATATTAATCGCTGATGTAGATCGGTTTGTCTGTGCTAAAATTCCAAACATTGAAACCTATCCTGAATTATCTAGTAGTAGTCAAGAAAGGAGGCCGACAGCAGATTTACGATGCATGTCTAAAGAGTGGGCCTTTATGGTCCTTGTTCCAACAATTCAAATTAAAAAATATATGCGAGCAAATCAAAATTAGGATGATTTCGCTAACTGGCTACTAGACATTGGAAACTTTCAAATACAAAATCTACCAATAAAAGAAAACTTATTAGAGAAAGAAACAATCTTCACTCACGACCAATTATACATTGCGTAATGTCCATGTAAGACCAAACAAGGAATAAAAATTAAATGCGATCTTGAAGAAAAGTTAATTCCAAATACTGTTTTTACTGAAATTTTAAAGTGAAAGTGAAAATAATGCATATGTAAAAATTCCAAGGAAAAAAAATTATTTCCAGAGACACAAACACAGGGGTTGGTAAGCGGAGCGTGCAGGGGGCAGAGCCCCATAGTTTTTTTTTTTATAAAATTTTAAGTCGTTTACTGTCTTACCTTTATTTGTTAATGAAGTCCATGTGCCTGTCCTTCTCCATGAAAATCTCTGTCGATTTCTTGTAAAAGTCCCCTTTATTTTCCTTTTGTTTTAAAAGTCTTAATCTTCCATTTTAGCAGTCAGTCGGAACAAAAAATAAAAATAAATGGACCGCTGCAGTGCACTTGACTTTCTGATATCGTTTACTTATTGGCGCTCAGAGCCTCTGCATAGAACAGCAGCAACAAGAAGCACCTGTTGGGCTCACATGTGCCCCCTTCAGGGTGGCACAGTACTGTCTGCTTCACCTTGTGCCTTTTCACTGCAGTTTTAAGTCCGATCAGCAAGACTAAATATGTCACACACATTCATTAAAGATATTAACCAGACTGTGGAAAGTCAGGGTGTATAATAAACACGTGTGCAAAAATTATATTGGTGACGTACAGAGAGACAGCAACAGGCACGCGCCAATTGCATTCATCAACTCAGTGTTTGACGGATAGCACAGTTCGAGGTGATGTGAGGTTCGTTCTGTCTCATCGCTGTCGCACCTCGCGTTTCTCCCCTATATTTGATCAGGAAATTTTTTTCTTATCGCACACTACATTTGCTTTTATTATCATCTGCACTGTAATTAAAGTATTCACACATGTTACTTTCTCGCTTTCTACCCGAAAACATTTGTGCAAAATTCTCCATCGCCAACCACACATGCTTACTGCTTCAACCCGACGAGTCAAATGCGCTCAACAAACAAACAGCAGTCCTTTATGAACGTTGTGCCACGTGACTCTAGTAAGCCCAAATCACAAGATCACCGCAACGTAACTGAACGCTCAGGGCGACCTACAACAACCCCTCTGCACGACTGAACCAGATTGAACGAAAATGCTATTGCTGTTTTTTCCGTTTTTTTCTCAGATTTCGTTCTCGTTTTAGTTCGTTCACATATCACTCATTTTTATTTTTTATTTAGTTTTAGTTTCTCTGTTTGCCTTAATTTTAGTCCATGTTCTTGTAAAACAAAAAACAATATTTTTAGTTCTAGTTCTCATTTTCTTTAAGAAAATATCACTGCTTATACATAGTGAACTGAAGTTTTTGGATTGTACAATTGATTCAGAGACCTTTCGGATTACATCTTAACCATTACGCCATGCTGCTTACCATTATGTTGATTGACTTTGAAGTGTTCAGTCTGACTGTTTCAACCCTCTCTTTTTCAAAATGCTTTCTCAAATTAGTGATGAAAGGGAAGCACAATGGTGTAGTGGTTACTGCCCCACAGCTCCGTGAGACTAGGTTCAAACCCCAGCCTGGTGCAGTCTGCATGGCCTCTTCATGTCTATTAGAGTTCTCTGGGTTTCTTCCCACATCTCCAAGAGCTGTACATCAGGTAAATCACCAACTCTAAGCTGGCCCTGCAATGGATTGGGTTGGGCCCTGCCTTACAGGGTTACGCTCTGGCCTTCTGACACAGAGCATGTTAAATGCCTTTAATAATCTGTGGACATTTAAGGTAAAGCAGTAAAATGTATATTGCCTTACCCTACATCCTGCCTCCATCTTTGTATAAGAATCCTTTCACAAGTGTCACGCCCTGACCTTGGCTTTGCCTATTTTTCCTAAAGGTACCCGTATCCAGCTTCTGCTTAATTAGCACAGCCAATCAACAGTGAGTGGCCGTCTAGCTTCATTTTACTAGAGGGGCGTGTCCTGGGCATGTGTGATGTCACAAGGGCATGGTCACATAGCCATGTGGTCTGTCTAATTTAAGTCAAAATGGTTATTTGAAGTTTATTTTTTAAAGGAAACACCCCGTTTCTTTTGTGGTTGTTCAGGTTTGGTTTTGACTTCCTCCCTACTTAGTGATTACATGTTATTTTGCCCTGTCATTATGGTCGTTTATCTTTTCAGTGTAAGAACTCCCCCAACTATGATTCAAATTGTCCTGAAATAATTTCCTCCACTCACTCCTTTAAATCTACATAGTGTGATGGACAGCTGGCAGCTCATCCCAGCCGGGACGCCCAAAGAGTGGAAGGATGGGGGAAGGCAGCTACTCTGGGACACTGCCTCTCCCAAGATGCTAGATGGCAATTTCCCTGCAGCATAGCGGTGTCCCAGATTCCCGCAGGGCACCATGGGATCTGGAGTTCGGCTTCACAGCCGTGCTGGGTGCCACCAGGAGACGCTGCAGGAGGACCTGGGGACTTCGACTTTCTATATAGTCCGGAAGTACTATCGAGTCAGGGGGACGGAAATCCAGAAGTACTTCCAGGCTGAAGAAAACTCAACTTCTCCATCTGACCCGGGTCAAGGACTATTTAAAGGACTGCTACAGACCCAACAGGTGAGCCAGAGTCAGGTGGAGGTGGACAAAGCTTGCTGGGATGTGTGGAGGATATAGAGGAAGAGAACTGTGAGAATTATTGAATTAATTGCCTGTGTATGGTGGCTGTGTTGCTTAGGGGCACTGTATAATAAGAGCAAATCATTAAAATACTTCTTGGTGCTTTTTCCTGGTGTCCTGAGTGTCTGTCTGTTGAGTTTAAAGGGGCAACAGCGACCCCTAGCGTCAGCAATTGATACTTTTGGTGTTGTGCCAAAAAGGGTCTTGACACTAATCATTACATGACAGAAGTCCACCACAGCTCCTAGTATTTTATGGTTGTCTATGGTTTTCCAATTGTCATCTGACTGCGATCTGAATAACCAGAGCTGCACCAAAGTGAAAGGTCACTGTGAACTCCAAAACCGAATGTCAGTGTTTATCCAGGGAGAGCAAATTCAGGAAATACACCTGAGGGAGTGAGACTCTGGACAACTGTTTGATAGTGGCCTCAAAACGTTCTGTCACTGCAGCCTCCAGGGTTTGGTGGCTTTTAGGTGTACCTCACACTAACCTTACAATAAATTCCAATGTGGCACACCCCATGTTGCGCCTGGCCCAGTGCTGCCAATATGGTATTATTACAAGTTGAAGCTGGCACAGGAAAGCATTTGCAATTTTTTATATTTTTGACTGGCGGGAGTTGACTCTCTGTCCAGCACTCCCACAAACCAACATCCCACTTTTGAGGGGGGGGGGGTGTTCAACTTTTACAGCCAAAATACAGTAAACGTGAACAGAATAACTCAGATCACAACAAGAACTAGAAAATCATGGCTGGAGAGTGACAGCAATGATTGGAAGTACCAGCCTACATGCTCTTTGCTTTGCTGCAGCAGTCCAATTCAGTGCTTGGCTATGTGACCGTGAAGACCACACATCAGGACCAGGCAGCTGGTGACAGGAATAGCGAATCAGCTATTTGTGAACAACAAGATGTTGAGAGATGGTGGATCAGCAAATGGGAAAAGCTTCCTTTCTGGCAGTAAATGAGCTAATTTTACTGCACCATGCACAAAAAAAGTTACAGACCGAAATATGAATCTGAGCAGCAATGATAAGAGCTCTACCAGCCATCGTGGCATCAAGACCGCTTTGACCTGCCTGGGTTATAGACACAATATCATGACCATGAAGGGTGTTATTTTCTATAAACAGGAGCATTGTGCAGCCGGGACACCCACTGTCCACATCCAGCTGCATCTGCAGCCAATGCCAACGTGGCAGATATCTGACCTTTAAACAAGCTCACAGCAAAATGATGCCAAGGAGACTCATTTAGGAGCCAGTGATATTGGAAGATGCACAGCAGGATATGGTAGATTGTCAGGATGATGCTGTGGAGCAGGATAAGGACTCACAACCTGGGTGTCACATCTGTCAAGCCAGAATCAGTTAGTTAGAAATAACAGTACTATCGCTTCTTTATCCTCTAGTCCAAACCTCTCCATATTTGCTGTCCTCAAGGCTGCCCATCCAGACTGGACTTAAGTTTTAATCTGCCGGCTAAATGATTTTCAAGCATGAGACTTAAAGGGCACTCAAAAACACACCAAGACCAAGCTGAACTCCTGTCAAATCATCTGGAATAGCATAAACATTCAAATATTTAATAAATGTGCTGTAGCAAAGACATGAAACATACCATTCTTAAGCCAGCTTAATCCAGTTCGGGGTTACTGGTGGCCTGGAGTCTATCCCCAAAGGGACGGGCACAAGATGGGAGCCAGCCCAGCTCTCAGTTACAATTAACTAAAGTTGTGGGCTGGAAGAAAACTGGGGTAACATGGACAAGGGGAAAACAGGAGTGGGATTTGAACCCAGCACACTGGATCTGACCATTGTGGTGATATTATACGCCTTGTCAAATTTAGGATATCCACGGGAACATGGAGCTGTTTGTCAGGCATCAACATTAAAATGAAGAAGAGGTTACGATAATGAAATGAAGGTAAAATTAAATATAGATCTCGGATGGAGTCACAGACCCCTTGCATTTAAAGAGCAGACCTTCATGAGTAATTCACATTCATTGTCACGCAGATTTGGATGCTGCTCGGCTCATTTTATGAATTAATGAAAAATATTTATTTTGGCAATAGGCTCCTAGGTCTATTCTGATATTATTATACCACCATCAGTAATTCACAGAATCCAGCAATGCTTTAAAGCCTGGCACATTATAAAAGCAGGGCATAATGAGTACCTGCAGTATAGGATTGGAAGCTGCACAACTCATGAAGAAATAAAAATTAGAAGCCTAGTGCCGTGGTTAGCACTGCTGCCTCACAAAACTCCACAGGTCCTGCTTCCAATTCTGAAGTGGCCACTGTCTCTGTGGAGTTTGCATGTTCTCACCATGTCTACTTGAGTTATTCTCTGTTTTTTCTCCTACATCTCAAAGACCTACAGATCAGGTCGCAACCCCGTAAATCCTATTTTTCTGACTCAAGGCGTCTTGCTTCCCTTCCGTCCTCTTTAATATTTCCCCATCTTTGAAAGTGACTCTCAGCATGCCTCCTTCAACTTTACTCCTCCTTGTTTGTCTCCCACTCACACTTCCTTTTTCAATCGCATCACGAAAACCAAGCTGACCAACTACACTAAAGCCAAATTGACCAATCAGAATCCTTAGAGGCACCAGACACACACAGACCTTAGAATTTGTTTTCTAAAGTAGATGTAATAAGTGAGTGACTCAGACGAGCTGACCATAAAGCAGTACAATTGTCATGTGGTAAAACGAGTCTGTGGAGGGTTTTAATTGTTTAAGATGTTAATGGTTTTAACCATCAGTGTTGCTCTCCTACAAGATGTGCACATGAATGCGTGCGCTAGTATAAAAAAAAGTGATTACCACGTGGTAATCGGTGGGAGTCAGTGAATGAAAGGGGAGAGCAGAAAGAAAGGAAGGGGAAATTTTTTTTGCTGTTGAATGAATTGTTTGGGAGAAGTGGTCTGTGCCTGAGAGGTACCCAAGAGAGAAAGAGAGAACGGGACATGCAGCATCAGCCATGTTGATTATTAACTGAGAGCAAGACCAAGGGCTGTATGGATGAAGCTGTGGCCATTTCCTGCTTTCTCAGGATTTGAGCTGGACAGATGGACTGTGGCACGGTGGGTTTGGAAGTTGTATCAGCTCATTGATACTGGACAGTCAGTAAGACTGAGGTGAAACTAGGGGTCTTTTTCTGTTTCTCTGTTGTACCCTTGAGCTGTTCAGGGGTCAGTCTGTTGTATAAGGGGGAGTGTGACAGTGCAGGTGTTTTCTACTTTTTGATTACTGACTTAAAAGGCTGGTTAGTTTCATTGACAGTCAATTCCTGCCTTCTCTATCACATGTTTCAGATTGTTGCTCAGTCTACTTTACACCTTATTTGTTACACTGTGTGTTTTAAGGTCATTCACTTAGGCTGAATTTACTGGGGTGTTTCCTATTTTAACTGGGAGACTATGCCCTCAGGGTTGAGCCCAGTTTCTGACATTGGAACAAATGGATGCCTTTACAGACTGCTGCCCTGTTCCTATTTTTATACTGTGATGCCTAACCCTCTTCCCTTTTTGGACCTCACTGCTGTTTCCCAGGACAAACTTAATCATTGACCACATACAACAACTCAAGGTCCTGCTAGCCATCTGGGCCTTTCGTGTCATGTTCTGAATGAGTAGACTGCCTAAGTCATGCATGTCACTTGATGCCCACTCTGATGATGTCACTTTGCGGTGGCCCACTGCATACCATGCTGATGAGGTCAGCCATGTGCCTCAATGGGTTCATTTAATTTCTTTTACATCCAACACAATAAGCATGCAGCTGGAGATTAGTTGACTGATGTGCTCTCCAAGACAAATGATTGGCCAGTTTGGTATTTAGACAGATTACATCTGCTAGATGAGCTACAATTGTGTGCTTTTGGTCACTTGTCATCTTTGACTTGTTCGTTGTCCTGCCGATTATGCTAATTTGACCACATTGTACAACACATTTTCTGCTGGCCACTTGAGACAGTATGGACTTCCCCTCCCTTCAAAGTCAACGGCCATTGTCAATCCATTATTGACCAGCCTGGGAAAGAGGTGCACATTCTCTGCTCCGGCACAACGCCCCTATTGTCTCGACTGTTTCTGGCACTCCACAGATTGTCGGCGGTAGGGTCACATGCCAAGTGTGACCCGCATTGTACCAGTCAGAGCGATGTCAAAAGAGGGACTGCTGGATAGGCCATTCAAACCTGTAGTGAGAAGCACCTGCAGTGTGTCGATCATGGCTGCCGCTCTCCTTTGACATCTCGCTGTGTCAACTCTCACTTTATTCCTTCTTCCTGATCTTTCTCCTCCATGATTCCTAATTCTCATTCATTTTGCTCCACTTTGTCATTCTCTCAAACTCTCTCCACCCTCGGTTCTACTTTGCTCTTTTTAGGTTTCTCCACTTTTTCTGATGACATGAAAACAGCATATTATGGGTTCTGGTGAGTGTCCATTTCACCAGGCGGCCTTAACCCAAATGAAGCAGTCGTCCCTTGTAGCTTCTACAATTCCACTAGGCCTACATGTTTCAAGCTGATTGCTAAGGCTTTTAAGATGGCGGCCTCTCCCTGAGAACACTAGTTCAGTTTAGTTCTCCCTGCCTCCTCCAGCTCTATGAAACAAAAGCCAGTGCAGCTGCTTTTTATGGTACACGATTTGTTCTGCTGCCCACTGATTTGGTTTTTATTGATGCTATAAAATCTGATCCATTGTTGCACTGCCATGGTAAGTAATGAATTTGGAATGGAGCTTAACTGGGGATGCGTGAGTTTAAATGAAGACAGGGTCCTGCTTCCAAGGGAAAAGCCTTTCATGGCACTACCTAAGACCTCAACACGTGGATGGCTGGCAGCCTAAAAGGCTTTCAACTTCAAAAACAGCTCTAATGTCGTGACTGAGAATTTTAATAGAATGGTTATAGAAAAGTAAGGATACACTTTTAAATACTGGCTACCTCACTGACAGAGAGTGGACAAGGAGGGATGTAATTGTACCGACAAGGGGGACATTGTGTTGTCAGCAGGCGCTGGTCTTGGTCATTTGATGTCCTTGGCGAGATCACACAAAGTGCCTGTTAGGGTAAAACTTTCTGTGCCTTTAACTTTGTCTGCCTGCTTAGCTAAGACATGCGGTTCCATTTGTACCAGTACATCATTACAGAGATGAGACTGTATGACATTTTAACTTTTTATTTTGTTCTTTATAATAATTTACATATAAGAAGTGCTATTCAATGAACCAGATATTTCCCAAAACCTTTTAATCTGTTTCATTATTTTAGGAGCTTTAGATATGTGTTAAAAGATTATACCATTTATGTAATTGATGATTTGTTTAAACTGAAATGATTCTTAACTATGAAATGCAAATGAATCTCATCTCTTAAGACGCTGCTTTGTTAAAATAGTTAGTGAAAAAATTAAGTTCACTTGGCTTGCTCCCTCGGACTTGTTAGATGCATTTGCATAAAATACACAAAGCACCTATTGCTGTAGCCAAGTCTGTCTGTTGATCCCTGTCATTGTCTGCTTGAAACAACATAGTCCCCAGTGGACCAATTTTGTTGAAATGTGGCACATTTATTCTTCAAGGGAATTTGTTGAGACAGCTCATTTTTTGTTGAGATATATTGAAAGTACAAAGTTTGGAAATTTCAAAATTTCCAATTGAAAGTCACTGGTGAATCTACTAACTCATCTGTCTAAAAATGAAGAAACGTTCTGTTCAAGTTCAACTATAATTTGCTTTACTGTCTCAGTTTTATCTTGATAATGGTAACACCAACTTGTATATTTTGCATATTTTCCTCTTTTTCGACTCAGATAGCTGCTACTGATGGCAAACAGATCCCCAGTACAAGTCAATGGAACACCAGCAGACTGTGTGCACAGGTAGAAGTCGCTGTCATAGGCAATCCCAAATCTACAAGTCCAGCTGTGTGCATGCACAGAAACCTCTGTATCAGCAGATTGTTTCTGCTTTATGAAGTCTTCCAAGCTGCTTCAGCTAAAACAAACGACAAACAGTGAATCAGGCTTTCATACCTCCCAATGGTTTAAGTCATAACTGGCAAATTAAATGATCTTTCTAACTGTAAAAGTATACAATACAAGCAAGGAAACAAAAGGTATCTAGATATGAATTTATTACCCTGTGGTATGTAACTCAGTATTAACTTGTAGTTATCTGTAGTTTATAAAGATTCACTATTTCACTGAGGGTGGCATGGTGGCACTCCCTCGCAGAAAGAAGACCTGGGTTTGTATCCTGGGTCCTCCCTGCGTACAGGTTAGATAGATTGGAGATACCAAATTGGCCCTATTATAAGTTTGGTGTGTGTGTGCAAATCTGTTCACCCACCCTGTTCCTGTCTTGCTCCCTGTGCTAGCTAGGATAGGCTCAAGCACTCCCCATGGCCGTGTTCAGGACTAAGCAGGTTCAAAAATGATTGACTGACTATTTCACTGATACTATAATTTACTAGGGTGACCGACCAAACATCTTGGTGACAGCTACAGTTCAGATTGCAGGCTATGCATCCTGATAAATAACTGAAGAATATCAAAATGTCCTGGTTTTAACAGGCTACCCACCTAATAAACTTTTTCAGGGCCACAAACATTACCTCACCGAAACAATAATGTATGACTCAGGCGCCGCCGCGAGTGGCAGCCTTTCCAGCAGCTCCGTGCATGACTTTATCTTTCTACCTTTTTCTCTATTTCACTGATCACTGCTACCACTTTCTTTTATGTGGACTCATTCCCTGGACACTTTTTACTACTTTTTTTTTTTACTACTTTTTACTACTTGTGAATTTCCCCTTGGGATTAATAAAGTATCTATCTATCAATGTCACAATCTATTTAGATCAGCATACGTGAGAGCCCAAGGGGGAACCCTGCTTGATTAAGAACTTGTGTTCTTAAGAAGGAAGAAGAAGCACACAGAAATAGAGAGCACTGCCAGTACTGTGTGGAGTCGTTTGTGTTCAATCGTGAAAGTGTTTTCCCTGTGCCTTGATCTCTCTGTCTGATGATGAGTAGATAAGGGAAGCATTAAGCCAACCAGGATGGGCTTTATGGAAGGGCATGCATGCTACACAAGTGTCCCAGTTTGGGCCGTCTGGTCACCCTATGATTTGCCATCAGAATGCCACATTCACCGGAACCATAATGGTCACTCACTGCAATAAAGTTTGTCTTTCACTTCCCGTTCAAGTCTGCTTTCAGCCTTTTGACCAATCTTGGTGAGACAGCCTTCGATCCATGCAACTGTAACATGCATAGAGAACTCTAGAGATCACCGACACCTACAGTTCCTGCACAGTCCTGCACGCATGTTACATACAATATGCATGCATTTTCCAAATTGTTGTAATAAAGAATGTCCATCTTGAATTAATTAATTGTTTATGATGGCCAAACTGTTATTTTTATTTACAGAGTATTTTCCCTAACAACATCCTTCAAGAACCCCATTTCATTCATAAAGATACTAACATCTCGCACTGACACAAGTATTCAGACCCTCTACTCAGTATTTAGCTGAAGTCCCTTTGGCAGCCATTCCAGCCTGGAGCCTTTGAGGTTTGATACGACAAGCTTCACACACCTGGACTTAGGGATTTCTGCCATTCTTCTCTGCAGATCCTCTGGAGTTCTATCAGGTGAGATGGAGACCATCAGTGGACGGCTATTTTCAGGCCTCTCCAAAGAGGTTTGTCTTGGTTTACGTCTGGGCTCTGGCTGGGCAATTCAAGAACATTCACAGAGTTATCTCTAACTCAATCATGTGTTGTCTTTGCTTTGTGCTTTGTGATTTGGCTCATTGTCCTGAAGGAAGGCGAACATTTGGTCGAGTCTGAGATCCTTAGCTCTCTAGAGTAGGCTTTCATGAAGGATATCTCTGGACTTTGCTCCATTCAGCTTTCCCTCAACCCTGCCACTGAAAAACAACCCCATAGCATGATGCTGCCACCTGATACTTTGTCACTGGAATGACATTGAGCAGGTGATGAGGGGTGCCTGGTTTCTTCCAAATATGATACTTAGAATTGAATCTTGGTTTCATCAGACCAGACAATCTTGTTTTTCAAAGTATGATAGACCTTTAGGTGCCTTTTTGAAAACTCCAGCCATACTTTGGTGTGTCATCAGGCCACTCACCCATAAAGCCCTGATCAGTGGAGTGTTGCAGTGATGGTTGTCTTTCTGGAAGTTTCTCCCAACTCTACACATGTTCTGTGGGGCTCAGCCAGAGTGACCAAATGACCACTGGGTTCTTCAGCACCTCTCTTACCAAGGCCCTTCTCCTCTGATTGCTCAGTTTTGATGACAGGCCACCTTTTTGAGGAGCCATGGTTGTTCCAGACCTTTTTCATTTAGGAATTACAGAGGCAACTGGGCTCCTGGGATCCTTCAGTGTTTCATGAATTTTTTGTAGCTTTTCCTAGATCTGTGTCTCCAGCCTGTAAGCTCTGCAGGGAATTACTTCGACCTCAGGACTTGGTTTCTGCTCAACTGTGACAGCTTCTATAGATGGATGTGTGCCTTTCCTAATCATGTCCAATCAACTGAACTGACCCCAAGTGGACTCCAAGCATCTCAATAGAATGGGAGACACCTGAACCAGATTTCAAGTGCCATAGTAAAGAGTGTGAATACTTGTGTCAAAGTGACATTTCCTTTTTTTATAAAAGCAACCTCATTGACCAGCAGTCATAATGCCAGTGATACAGAAGAAAGGCTATGATGACAGCTAGGCACTGTACACCTGATGCTTATTCTCATTTTTGCAGAGGTCCATTCATTGTTCAACTTTAAATGTTAATGAATATCTTTTATAAAGTATACTGTGCAGCAGGGTGATGATCGACATGCCCATTTCCTCATGCTATGTGCCACTAACACCTTTCTCCCAGCTTTATGTCTCTGCAAACTGAACAAGCAATTTTTATCCAAAGGTCCAACAGATCTAGTGTTGTCCAAATGATTGTTGGCCATTTGGCAGCCTCTTGTGCCCAGATTTAAACGTCACTTGTCTGCATTGCGTCTCAGTAAGGTTTGCAAAGATTGAACCTGGCCTGCGGCCCCCATCCCTACCACAAGGATCATTCAACAGTGAGCGTGCTTGTCATGATCGATGATTGGTCCGGACTTCTCCGCGTCCACGCCTTTTCCCTTGGAGGGCGACAGGTGGGCCCCGCCCCTGTTTTTATCCTCTGGAGACGCAGGTGCTTAGTGTTCACAGTGAGCTTATTCAGAACAGGACCTGCGGCGTTTCTCTTCAAACAGCAGCGCAACATATCCCCCTCTCCCCCGACAAGCTGCTGCTTATTTTTGTGCCTTAAAGGCCCAGTCTGTTTGAAGTAAAAGAAAGTGAAAAGAAACAATAAAAAGTGTGGGCCACTTCCGACCCTTCACCACGCACAAGAAGTTGACTTTTTTCTTTTTCCAAAACAGCTTTTCTGATCTTCTTGAGACCACCCAGATGCCAGCCTCCTCTGCTTCTCTTGCATTCTCCATCCCTGGTGTGATGGTGGGGCACCTTTGCTTTCTGCTAAATGCCTTGTCTTTATAAAGTGTTTAAAACCACACAGAGTCCAAAACTGACCATTCATTGGCCCACTGGCCTGGTCAGTTCCAGCTAGAAGGACCCAAGCTCATACGGACACTGACAGATTTGGCTTGGCATGAAACTCAACACTAAATCTGGCTAAACTGAGTGACTTTAAGAGGAAATTAGAAGAGTATGGAAAGGTAAGTGCAGTAGACATTC
Source organism: Polypterus bichir lapradei (assembly GCA_026402145.1). NCBI lineage: Eukaryota > Metazoa > Chordata > Cladistia > Polypteriformes > Polypteridae > Polypterus > Polypterus bichir. Next base: position 5,869,166 of record JANRMT010062839.1, on the reverse strand, counting down.
TGTATCTAGGAACACTGGCCAACTCAGTCTGCATATTTTATAAAATTATGACATTTAAGCTAAAAGTAATGACCACTTGATTAATAAGAATATTTTCTATATAGCACCTTTCTGATGCTCACGGTTAATGACTAATGACCTAATTGCTTGCTGGACATTAAGTCACTCAGTGAGTCCTACTTACACAGTTAGAGTGTGCTGGAGTGGCTCAGTGGGTAGGGAACAGGACACTTAAATGGGCAGTGGATTGCACTTGTTATAGAGTCATTATGGTAACTGCTTGGATTTCTTAACCCCACAGGACACTGGGAGAGAACTTGTGTCCACTACTGGATGGCCCAAATGTAGGCAGGTAGGTAAATGTGTTTGCAGCAGGATAGTGCACAAATATAAGCCACAATTACATTGTGTGACACGTATGCACATAGGGGACAGCTGAAGGGCTCTAGTGAGTGTAATTCTACCACCACACCAGGTGTCGGCGCTGTGTCCTAATGCATTTCTCTCTTCCTCCCTCTGCAAAACAGATAACTGACAGCTATAACACTCAATGTCATTTCTGATGTTCATCCATTTGATCCCACATTTTCCTGCAGGACAGAAAACCCAGAAGCTCTGCCAGTTTTGTCAGTTCTGTTGTGACTTTGCCATAATAAACCCACAGGTTTAGCTCAGGTCAGTTTACAAAGTTGTCACCTCCTTGTATTTTTGGCAATTCCAGGTTATAAGATTTCGATTAAGACCAAGTTCAAGGTTGTAGCCCCAGAAGTTAATGAGTAATCACGTGACAGATGAACAAACCCTGGAGTTTTAAATACAGTATCTACTAGCTGTGTAGCTACTAGGTCCTTGAAACTATTGAAATCGTCAGAAAAAAAATTGAAATGTAGAGATGTCAGGTGATTTAAAGGAACTACACTGGGCATCTCTCTCCTAGGAGGATTCGTTTTGTCGACGTGCTTGCATCACTTGTGCATTAGTAGCTAAGTGACTTTGTCTTTCTTCAGAAGTTTCATTTTGCCGATGTGCTCGCCTCACCTCTGTATTATCGGCTAAGCGAGTGACTTTTTTTCGGAAGTTTCATTTTTGCCATCGTGCTGCCCTTGTTTGCGTATTCTTGGAGGTGGGGCCCTTACCACAAATTCATATCTTACTTCCAGGCTGGACAGACACACACATTTCCACGCATAGACGTTTATTACATATCTATATATATATATATATAAAAAATGTGTCTGTCTGTATGTCTGTCTGCTTTTCACGACAGAACTACTTAATAGATTTAGATCTAGATTTTTCCTGTAATTTGCTTGAACATTCCAGTTGTTTTTGCGACTTCTCTCATCGCACTAAGTATCATAGTTCACTTGCAGGAGTGATATATTCACGGTAATCCGAAAGCGAGTCTGTGGGCCGAGGGGAGGTTGGAAACATGACGTCAGGAGTGGGGAGCTGGGAGGAGTCCTCCTCACTCACGTGCCAGCTTCAGAGCGTAACTTGCCTCCGCTTGGCTAGCGAACGAAAGATTTAGATCGTTTTTTTTTGTGTATAACTTGCTTGAACATTCCGTTGATTTTGTGACTTCTCCCATTGCAGTAAGTATCATAGTTCAGTTGCAGCACCGATTTATTTGCACTAATCCGAAGGTGAGGCTGGGGGCTGAGGGGAGGGGGAAGCAGGACCTCAGGAGTGGGTAGGTGGGCGGGGCCCTGGTGATTGGCAGAGATATCACGGCCATGTGCTTTTCTCCCCACATGGGGGACGCTCTCACGTCAGAGCTGAACAAGATCAGAATCAGTGCCACCGTTTGACTCTGTAACATACCTACCTTCCGCTTGCCCTGAATTACATTTTTTTTTCAAAATTGATTTTTTAAAGTCTGTCCTGTTTCACTACTACGTGAGTGGAGCCACAGGGGACAACTAGTATATACATATATATATATATATATATATATATATATATAAAATAAAAATATTAAATACAAAAATTGCAAAATGATAAAAACTTATGTAAAATATTAATTTCAGAACAAAAGAAATGACAAAACAGAAGGACTTACTTAAGCCAGGGATCAGATCCTGGGTGAAACACAAACATGGCCTATGTTAGGGACCTCCAGAGCCTCAGGCGGGAACTCTTGTCAAGTGGTTTCCCTGCCCTGACCCATCTGACCTCAAATTGCTTCAGGGGTGCACTTGTGACAAAAAGGAAGTAACACCTGAGTCCAGCCATAAAGGAAACGTCTCCTCCTCATTCAAGTGTGTCAGAGTCAGGAGTGGGATAGAGAGTAGAGAAGGAGGAAGAGGAACAACTTATGATAAAGGAATTGCCTGTATTGGTCAATGAACTGGCCATCCCTGCGTGGAGATTGCATGTTCTCCCCGTGTTTGCATGGGTTTCCTCCCAAAGCCCAAAGACATGCAGGTTAGGTGCATTGGCAAATCTAAATTGTCCCTAGTGTGTGCTTGGTGTGTGTGTGTGTATGCATGCCCTGCGGTGGGCTGGCGCCCTGCCTGGGGTTTGTTTCTTGCCTTGCGCCCTGTGTTGGCTGGGATTGGCTGCAGCAGACCCCCGTGACCCTGTAGTTAGGATATAGCGGGTTTGATAATGGATGAGTGCCCCCAAACTTGATAGAGGTCCCCAATGATGAGACACATATGGAGGTGTTTGGATTTGTCTGCTCCTGTCCAGGTGCCACAAAATGCAGGTTTGTATGTTTAGGGTTTGGCTTTAAGTGGTCACAACTGAAGCTCACGAGTGGGCCAGATAATTCAGAGACCTGGTTAGACATGGAGGCCTTTGGAGGAGTTTTTTCCACTGCCTTCACAGCAGCTGTGCTGTGGACTTGTAAGAGTTAACGGCTGCCGGTGACCTCTGGACTCTCTCTCTCCACTCTCCAGGCAGAGGTAGTGCCACGTGCCACTGCCAAGTGTCCTCAGTCCACTCTGCCCCCATCCTCTTCACGCCACATGTCCGACTGCATTTATATGTTTAGCAGCGCTGAGTTGAAATCAGATCTGTGCCCACATAAGGCTAGCACCTCTTCCTGAGCTTGTTATGTTACCTTGCAGCGGGATCACTGGTACAGGTAGGCTTTCTTATCTTTACTGCTTTGTTTTGCTTCTCACCACTAGCATTTGGACCTGGCACTCTGCCTTGCTTTCTTATTCCTTTTAAATTATTTATAACAGGGTGAACACTTGGCTCCCTGTTCAGTTTGGACTCTTCTTCTTAACCTTAGTTACCTTGTTTTGTTCATTTGCCCATCTTCTTCTGTCACTTAATTCTGAAAAGCCACTGGTTTTCTCTCCTCTCTGTCACCTCAGACTCCTCACTTTTATTGACCCCTATGTTCCCCACTCTTGCTGCTCCTTGGCTCATTTTGTTTGTTGATGAGGAGATGGAAGGAATATAAGGGCAAATCATCTCCCAGCATCTCTGGCACTTCCAGCTCCTACAAACCCTTCAGCCATTATATAAAGTTCTTCTCTTTCACTCAGTCAAAGGGTATGGATTAAGGATGGCATATGTGGTTCATTTTGGGGCACTCATGGAGGTGGACGAGTTTAGACTCCCCTGCTCAGGCAGGGATTGGTGTTTTAGGAGAGGCCATGCTAGTCATCCTCCAAACCAGTGGCAAGACTGGCACATGGGAATTTCTCTCAACATGGTTGCTTGTTTGTTTTCCCAAAGTTTCATGCAAATGTAGAATCTGTTTGCTCTTTTGGGCTGGGCCGGTGTTTACACTTAAAAGCCTTCACGAGACGTGTGGCCTGATAAGCCAAGTCAGGTGTGGCCCTGTTTGTGGTGCACGTCTTTCATGCCAATTTTAGTAGTGAAAAAATTCCATGGGAGTCGGCCAGGCAGGCAAGTCATCTCATTGTGGCTCAGAGGTCACACTGAATGAGTGAAAGTGAAAGTAGAAGCAGACTTGGCAGGAGGGGAGAGGTTGGACAAACTGTTGGAGGAGACCAATTCAGGATTATGTAAGGCAGAATTAAGCTGAAATGAACGAGTGGGGATTTGGAGTGGGCTCAGGTAGTAAAGATGCTTCATTGTACTGAAGGGAACAGTAAAATAACGGGCAGACTCATACTCTTTGACATCTACAGTGGCAAGAGCTACCCAGAGGTCCTGCGATGACATTCTGGGGTTCTTTGAGACAGCATCTTGTGTTCTGCTCCCAAGTTGAACCTGCTGGGGTAGCCTGGCATGGACAAGGTGGCAGTTGTATGAAATCTTCTCCACTTGATCTTCCAGACAGTGGAACAGTTGATTTCCAACTTTTTAAGTTCCTTCCCAGACTCGTAGGCATCAATAACCTTCATTCGGAAGGCATCAGAGAGCTGGTAATAACACACACACTCCATCAACAAAAAGCAAACCAAACTAAATGTCTGAGGTTTATATTAAGACAGGTTCCTTCAAGGTCTGCTCTAATGAAGTTCTAATCACTTGCTCCTGATTATAATTTTAGGAATTTGAGATGGTAATAAATGTAGGGGTATACTTCCTTTAAATTGTACAATGGACTACAAAATGTAAATGTATCAAGATGTTTGTTTATACAGTATTGGATCACCTTTATCTATAGACACTATTTATGAAGATCAAATCTTGAAATGTCCACATACTTTAAAATAGAAGGACATTTGTACTTTACTTACTTTTTTACATGACTGTAAATGTAACTGGTTAGTGCCTTTCTTAGAGGGTCCTCGAAATCAGGCAGCGGTGGAGTAAAGTGGAAATGGAGTTCCTTCTCATGTCATCCGGCCCTACATTTGTATGGCATGCCACTAGTTTTGAATTTACTAGCCAACAGCTTGCTGTTGTGCACAATGCAAATAAAGGTGTCATTCTCTACAGATCTTAGTAAAGCTGTCTGGTCCGTTGCACGATTCCTGGCCTGAGAGTGAAGGATTAGGACTGCTGCCTAGCGTTAGTGCAATGAAGTCAAGGATTACTGTCTGAGCTTCGCTACTGGCTCCTTTGCTTCATAGTCTGGGTCACATTATTTTGAATCTGAGCATGCAGACCAAACTCGGAACGAGACTAGATTGTTTTATTTGCTCTCTGCCAGGCCTGTGGGCTCTCGACTCAGTTGTATATATGTGTGAAGGCTGTGGAGATTTGATGGGATTACAAGTAAAGCCTCCATGCTGAAGCATTCAAAGATCTGACAGGATTGTGCTCCAAAGAATTAAAGCTTTTGGATACCAAGGTCTGGCATTTTCTAACTGCTGAAAAGAAATATGTCAATATTTGACAGGAGACAGTCTCCAAAAGTGAAACGTGCAAGGCCCTGAGGTGTGAAAAGATTGTACTTCAAAGGGGCAAAGTTGGATGACAGCAAGCTCTGACAAGATGCCAAGATCTGAGAGGATTAGAGTTGAGAGGGAAAAAATAACATTTGAAAAATGGAGATAGAGAGAGAGAGCTGAAGGGTCCCGGAACCTGACCACCTATGACTTATAGAGACACTGTCGCCCAATATCCAGGTTTGACTGGGTAAGACTCTTTGAGGTGTCTCCAGTTTATTTAGATTCAGTGCGATTTAGATGAGCATTCAACTTACAAACTACAACATGTGATAAAGGACTGCTAAATCAGATTCCAGTCATGTAAAGTTCAAGATGCTAAATTCTGGCAGGATGACTCTTCCAAGATATGAAGAATGCTAAGATCTGACAGGCTCACACTTCAATTAGACAGAGCTTAACGATACAGGCAACAGGTGACTCCCAGAGATCAACCTCAAAGGTTACCAAGGCGGTCAGGGTGAATAAAACCGGACAGGAGACCAGGATTTGATAGGATCAGACTACAAAAGCAGGAAACTAGAGGATTACTTAGATCTGGCCATGGTGTCTTCTATTAGTAAAGCTATAAAAGCTATAAACCGAGATCCTGCAAGATGATGCTACAAGAGCTTTGAGATTTCATGAGCTTAAGCTCTAATGGGTTAAACTTGCAAATTTTCTGAGGTCTGGTAGGATCCCACCACTAGAGGTCAACACCAGGATATGACAGAATTGTAAGAGTGAAATATTTAGGATAGAGAGGTCTGACAGGTTCAGCTTTCAAATAGATGAATAATCAATACATTGAGGTCTGAGAGGATCAGAGATAAAAAAATATAATCATGCAGTATGCTGAAATTTGACAGGATCAGATCAGGCTCAACACAGAGAAAACTAAGTGTATGGAGTTCCAACAGTATACAACCCCTCCAGTAAGGTCGCAAATGACTGAGATCTATCAAGAGGTTAAGGATTAGGCTCTAATGGCTGAAGTTTGACAGGATCATAACTGCGAAGGTCAAAGAGAATCACACATTAAGAGTGAAACCCCCTTTCACTGACATAATGACACAATACACTGAGATCTGATCAGGTTGGAGGCAAATCAACAATGCTGCCATTTGACAGAATCATAATCTATGGAAATGCCACTGCAAGAAGTTGAGGCCTGACAGTACTGGGTGTCAAAATTTAGTATGGTCAGAGCCAAGTACTAGGCCTACAGGGCAGGAGTCAGACTCCAAAGGGAACAACATAAAGCTTCAGGATAAGTGCCTTCAGAAAGTATTCAGACCCCTTCGCCTTTGTCCCCTTCTGTTATGTTGCAGCCTTATGCTTAAAATCATTTAAATTAGTTTTTTTCCCTCATGAAGCAACACTTGATACCCCTAAATGTCAAAGTAAAAGAAGGATTTTAGAAATGTCTGCAAATTTAGTTAAAAATGAAAACACTGAAATATCCTATTGACACAAGTATTTAGACCCTTGATTGATGATTTACAACCCGGAGTCTTCCTGGGTCTCACACAACAATCTTCGCACCCCTGCATTTCAGGATCTGCGCTGGTATCCCGAAGGTTGCCGGTTCGAATCCCTGTCACTGCCAAAAGAGATCCTACTCTGCTGGGCCCTTGAGCAAAGCCCTTAACCTGTAATTGCTCCAGGGGTGCCGTGCAATGGCTGACCCGGCGCTCTGACCCCAAGGGGTATGCAAAAACTAACAAATTTCTAATACAAGAAATTGTATAAGGCAAAATACTGTAAAGAACAAAAAAAAAAAAAGTCTACATCAAGCTTTATTGGGCTGGATGGTCACCCATCAGTCAACAGCCATTTTCAGGTCTCTCCAGAGATGTTTGATTGGGTTGGCTCTGGCTGGGCCACTCAAGAACATTCACAGAGTTGTCTCTAAGCCAATCCTGGGTCGCCTTTGCTTTGTGCTTAGTGTGATTGTTCTGATGGAAGTTGAACCTTCAGTCCAGTCCAAGGTCCAGAACTCTCTAGAGCAGGCTTTCATTAAAGATATACTGTGTCTGTACTTTGTTTCACTCATTTTTTCCCTCAACGCTGTCTAGTTTTCCAGTTCCCACAGCATGATGCTGCCATGTTTCATTATTGGTATTGCATCGGTGAAGAGGGATGCCCGGATTCCTCTAGATATCATGCTTAAAACTGAGGCCAAACAGTTCAATATTGGTTTCATCAGACCACAGAAGTTTGTTTTTCAAAGTCTAATAGTCCCTTAGGTGCTTTTTTGCAAACTCCTTGGCAGCTTCTGCGTGTCTTTCACTGAGGTGAAGCATCTGTGTGGCTACCCTCTCACAAAGCCATCATCAGCAAAGTGTGTCAGTCATGGTTGTCCCGATAAAATGTCTGCCATCTCCAGACATGTTCTCTGGAGCTCAGTCAGAGTGACCATTGGGTTCTTGGTCATCTCTCTTACCATGGTCCTTCTCCCACAATTTGCTTAGTTTGGCCTTGTGGCCAACTCAAGGAAGAGTCATGGTTGTTTCAAACTTCTTCCATTTAAGAATTACTGTATGAAGGCAACTGTGCTTTTGGGAACCTTCAATGACATAGATATTTTTTGTAGCCTTCCCTAGATCTGGGACTCAACCTAATCCTGTCTTTCAGCTCTGCAGACGATTCCTTTGACCTCATGGATTGGTTTTCGCTCAACTTCTGTAGACGTCTGTGTACCTTTCCTAATCAGTCCAATCGAGTGAAATTACCAAAGATAGACTCCAGAAACGGTGTAGAAACATCCCAGAGACGATCGATTAAATTTGGCTCTGGTGCATCCAAGCCCAGATTAAGAACCCACAGGTCCCAAGGTGACTTAGCTCCTGCATGGAGAGCTGATCATACTTTTAACAATGCAGCATGCAAACACCAGGTCATTTAAGGCAGTGCAGTATTTCCCATTCTTGCTTTCATCAAGAGTGGGCAGATTGGAAATGAACGGTTAAGCACACAGAGACTTGAACATTTCATCGACCTCAGAGGGGGAATGTTTGTTGAAAAGGCCCCTTAACTGTCACGGATCCCTGGAAATCATACCCAGAACACCCTGATAGTATATTCGCCATTGGGTGCATCCCATTCCATGGGTCACAACAAAGAGTCTGAATAATTGTGTCAATGTTACTGTTCAGTTTTAATATTTAATAAATTTGGAAAAATTCCTAAAATCCTGTTTTCGCTTTGTCATGCTGGCATATTGAGTGTGGCTTGATAAGGGAAAACATTCACTTAAATGATTGTAACACAAGACTGCAACATAACAAAAAAGTGTCTGAATACTCTCTGTAGACACTGTAGAGCTGACAGGGTCAAGCTTCATGGAGCAAATAGTAGAGATCAGAAAGCATAAGAGTCCAAGGAAGGGAGGCCACGGATTACCGAGGATGTCAGGACCAGACTATACCTTCTAAACTAATTGGAAGCTGTATCTCTCACCTCCATGACAGCCTACACTGGGACAGCAGTCTTGGTCGCTTGTCAGCACAACAGTCAGAAAATAACATGCCTGCTGAGATTTCAAATAGTTTTGCCGAGAGGCCAAAATGAAGACGGGAAAGCCACAGGAGGTCAGAGGAGGGTGTTTTTCTTAACACAGGGCAAGGTCACCAGAATACGTTACAATTCATGCATCTGAAGAGCAGGGAAACATCCAGGAATGTGAACTGGGGGGAGTGGACATTAATCAATGTATCTAACGCCTGTTTGAAATGTGAAGAATGTGTTTGCAGGGAGCGGATCTGTCTTCTTAATGGCCTCCCTTTATGTCCTCAGGCCTGGTCACAGCCACAAATTTCTCTGCCCATGGCCATGTGATGATAGCAGAACTCCCTCCTCTTTGGCTTTGTTTGGTGATTATCACAGATCCATCACTGGCAATCACTTTTCCATGATATACTGCTTTTCATGCTGAAGCTTGACCAGCAGATGGTCTTAACAAATTACTAATGTTGCTGAATTCATGGTTCCCTACCTGGAGATATAATTTACCAGGCCGCCTAATGTTGGTTCTCATACTTGCAATCAAAGTTCAAGTTGGCACTTGGGACTCAGCGCTTTAATTCTTGATGGTAGTGTGTTTAACAGCAGTGGCCTTTGGGTAGCCCACAGCTGATGAGTACTGCGAGTGTCCAGAATGAATGTACAGTAGCATATCTAATGACCAATGGCCATTTCTGTTCTATGTGTTCTCTTTTACTTTTGAGAAAGCTAAGCAATGCACTGGTGACCAGTGACATCAAGTCCAATGGGACCTGGGCAATGACAGCTGCACAAAGAGAGCCTCATATCCAGGACAGCCTTAGATTGTCATGCAGGCACTCACTCTACACATTGTTTTATTCTTCAATTATTTAATTCTGCTCTTTTTTTATAAATTATAAATGGTGTTTTTTCTTCACAGCACATAATATACTTTTCTTAGGAATGGCTGCTAAGCACTTTAAAAGCTCAAACTCTCCTCTCCTGTTACAAGAAAATTCAGTGGAGTGTGCTAGCCAGAGATGAGGTGGTCTGTCACATGGGGGCTGGCCATGGACCTCATGAAACACCAACCAAGTGTGACTGGGGACCAGCAGTTTAAGATCACATGAAACAATAGGCTTTCACAGTAAATAATTAACTTTTATGTAGCTTTAATTTGTAAACAGCCTTGTTTATTGACAGTATAAGTTGTTTTTTCTTATAGCTTTACACAGAATGCATTCAGTATAGTTTTTGTATGTCAGCAGCTGTAGTGCTTCAGCTTCCACTTGGGATTACTAAAATATCTATCTATCTATCTATCTATCTATCTATCCATCCATCCATTATCCAACCTGCTATATCCTAACTACAGGGTCACGGGGGTCTGCTGGAGCCAATCCCAGCCAACACAGGGCACAAGGCAGGAAACAAACCCTGGGCAGGTCGCTAGCCCACCGCAGGGCTCTATCTATCTATCTGTCTATCTATCGATCTATCTCTCTCTCTCTCTCTCTCTCTCTCTCTCTGTCAGTTTTAATAAATAAAATCTGTTTTATGAAAGCAATTAACACTTTAAAATGTATATGTGTGCAGAGTTTTGGAGCCAGTAGATCATGATATTAAATATAAATATATAATATATAACAATAAATATATTGCTAGAAATCCACAAAGGGAGAAAGGGTACAAATAAATCACACATCTTAAAATGGTCTTTTATTCCTGAGCTTTCAACACCTACCAGGTGTCATCATCAGAGGAAAATCATTAGACATTCAGGAATCTTCACACATTATACATTTCATGTCAACATTTTATCAATTATACATGAAAAAGGTTTCTGTTTTAGTTCAACATTTCTTGCCTCGCATTTCCTGTCACCCTGCATTTACCCAGGTTGTTGTAGACACGGAACACGCATGAAATGTATGGATTCCAAATAGCGATATATTATTTACCCTATACAATTCCAGACACCTCACACCCAGATAAAGAGAACTGAGCTCTGAGAATTTTGTGTCTGACTTGACTTTAGCTGCCTCGGTAGGGTATAGGATAGCAGGCTGCTGGCTGCTAGTGCTGATTGACACATTTGCAAAACAAAGACGCTGATGGAGAGGTGCGAACAAATTTAAGGTGGCCCGATATTACGACTTTTTTCGTAAGCTTCAGGGATTCTAGTGTTAATTATTCATGCAAACAGTGCCTACAGATAAAGGCGCTATACTTAACACATAAAAATGGCATGGTGTATTCATTCTCGCAATTGAAAAATAACAAAAGTTCAGATTTGTCACATGGAAAATTAAATTCCATCCCTTACATTTATCACCTTTTTAAATCCATAAAATTAGAATCAAGTGTTTCAGATTAGGTACCAATGAACAGAACCTCCCTAGGGAGTATGCAGGTGGACCCTGTGTTATTTCAACCACAGATATCGAGGGTCTGGTGTTCTCTTTGCTATTAACATGTGTGTGGTCATCATGCCAAGATCAAAAGAACTCTCTAAGACCCTCATAAAAGAGGTTGCGGATATCTGTGAGACTGGAGATTTAAAAAGATTGCCCAATTATTTGAAATCAATCATTCCACTGCTGAGGAAAATCATCTACAAGTGGTGTAGATTTCAAATGCCTGCTTTGTCCAGGACTGGCCAGACCAGCAAATTCTGCCCAAGAGTTGACCATTTGACACTAAAAGAAGTCTCCAGGAACTCCAAAATTTCATTGCTGGATCTGCAGGTCACTCTTGCAAATGTTGGTGTCAAAGTGCATAAATCTACAATTATAACGAGATTACACAAATCTGACCTGCATGTGAGTTGTGTCAGGAAAAAACCTTTGCTGTCCAAAAAAGATCAGAGCAAGACTACATCTCACCATTGAACATCCAGACCTTCTGGAACAATGTGCTCTGGACAGAGGAATCAAAGATAAGAGGTGTTTGGCCACAGTAACAGCAGACATGTTTAGCACAAACCAAAGACCACATTTTAGGAGGAGAACTTCACACCAACTGTAAAGTATGGTAGTGGAGATGTTATGGTTTGGAGTTACTTTGCTGTCTCAGAACCTGGGCAGCTTGAAGTCATCAAGTCAACTATGAATTCTATCAATTGTGCTTGAGAAGAATGTGAGGCCATCTGTCCAAAAGTTGAAGTTTAACTGGAAGTGGACCTTTCAATTTGGTAGTGATCCAACGCACACTAGCAAAACATACCAAAGAATGCAATGGCAGCCGAAGCCCCTTTGGAGCCCGGGGTTCATGGACATCCCACCTTGTTGTCCATACATCCATCCATCCATTATCCAACCCGCTATGTCCTAACTACAGGATCACGGGGGTCTGCTGAAGCCAATCCCAGCCAACACAGGGTGCAAGGCAGGAAACAAACCCCAAGCAGGGCGACAGCCCACCGCAGTTTCCATACATGGTAGTTGGTATTATTAGACTTCAATGACCTTTGGAAGGGGTGTTGGTTCCCACAGTGTCCGGAGCACACACTGCTCAACTTTCATAAATGATGCCAACTTCAGGAAGGTTGTCTGCAAGAATGGCTCAAAAAGAAGAAGTGGAGGTTTATGGACTAGTCTTGTCACATCCCTGAATTGAATCCAATTGAAATGTTGTGGGGGAAATTTGAAATGGGCCAGCACATGCAAGAAAATTTACAAACATCTTGCAAATAAAGGAATTTTACATGGTGGAGTGGTCAGAAAGTCACCAAGTCGATGTCAGAAACTGCTCAGCTGTTTCCCAAAACACCTACAAGAACTTATTTTTGCTAAAGGGGGCAACAACAGCTTTTGAGGCCAAATGGGTACTTACTTTTTTTCCAAAAGACCATTACATCTACAGATACTTTTTTTTAATAAATGATGTGTTTTTATTGAAGTTCAGTATATCTCCTTTATCTGTACGCAGCGTTTACATGAAGATCTAATATTTGCCTGTTTTAAACATGTGGAAAAACTCAAAGATTTACATGGTGTGCCCTTACTTTTTCACATGACCGTACTAGTGCTCTCTTTGAAATTCACTTTATAAAATCAAACTAGATTGCTTGATGCCCACTCATTGTTCCATGGAGACCACATCAAAGACAATTGAAGTGACCGTATCAACATGAATATCCAATGGTGTTGCACACGCCTTCATTTAGGGAATGCCACTAAAGCCAGTCTTGCGGCCTTTGCAGTTCTTTACCCAGTCACATTAAAATCAGAGCTGGTGCCCAGCGTGTGACAATAATTCGCTGTCAACTTGTGGATGTCCCAGCCATCAACGCCTTTTTAAAATCAAAATCTCTCACTAATTGGGCGTCCTCCCATGAGACAAAATGGAGTTGAGAAAGGCTTGGGAACTGCTGGCTCTAGACTGTCTTGACCAATTAGTCCTTGTCCATCAGAATTTGCCTGTGTGTTATGAATAGACATTTCAACAAAGACTGCCCTTGCAGTGAGGAGGGCAAAGGTCAGTTGGTTGTGTGGAAACACGTGAAAACCTGAAATCATGCCTGAGTGCTCAGTCCATTGTCTCAGGCCGGTGTTTTTGCTCTGTCCTTTGGTTTGTAACTAAGTGACATTATTGGTGCATCGGTGGCTCATGTCACTCGGCCTAACGGCTATTGATTAGCAGGTTTGTCCTGACCTCTGTCTGGCACTGGTTCTAAAATACCATCTATATGTTTTCATCTACTCATTCCTAGCCCTTCACCCAGGTGGCATTAATGGCATCAGTTGAAACAGAAAGACAAACTCAGTGAGATGTCCCTTCACCCCTTAAGGCTCTGCTCAGCTGCCTTCTGGTTGTGTTCTGTATGTCTTATTTGTAAGAATAGTAAACCAGTAGTGAAAAATGATATGCTGTCATGGAAGTGCTCTGTTCACCTCCTCTTCCTCTCACCCTTTGCTCCCTCAGCACCAAACCTGATTTTTTTGGATGGCCTCTCCTGTTCATTTTTCTCTTTCCTTGTATCATTATCAGGTGGAGCTCAGGCTTACCTTCACCGACAATTGTAGCCTGCTTTCTCAATGCCCTCTCGGTACAGTACAGTCTTTCTGGGCCTTAGTGGACGTGAGGTCAGTCTAGTTAACCAGCTGATGTGTGGGACAGATCAGAGGTGAGCAAACCTTGCTGAATTCACTTTGTCTAGAGCAGGGGTTGGCAACCTGCATGTGGCTCTTTGACGACTTGGCTGCAGCTCTTCTCTTCACATTCACATTTTCATGTCTTAATGTATTATTTGATAGTACTTTTGTAAAGATAATTTATCTATGGGTTAATATTATTCTTTTTTATTTAGATGTTTCTTTAGCTATATGTGAATCAGGCTGTCTGATGCACACACGGACTGCCTGAGATTACTTCTTCACTCAAACCATATGATCTCCAGAGGTTTCTTCAGTACCCGAGATTGGATATACGCTTTAACGTTTATTGGGACTCTTAAGTCTTTAATTTACTTTTTGTGGTAGATCGCCATCACACCTTCCCATTTCTTCTATTTACATATCATAGCCAGCTGAGTTTAGAGTGGTGAGTACATTTTGCACTGTTCGGTCAACAGAGTTACAGTAGTGACAAGTGAAGGGCAGATGACTGCAGAGCTGAGCAAACTTTACTCAAGAAAAGAGGGCCGAGGGTGAAGACTCTCACTGCAGAACTGAACAATGTTGTAATATTAGTCACCTTTGTGCTGTTACGTGTCCGAGTGATTTAAAACTGAGACGTCAAACTACAAGATGTCAACTAAGAAAAAACAGCGAAAACAGAAGATGAAAACTGTGAATTTAAAGCCGAATGGGAAGAAAATTATGCTTTTACGCAAAACTATATTGGTCTTCCAAAATATCTAATTTGAAATTAAAAGATATCCAATACCAAAAAATCTAATCTCAAACCACTTTTTAACAAAACATGATGCATTTGCAAAAAAAAAAAAAAAATTTCGAATAAGAAAGGAAAAAAAGCGGAGACAGAATTAAAGCAAAAAATGTGACCATCAACGCCAATATCCAGTTGCTGCATGCAATCTTCAAATGATGTGACCGCCACCAGTTTTGCTGTTTCTCGTGAGAATTCAAGATTCAGAATATCAGAAGAACAAGAAACGAAGCAAAGGTTTCATTTTTTAAAGAATTGGGTTCAGTCATGGATTTGGAGGACTGTGCAGTGTTGTGGTAACAACATTGACCATCATGTCTGACAGGACCGCACTCCCCACACCTGTGAGCGGGATCAGCGACAGAAACACAAAATGAAGACGCGGCAAGTAAATGCTATAATAATAATAAACTTTTGCCAAGAGACAAATAAAAATTATAAAAGCCAACCAGAACAATTATTAAAATGGAAAAACATAATTCTTCCCAAACAAAATTAAGAGGGAGGAGAAATACATTTTACAAATCACAACACCAACAGACAATCAGCTGTGTGCTGCCACCAATGTCCTGTTGCCAGCTGCCATCACATGGCCTACCATTTACCCTGTGATGACACATGCTGTGACTTTCCACTTAGAGAGGGGTTGGCAGGAAGTTTATGCAATTGTAGTAGCACATATAGCAAACCATCCTTTCGTTGCAACATCGGTTTCCATACCAAAGGAAATGTTACCTCAGATCCTCCACCTACTGGTGTTTTTGTCTTTGGGCCTTTGTATCTATCTTCATGATGTCACCATCCATGCCATAGCTTATACATTTTGTCTTTGTGCTGGCAATATTACCTGTGATGGCAGAAAATGAACATGACCAGCAGTCACGCCATGTTGTGTTTGGATAAATAATGTATGTACAGTTGAATGAAATGCTGGAGAAATGCCTTTTGGCACTGAACCCATGTGATTTGGACTGTTTTGGTGAGGCAGAGTAAGATGGCGGCAGGTGATTCAGTAGACCATGAAAGGAGTGGTCAGTGCACTGCGTATGTGTATTTGTGTCATGAAATAGTCAGTAGGACAAGGAGAATGGTGAACAGGTGAATGGTGAACAATACTTACATGATAAGTATTGGCCAGTGAGCATTAAGTGTAGAGCAGGGCACTGCGTCGACAGGGGATTGGCCAGTGAGCCATGTGTCAAAGTTAACGAGACCTGTGAGCCAAGTGAGACAGGTGAATGTGGAGTTCAGCAGTGACACGCACAGACATTTTGGTGGGCAGTGGCTCACAAGAAGAGAAGGGGCACTTTAATCCTGGGTACAAGTCAGTGCTCGCTTCTGTGTTTTTAGTGTCATTGGACATTTGGATACATTTTCAGGGGTCATGGTGCTATTCACAAAATAACAAAATGATTACCGATTAAGACCCATGTTCACTTCCCAGGTCCTCGCTGCGTGGAATTTGTATGTTCTCCCCGTGTCTGCGTGGGTTTCCTCCAGGTAATCCGGTTTCCTCCCACAGTCCAAAGACATGCAGGTTAGGTGGATTGGCGATTCTAAATTGTCCCTAGTGAGTGATTGGTGTATGTGTGTGTGCACCCTGCGGTGGGCTGGCACTCTGCCCGGAGTTTGTTTCCTGCCTTGTGCCCTGTGTTGGCTGGGATTGGTTCCAGTAGACCCCCATGACCCTGTAGTTAGGATATAGCCGGCTGGATAATGAATGGATGGATGGATTACAGATTATGTTAGATTAGCAGAAAGAACACTACACCCTCTCTGTTCCTCAAATACACCATTTTTTTCATATATAGCACATTTTAACAAGACAAAATGGCAAAAAAGAGAAAGAATTCCCACCTAGGTAAACAAATGGGCCTTAACAGTAGGGGTCCACATCAGAGGGCATCAAGTCAAACTTTTGTTTACTCCATAAGTTGCATGTTGTGGGTCAAATATTTAAGAAACTTCACAAAGTGATCATGCCATACCAGAAGTCAGCGTTCTTTTTGTACTTTAGCAAGAAAATGTCAAATTCTTATGATCCAGACCCTTAAAGTACAATGATTTTATATATACTATATGCCTTAAGATCTCTCAGTAACAAAAACAAGAATAATAATAATACATTTTAGCTTTCGTGGTGTTGTCAGCTTTTGTGTTTGATAGCAAAAATATCCTTCTGTATCGCATGTATTGATAGATTGCAATGACTTGCTAACAGTGATATCTTTCTTGCCTGAATCTGAAGATCAGAGAGCCATTTTTATCCATGTAGATTTTTGACTTTGGATTTAACTGATGTGGAAAAAACTTTTTTTCAGTAGTTGCTGTTCCTATTTTGATTTTCAGCACTTGGAAATGCAAGATTAGCATGTGATTCTTTGTAGGTGCCCAGCATTGCCCAGGCACAGTTCTCTAAGCAGGTTACACAGAATGAATCCTCTCAGCTCTGTCTGTAGAGTTGAGTGGGATTGGCGCTGCCAGAATCAGTTGCTGCCTTTCCCTCTCAGAGCCTGCAGACACACACACACGAGCAGACATGGAGACTCGCTCCCACAGACGCTCAAGGTTGTACAGTGCTTTGTTGGGTTGAAAGGTACTCAAGTTGATTAGTAGGAAATGCTGTGTGTTGTGAAAAATCTTCATTTTTATAAAATTTCAAATACTTTTTGAAAGTGAAGAGCAACTGATAACCATAACAAGTCAACTAGAAAAGCTGGCATTCTAAGCAAAGTGAGCATAAGTGGCTTGTGAGCAGACATCACAGCTACCCTTTGGGTCACAACATCATCAAACCGACATGACATCAGCGCGCCAATATTTATTATGCGTTTTTTGTAGAATTACTACCAACTATCAAAGACGATATTTTATTTCCATATAGAACAGTAGCCTATCTACCTAGCCTACCAAGGCACATTGATTAGTGTTACCTTTTCCCTGTTTTTTTTATGCTCAGGCATACACCCCTCTATGTGTACTCCAGTTATGATATTTTACATAGATTCAAGTATGAGAAAAAAAACAGGAAAATCAATCCATCCATCCATTATCCAACCCGCTATATCCTAACTATAGGGTCACGGGGGTCTGCTGGAGCCAATCCCAGCCAACACAGGGCACAAGGCAGGAAAAAAGTCCCGGGCAGGGTGCCAGCCCACCACAGGTTGCGCGCGCACACACACATACGCACACACCCACACACCAAGCACATACTAGGGACAATTTAGAATCGAACAGGAAAATGGTACACCAAAAAAAAAAATATATATATAAACCCCAGCATATGCACATTTCTAAATAAATTACCCTTTATAAAGCACAGTCATTTTGTAAATAGGCCACTCTGAAACACCCATATAAGGGGAAAGCTAATCAACCTCAGCATTTGTAATCACAATGCTGCTGAAATTCATTGGTGGGTAGAGTAGCCTTCCAACTGATTCATCGAGACCACACCAACCACATTCAAGCGTATCGGGCGGTGCTGTGTAACTAAGAGCACAAGATCATACATGGCATTATAGCGCCTCTCCTCCGTGTTCTTGGAGACAGTTAAAGGTGTGAGGCACCAGCATCTGAGCGGGTGGCCACTATCACCTGGCACTTGTAATGATGTGATTGCTGCTACAATTAATTGTACAGGTCATACGAGGTAGTGAAGCTTTTACCTTATCCAACCAAGAAAACACCCCACTTCCACCCGTCAAGGTAATTGGCTGCACTGAGACGTTCCCTGGTCTCTTAATTATTATTTTTCATTGATATTCAATATGAAGCCAGAAAAAAGCGGGACTGGCATAATTATGATTCTAAAAAGACTGTAGTGGTAAGTGTTGTCACAAAAACGACAAGAAGACATCAAAAAAAGGTTAGGGGCAGCCACCCATATAATATGACTTGGCTGTAAATGGGTAAATAGTTGTGAGATGTTCACAAGTCAGAGTCCAAAACAGAACTGAGGCTGGTTGCCAAAGATGGCGGCTTTATTTGCAGAGACCGGAAGTGACATTATCAAATGGGCTGGATGTGGTGTCATCAAAGGGACCGAAACCGCAAGTGGCATCATCAGAGGCACCGGAACTGTGCGGCATTTCCCGTGGATGGTCTACAAGGGATTGAGAAAGAAAGTCAGTGCACCTCGCCGCCCCCTGGTCTGGCTTGGAATTACTATTATTCAGGCCCTTTAGCTGTCTCCCAATCTCACGTGTGTGACAGTGTATTATGTGGAATGGGGGTGGTAACTGTACTCTACTGTATTCCAAGGTGACCAGTAAAACAAGGAGAGTGAGGTAAGGTAAGGTAAGGTAGGGTATGTTAAAAGGTTTGATCATTGAGCCAAGTATAGTGGTAAGTGGATTATGCTGTGTTCCAAGGTGAGTAACCAGTAAGCTATAGATAGTGACCAGTAAGGTGAAGGGTTTAATTAGTCAGCCGAGGAGAGTGATAAGTGTAGTGTGATGTATTCCAAGTGTAGTGACCAGTAAACCATTGAGATTGACCAGTAAGGTGAAGTGTTTAATCAGTGAGCTGAGGTTAGTGGTAGGCGTAGTGTGCAATACTCCTAGGCAAGCATCCAATAGGCCACGGAGAAGGACCAGTGAGCCAAAGTATGGGGTCAGTGAGCCAATGAAAATGGTACATTTAGTGTAGAGTGGAGTGGCCTGTCAGCCAAAAGGAGCAGAGTAGATGTACTTTAGCAACAATGACCTCAATATGTTAAAGGGAGTTGTCAGTGTAATGTCTAGAGTACCCCAAGTGGGGGTCAGTAAGGTAAGTGCCATGAAAGTGACCAGCAAACCAAAGGAGCAGTGAATATAATGTACAGGGTATCAGGGGGAGAGGTCATTAAGGTAAAGGGTATGGTAAGTGCACTATAGTGAGAGTAGGCCGTTAAGAGTGATAAGTGTAGTTCAGGGCAAGTGGTCCATGACTCAAGTGGCTGGCTGAGCCATTTTACCTGGAGAATTCAGTACGTAAGTATGATTTTTTTCAAGGTGTAGTGCTGAGTTTACCAGAGAACCAAAAACTAGTGACAAGAGTGGTATAGTAGGAAAGATAAGTGAGAGATAAGAAGGAACTCAGTGAGCTGTATAGGAGCCGAAATGAGGGCTTGCATGAGCATAAGGGAGTGGTGGCACTTTGAAGTTAATGACTCAACTGGTAGTGATTAGTGAGATATACAGGAAGTGGTCAGTGACTCAAATTAACCATGTCCAGGGATCTAGGGAAATTTACTGGAGCCCCAAAATGGCGTAATAAATGTGAGGCAAGGTGAGTGTGATTTAGTGGGAGAGGCCAATGAGGGCCAGAAGGAGTGGTGCTTGAGGTGTGGATAAAGAGGTCATTGAATCAAAGGGGACAGCCAAGCTGGGTGTATAGAGAGTGCTAAGTGAACAATGGAGTACCGTGGGTGGGATTCCGGAAGGGAAAGAATTGAGACATCAGTTATGTGTGTGGGTGAGAGGCAGTGAGCCAAGGAGAGTTTCAGATGTGGGTGTCAAGGAGACTGGACTGGGGGACTAAAATGATGTAGCAGGTAACGGTCAGAGTAATCATTGTTCCCAGTGGACCATTAGACTCATCATTGCCTCTCATTTACAAATACCTTTGAACTCTGTGAAGTCGTGTTTATTTATGCTATGTTTATGGCCTGCTCTTGTACTCCTGTGAAGTCGTAAATGTCCACACACACACACACACCCTCCCCATCTGCTTGACTCTGAAAGGCTTCTGTTTTAGCAATCATCACTCCAAATGCTCAAAGGCTGCAGTTTGCATTTGCCCAACAGGAAAATGAGATCATTTGTCTCAATCCACAGTAAAATCCTGATCAGTGAGGACTACCTGCTTAACTGGTGAGACACCGGGTACGAAGTATCCTGAGAAACAAACTCCATTATTGCATTATTGATGGCAGAGGTGTAGAAGTGGCACTGGTCAGTGTTTGTGGCCAGACCCTCTACCCAACCTGGAAGACCTGCTGTATCAATGGGGTGCTCCTGCGGCTGTTTTTACTGTCCTAGTCCCTCCACCTTCAGACACAGCCCCTGTACTTAAGGTAGTGTCTGCACCTCTCATGTTGTCACATCCTCCTGCAGTAATCTCAAAATCTGGTCACTACTACTAAATCAGTCAATCAGTTTCTTCCCAGTCCTGGATAAGTGTTGGCTGCCCCTTCTCCGAGGCCCTGCTCCATCTCTGCATCATTAATCCTGCCTTTTTCGTGACGTTTTATCACACTGAGATGTGACCACTCTTGCTTAATTTCTGATCTTCTGTCATTTTCCAATCCCAAGTCCAGCTGTCATCAGGAGAGTGTTAATCCTTTTTCTCTTTCATTTGAAAATTTCCAACATCGTTAAGAAAATATTCATCACCCTACATGAAGGAATGACTATAAGTCTCTTTCTCTCGTCGCCGTGCCCTCAATTAGCAAACTCTTGAACAGAAAAGAATAAGGCATTCTGAGGGAGACAAGTGGGTCTTTCCTCAAATGTGGCCTCCTTCCTCTGCTCAGATCCTCAGGGTCTGAGTGCACTACTGCTAACGCCACTTGGAAGAGATGCAAACTCAAAAAATGAGCCTTTGTACCAAAGGGGCTTTGGCTTGAGCAGTAAAGCAGAGTGGTTCATTACCAAGCTTGTGGTATTCTGGACCAAGATTGAGGTGCCACATTAAGGTGGTCTGTAAATGCAGACTGTGTCCTTTCATCAACTATGTACTTTTAGTCGTGGATTTATTTCAATCAAGCTAAAACCTGAACCTTCAAGTCCTTGAACCTTTGAATTACTCTCATGGTTTGGAGTTTAATAAACCATTCATTTCAAAATTTAAGGTGCGTTAGGACACCAGCACTAGATATACTGAGGAGGCCGAGACCCTGAAGGACTAGATTTGTGCTAGAATGCCAGATGAGGTCCTTTTTGCCTTTCTTATTTTTAGAATATACTGCTACACTGAACCTGCTGGTTATGAAATCCCCTGGATGAGCTAACTAAGGAGCCCAATTGTTGACGCCACTAACCAATATCATACATTTCATCATTTGCTTTGAAATGAATACAATGAGAAAGGGAAGCCATTATAGGTTACGAGGTCTATGTGTTTTTTTTAATCTTTGGCAATAAATTTTTCTCTCTGCTTCTATACTTTTTGTTGTAAGTCCTGAATCATGTAGACTCAAACTATAACATTGTTTTGTAGGTTCTTTTCATTTTTTTGGACTTATCATTTTAGCATTTTAATTTCATTTTGATACAAAACCACATTATTTTTCCGTGAGCACTGCCATTTTGTGCCTCTTTTGCCCAGACACTTCATTCTTGTTGCATGGACAGCACATTCCAGAAGTTGCAATGAGTTATATCATCACTGTGATGATATTTACAGTGCCATTTCTTGCTTGCGTTAACATCCAAGGTTGTGGACACTCATCCATCCATTTGCTACCACTTACCCGGGTCCGGGTTACATGAGCAGCAGTCTAAGCAAAGATGCCCAGATGTCACTCCTCTGGAGTGATAGCTGAGGTGTTCCTAAGACAGTTGGGAGATATCATCTCTCCAGAGTATCCTGGATCTCCTCCAGTTGGAAATGTTTGATTGGGAGGAGAAATGACTCAAAAGGTCTACAATCCTCATCTTAACTCTAAGGCTGAGTCCAGACTCTCCACAAAGGAAACTCATTTCTGCCACGTGTATCAGCAATCTCAATCTTTCAAAAGATCTACCCAAAGCTTGTGGCTGTAGGTATGGTTGGGAACGTAAATCAACTGGTAAATCGAGAGCTTGGCCTTTGGGCCCTTTGGCTCAGCTCTCCCTTCATTAAGACTGACCAGTACAAAGTCTGCATAACTGCTGAGGCTGCTCCGATCTGCCTGTTGGTTTCTTCTGCTGTCACTTGTGAACAAGATCCCTGCACTGGAGGTAGTCTACCTGGACAGGGCACTCCATTCATTTCCAGCTAAGAGCCATGATCTCAGACCTGGAGGCTTTGATCCTCATCAGGACCACTTCACACCCAGCTGCAAACCACCTGAGGTCCAAACCATCCAATGAAGCCTACAGGACCTCATCATACTACCTCCATAATCTGCTCTTTCTTTCGATCTCCTGGCTAAAAGACTTGTTTACTTCATGAGTTAAACTTTATGATTGGAAATTTTATTTCATTCTGACTTTTTTGTGTGATTGTTCAGTTTTTTCATCTCCTGGCCCACTTCCTAATGCCCTCTTAGCCTGTCAATTTCATGTCTGCTGCAGAGCATTATGTAGTCTGCAGTCTTGATTTACAGGAACCTTCTTCCACTACGCGGTGCTCTCAACACTGGCTAGATGTGCTGTAGATATGTAACGTACAAGGCCCAGTTAGAGGATCTTCTTTAGAGTCTCCATATGCTACCCTTCTGATGTATACAACACTAGGTCAAGTGAAGGAGATCATGCTCGCTGGAATACTTTGTCTAGCATCTGGTCCATCCATCTATCCATCCATCAGTCCATTTATTTCCTGCCTATTTTGAAAGCATTTGGCTATTGTAGAAGTGACGTCATTCCATCTAGTCTCCACCTGCCTTCTGGAATCTTCCCAGCTTCTAAAGTGTCACGTGAATGTTCTTGGGTGTCATTGAGTGCAGAGCTCGGCATACCTGTGTGACGTTTTCCTGTCAAATCACTCATCCAGTCCTGTATATCTTTGAGGTAATGTGCCGGCTGCTACACTACTGTCAGCGTCTATGATTACCTGTGCTTTGATGCTGTGATGTCACTTCTGTTTCACATATCCACACTTGATGGAAATGACCTTTGTGTACCAATTTGCACGGATGAAGCTTGCTTCATTATTAGCGCACGTGGAGTCGTAGTTGTGAAATGTATAAATGTGTGCATCACCTTACTTTTGTAAGGAAGTTCAACGTTTGCTGCAGAATTCGAGAAATGCTTGGTTGTGACATGCCTGAGTCATCATTGTTGCGAAGGTTACTGTTGACAATAATTACATTTCATCTGACATCTGTGTAGATGGTTCGATCACATAATGAGCAAGATTTGTTGTGAATATTTTTGCATGTGTCTGACAGATATTGTTTAATGAGTTCACTGTTGTCCAGCATTCCCAAAGCATTCAGCCTGTCGTGGGATGTGCATGTCGATCTTCTGGCTGCTCGTGGAGAGTTAGGACTGCTGACAAGTTCTTCTTAATCCTGGTAAGGTTAGGGTCAGTTTCCTCAACAGAAAACTGTGAAAATGTTTGTGCTCCTTCTCCTAAGAGTAGGACTAAATTTGCATCACTCTGAGAATTTTGAGCATTTAAGGATCGTTTTCCTACTCTGAATGACTTGATACATTCGGGCACTGTTCGGCAGGTTTACGATCTTTGATGTAGAAATGTCTAGAATGTGGAACTCTGCTGTCTACTCTGTGGGTGTCCTCTCTGCACACTCTGTTCAGAATATTGGCCTCTAGTGTAGGAATCTTCCCATGTTGACTGCCTTTGGACCCACACACTGCGATATCTGCTGCTGCCATTGAGACTGATACACCCTAGATATACTATATGGCACAGCTGCAGACCCCCAGCCCATCCTTGGGCATCCCATGCCTATCTCCACCAATGAAAGCAGTAGTGAGGCTTGACGAGTATTATCTTGGCAGACAGGCCTTGCTCCTGCCACCCTCCTATGCTGGATTAGCAGGGTGAGTGCTGGTTACCACGGAGACACAGTGGATTGGGTTCCTCTGGGATTCTATTGTCAAAGTAAAACTTTGGTAAACAGCACGGCCCACCCTCAGTCTTTGCCACAAGGCCCAGTGTGTCCGAGAGGCTCCCATTTCACCTACCTGGTGTGAACTTATTATTGGTGTCTGAAGGTGACGGCCTAGCGGCCAAGTCTTTCACCCCTCCAAGGCATTTAATAATCTACCATTTTGTGACACCCACATGCTGCCATGTATACCAGTTTAGTTCTCCATTCAGGTGTTTTCACCTTCTTAGGACAGAGATCAGCTTAGTGAGTGCAATTCTCACATTAGTATGGAGGGAGCCCAGTCTGAGACCCCCGGTGAACTGAGTACACATTGTGTGTGCATTTCCCGAAGTGCCTCACTTGTACAAACATGCCGCATCTGACAAGCAAACGTTCTGCAGATTGTGCGAACAGGCAGCATGAGCCCCACATGCTCACTTGGAAGAAAGGCCTCCTAATGACCAGAGGCACACATGCGCTGAGAGACACAGGTGCCAGATGGAGCTACAGACTCCCTCACTCGGCATCAGTCCATACATTGGACTCAGCCAGTCGAAGGTGGCCTGGCTCTGTCGCCATCATTGCCATTTGATGTCACACCTATAGGATAGGTGTCCAGACATGTTGAGTCTGTTGGCATGCTGTTCTATGGTAGTGTGACTGAGGCCAGGAGTGAGTGGCCCAAATGGTCTGCCATTAGGCAACATAAGTCCCATTACATTTACATCTACTGTATTTGGTGAGCAGTAACTTACAAAAATCAACATAATCTAGTAAATATCAATCTGGAAGACTGCTTGGAAACAAGTGTTACAGGACAAGGTTACAAAATTGATCACAAGTGAAGAGCTCAGAACACATCGTGGCAGTCTGAAGTTCAAATGAAGAAGGGCAGTTCATTCTACCAGCCAGGAGCTGCACAAGAAAAGACTCCAGATTGAGATTTAATATCATAAAGAGGTGGCATCACCAAACTGAGTGATCAAGCAGGAGCACAGGACTTCACAAGTGTCTCCATATATATATATATATATATATATATATATACCGTATGCATATCTCTATATATATATGAAATCCAAAGTCTGTCTGTCTGTCTGCTTTTCGCATGAGAACTAATTAACGGATTTAGATCAGGTTTTTTACTATAATTTAATTGAACATTCTGGTTAATTTTGCAACTTCTCTCATTGCGCTAAGAATCATAGTTCGCTTATGGTACCGATTTATTTGAGCAAATCCGAGACAGACACAGCGGGTCGAGGAGAGGGGGAAACGTGATGTCAGGAGTGGGGAGCCAGGCGGGGCCCTCGACACTGTCCTGTTTCACTTCTATGCGGGTGAGGCCACTGTGGACGGCTAATATATATATATATATATATATACACATACATACTGTAGGTTCTGACTTATTGTATAATCTGTAGGCAAGCAGCAAGAATTTAAACTCACTATGTGCTGCTACAGGGAGCCAATATAGTGATCTGCAAAAAGGAGTGACACATGCCCGCCATGGCTGGTTAAACACCAGAAGTGACACTGCATTTTGAATCAACTGCGGCGGCTTGGTAACACATGGTGGTACTCCTGCCAGCAGAAAATCACAGTAGTCCTGACATGACAAGGCCAAAGTTGTGCTGCATGATCTGTCAGATATGGTCTAACCCTGTAGATATTATAGAGAGTAAATCTGCAACAGACAGAGAGACCATTGTGACATGGTCAGTGAAGAACTGCTGGTCATCGATCATCACCCCAAGGTTGCATACTGACTTGGCAGGCATTTGTGATAATGAGCCAAGCTGAACAGAGATGGGTGCTGAAGAGACAAACAAGCTGAGTTAACAAGATGGCCCATCTCTGCCAGGTTAAGCTGGAGATGGTGTTCCTTTATCCAGGCTGAAAAATCAGTGAAACAAGTGGAGATTCTAGCTTAGACTGTTTGGCCCTCTGAACAGGACCGTCTTACCAACATTATAGGTCCCAGAGCAAAGTAGTAAGCTGGGGTCCCCGTTTTTATAGCAAAAACACAAACATACATAGGTATCAGAAACATTGTGGACCCCTATGCTCCTGGGACCCCCCAGCCAGTGCCCATATGTTAAGAAAGCCCTGAGAGGCCCTGGAGGGAACAAATCATAAGCAAGAGACCAGCACACTCTCCATACAGAGAAGTAAGGGTGCTGTCTCCTGGGGACACCCTGAAAATAGTGACCTTATGATACATTCCAAGCAATAATATGCAAACTAGGACTAGCAGACAGGAGCAGGAATTCTGTGGCTAGAAAGAGGGGCTGTATAGCTGGATAAGCAGGGTGGCTTTTGGTTTGTTTTTTTTCTATTTTTTAGCTCCATGACAATCTTTCCTTTCTTCAAACCTTGCTGCCTGCACAGTTTGCATGTTCTCCCTACATCCATGTGGCTGCTCTGGTTATCCTACATTCATGTTAGGTTACTTCTCATTTCTAAACTGTTTCTGTTAGGGTGTGTCTAAGTCCTTCCTGCAATTTATTCCTTGCATCCAATGCCAACCTTGAACTGAAGTAAGCAGGTTTCAGAATGTTATCTGATATTTTTCTTTGTCTTTATTTAATATACTTTATGTTACGTAAACTTGGTGCACTGCGGTGCTTGCTGTGTAGAGCTTGCATGTTCTTCTTGTATGCAGGTGACTTTTCTCCTACATCTCCATTCAGGTCGATCATTGTGAGTTAGTGTGCTCTGTGTAACACTGGCATCCCTTCCAGGGTTTGTTCTGACATTGCACTTAAAGTGGTCCTGAGATGAACAGATGGCAATCCAACAGCAGGCAGAAGACCTTACTCTTACTGGTGGACACGTGGAGTGACTTGAAATGTGTAGGCCACATTGGGTTAAGCAGTTTTAGAATATTAGATTGTGTTGATTATGAAACTCAGTTGTCATTTCCAGGCAACAGAGTTTGGAGAAGTATATCTTGGTGTTACAGCTGTAGATATAACAATGAGGAAAAAAAGAACTGACATTACAATATACAACGCATGATGTAATCGCATTATATGGTCAGTACAATAAGGCTGACATTTTGGAGGAGTTTGAGGGGTGGCACTAGGCACTCTTTGAGATGTCCTAAAGTCTTCCCACCTGTAAAACATAATGTTTGGCCTGCAACCTTTGCCCTTCCCTCTCTATTCATTGTTTGCCTTTCTTCCTGTTAATCCAGTCCGGCTAGGTGACCAGCCGCTAAAGAGAGTCGTCCAGCTCCCCTGATTGAGGCCTGAAGTTTAATCTTAAGGGATGTCTTCCCTGACAGGTGCATGCCCAGCGCAGGGGGCTTCCAGCTGTGTCAGGACAGTGAAAGTATGGGTGACTTCCTGTGAGTGGCCAGCACCAGATGGGACACTAACATGAGAGTGCCCAGTTCACCGAGCCTCCTGAGCACAGGCGCACGCAGAGAGGCGGCCTGGATGTTAGGATTTGTGGAGGGAGTGGCGCCCTCCCCCTTCTCTTGAGGCTGTAGAGGGCCGGCCCAGGCAGGGAGGGATTAGATGTCCTGCTGAATTGAAGCTATTCTTTGAGCCGCTCGCTCACGCTCTCTCCCTCACTTACTCGCTGGCTCTCAGCTCGCTGGTGTCGTGGCTCTGAGGAGGAAAGCAGTGCGGCTCAAGTGCGCTCTCCTTGTCGTCTTTCTGGGGACAACAGCTTCACGTCTGGATTATTGCCTTTTGGAGTGTAAGACCCCCCCCCTTTCTCTTTCTATCCAAGGGATCTGTACTCTTCTTGGCTCTGGATGGCCTCCAGCACTTTGTGGATGGAGTTGGGGTGAACCTGCGATTCTCTGGACTAGCCGACAACAGGAAGAGGTGAGCTGAGCTCTGAGCCCCACCATGAGGAGACTCGGAGTGGCCCGGGTGGCACAGCCAGGTTCTCAGCATGCGGGGGCGGCGGGTAGAAAGAAATTGAGAGGTCCGGACTTAAGGAGGGGCAGCGGCAGGTACCTGGAGAGGGGCCGGGTGGGGGGCGCTCTCTGGCTCCGCTGCAAATCTGAAAAGCGGCCAAACTCATGAGATCGGGCTTTATTATTGAAAGTTGTTGTGTGATAAAACAAGGAAATAAATTAATAGAAGAAAAGACAAATTTACATAATGGGAGCTGTCAATAACAAAGAAGAAGCGATAAAGTGAAATAAATATCATAATAAAACAGGGAAAAGCAAATAGCAACTAACTATTATTCATAATTGAATTGAAGAAAGGCTATCAATCTGAGGTTTTACTCTAAATGAAATAAATATGTTCTGGAAAGCCTAAGCAGAGTGGGCAAGCTTAAAGCGCAGAGAATTATAACATTTAGATACAACTTGCAGTATATTTTCCAAAAGAAGGAAAATTTGACTAATTAGAAAACATAAGTCAGAAGATAATATGATGATTAAAAGATGAATGAAATAATAGTAAACATGGAGAAAGCGCACATGTTTATCTTTTTAATTCTATCTACGTATTTAGCGATTTATTTTTACACATACTCCAGGCTGGGGGTGCAAAGTAGGAACCAATGCCAGGTGGGATGCCAGTCCATCAGAGGGTCAAAAAAAGCAATAAAAGTTCAAAAAGAAAGTCAAAATTAGCACAGTGTAAGGTTGATTTTAATTAGTTTTATGTAAAGATAAGCAAAGAAGCACCCCATAACAAAGAACTGGAAACATGGGTTAGAAAATGGATGGATGAACGGATAATCTAAACGAAAATCACTGGAGGAGATCATTCACCCATCCTCTAAACCCACTTATCCAGAGCAATGTAGTGGGGAAGCTGGAGCAAGTTATACCAGCCAGCATTGGGCACAAGGCAGGAACAATCCCTGGACATGGTGCCAGCCCATCACAGAGTGAACGCACACACACTTCAATGCAGACACATGCACATCTCATGCCAATTTAACATCACCAACCCATCCAACCTGCATGTCTCTGGACTGTCAGAGTGTCCACACGGGCACAGAGAGAACATGCAAACTGCAGACAGGACTCAAAGCCCAGTCTCCTTGTTGTAAGGCAGCAGCGCTTACCACTGCACCATCAGGCTGCCCTTGGAGGGAGTTACTGAAAATTAAATAAAAACCTAAAAATTATAAAAAAAAAAAGTTTCAGTATTGCAAGGAGAACATGATAGCATGACGGTTCGTGCCGGTGTTTCATCGACCTGGGGTCCTTCATTTGAAAGCCGCTCGGTGACTTTAAAGAGGGGGTATGTGAGAGTGGTCCCTGTGATAGACTGCAGTTCTGGGCACGGTTGTGCCAAATGCATCAAGGAGAGATTGGCTCTGGTCCCCCAAAACTGTGAATTGAATGAAGTGGGTTTGAGAATGTTGTGCCATATTATATTAAAAAAGAAACATTTCACTTTGAAAAAAAATATCAACAATTTTAATTAAAAAAATATTTCTAAACAGAAGCCTAAAGTTGATCATTAAGAGAAATTAAGCCAATATCTATCTAATGAAAAAAGGAGAAGATTGAGAAGTTGATGACAAAAGTGTGAGAGGTGGCACTTGTGCCAGCTGGTCTCCCAGAATGTCCTGACTCAGGTTATGGTCACCCCCGGATATTCCCAGTCCGTCACGAATGATTAGGTTAATCAATAGTGCTGTGTGTGCCAGCACTGACCGTGGCTGTTATATGTATGTATCCAGGTCAGAGGTGGTGTTTGTGTGTTCAGTGTTGATTCTTTGACCATCATAGTGAACCTGCCGACTACTAGAGAGAAAGGAGCTGTTAAAGTGCACCGACCACCACAGTGAAAGTCGCCATCCTCTGAATCCTCTGCTGACCAGCAGGGTCAGAGGTGCTGTCATTGTGAGCGCCTGGTGCCGACCTTCAGGATCAGAGTTGTAACTTGTGCTTCTAGTGTGACCTTTGGGTTCAGAGGTGTTGTGTTTGTTAGTGTCTGGTATTGACCCTTGTGGTTTAATCCATGACTTGTGTGGCCTGCGCTGACCATCAGGGTCAAAAGAGCAGTTTCTAGTGTTGGCCAGCTACTGGGTGGACTGATATGGTCATCACAGTGAAGGATCTAATCTCTGTGCCTCGTTCTTAATAATACAGAGTCATCTGGCCTATGCTGACCATTGCAATAAAAGGTGTTGACCAGGTCTCCTGTGGTGTATTAACAAATGCCTGTCATGGCATATCAGGGCTTGTGTGTCCCATCGGGTCAGAAGTGTGTCATGTGCTGTTTGTGTGGGTCCAATGTTCAATCAAAAGTACGAACTGGAGGAGGCAGGATGAGAGGAGGAGGAGGAGCGCTGCCAAGCCCTCAAATGTTTTTCCCATTACTAGCCGCTCACAGATCGGCACCTTATCCCCATAAATTCCTCACATTTCTTCCTTCATTCCTTTTTTTTTATTGTTTTTTTCTTCACTATCTGTCTGAGCAAAGTTGCCAAAATGATAGACAAGCAGGTAGAGCACCGACAGGTGCACAAGGGACATCTGGGGAGATGGTTCCACATGGTTATCAGTGCTCTGAGACTGAGGACTTGTGAGAATGCAATAAGACTGAGGACAAATGGGACCTGGACAGGAAATATTACAGGGCAGTCTGGATGGAGGGCATTGAGAAAGACCCTTACATTTGTAAGGTAGGCACATGTCCTCAATTTAAGGCAGGAGTCCTAAAACCAAGTTGGCACGTGTCACTGGTCCTTTCACCTTCTATACTCTGTGTTCATCAGTCCTCACTTTATATACATAGGTGGTCCACACTGATATGGGTTTCCTCAACCCAAAGTTACAGATGTCATTACCTATACGTCATGATAGTCTCCTCTGTCTAAATCCTGGAGCCATGACTCCAGAAAGGCAGACAAGTCTCAGGTGTCCTCATCTGTGAGTCCATGTCCTGGATCCTCGTTTTAGGTAAACAAACACTCCTCATCTCGGATCCGCAGCTGTTGTTCTCCCCCTACCAGGTGTCCTCCAGCCAAGTAGATGGTTACCCATTTATCTGTGTGCCGTGTCCTTGTCCTGAACTCGGAAGATAGTGCATGCAAGAGAGAGTTTCATTGTGCATGCCTACATTGACCCCATAAGTCTCATATGTATGTATGTGTCTGTTCCATTTGACATCACCCCAAATAAGGACATTCTCCTGTTCTTGTGATTTGTCTACACCTCCAAGACAGGGAAATGTTCTTGTCCTCTGACAGCTGCATTGTGACTGTTACCAATTCCTCTGATTCACAGATCTTTGTCTCAGCTCAGATGATGGACAGCTCTTCCTGTCTCTAATTCATAACATTAATAGACCTTCCCATACCTATGCTGTACATTATGATTCTGAAAGATAGATCTTCTTGCTTTCATTTCATACATGCTGACCCCGACACCCAGATGTCCCTGCGTCTATTAAATGTTGTGTGTTCTTAACTGTAAGAAACACATACATTTGATATTATGTCATGTGTTGTGAACCTAATGAGCAAATGTTCCTCCTCCTGAGTCGTGAATCTAGACCCCAGGTACACAGATCTTCTGTCCATGCATCCTTATCGCAAGCTGTCCCATGTTCTTGTCTTTGTGTTATGCTTTATCAGTCTTCTCACCTTATACATGCTGAACAAAGATATGCAGATCTTCTGTCCCAATCTCATGTGTTCTGAATGTCCCTCCCTTTTCTAAGTCATATGTTCTCACTCCAGAGACACAGATATTCTTGCCTTTTAATTTTGCTTTGTGGTCCTGATTGGTTGATCTTCCTGCTTCTATACCAGGCATTCTGACACCAGACGGACTTAAGCGTCTCAAGTCTCCTCTGTCTTTAAAGTTGTAAAGCAACAGTGTAAGATGATTGTCTTGTCCTACTTGACCTTTCACTCCATTTAATGAAACCTAGGGCTTCATAATCAGAGCAGCCACATGGACATGACCCACCATGATATGCAAAATGCAGATTTTATCAGTGCCCCCGGCTACCGCAAAGTTGGTTAGAAGGTCAGATCTAGTCATCTACTTCTTACCAAGTGCGCTCCTCTGGTCTTCCAAACCAGGTCCTTGACAGGTAAACCACTCCAGCAAGCTGGAGTCAATGCCGGCAGCAATTAACCTGGAATGGATACCAGTGTGTGACGGGGCATTCTCACATCTCCACCAATTTACAGTTGCCAGTCAGCATCTTTCCAGGTACGTAAAAATTAAAAGAAAGAGTGCAACCACAAAAATGGCATCCCAGCTGAGGAGCAAGCAGCAAAGCTTATGCTATCAGGTGCCAGTATGGGCCACCAGCATAAACAAGTAGCGTAATGCAGCTGCCCTTTCTGTATCGGCCACTTCACATTGTGCCACTCTAAACAGCCTGTTCCTCTCAATTCCCTGCAATGATCAATGATTAACCTGGGTGCTGTTAATTATGTAACTGCTGGACCTGCCCACTGAGATTCTTCAGTCACACGTGCAGGTAAATCCATAGATCTCTGTAGTGCTTGTCCCACACAACTTATGCAGCTCCATATTTCATGAACTCCTCCACATTTTGGATGGGCACTCACCCTGGGCACTGTACATCCTTACATGCTTTGTCTCATTCTTCTTCCTTGTACCATAGGATGGGATCTGCTGTTCATGTCTAACCTTCTTGTCAATTTCTAAAGAATCTATAGCTGGATATCTTCCTAGTCTTATGACATGCTGCCTCCCAGTCTTCTAGTCCAGTATGGGATCTTCCTTGTCACGCTGCTCTATACTCCTGCCCAGGCCTGTCTGACCACAGAGGTCACAGGGTTAATCTCTCCTGGAGGGACGGTATTATTAGGCTTATTAATTGAAAAGGAAGAAAGCTGTTCTTTTGTCCTTCATTTTTTTTTCCTCCAAAGCTTTGTTTGCTCTTTAACTGACTCAATGGACGTGAGCCAGCTATTTGGCGTAATTATGACAGAAGCAATGATCTACACTTCAGGGCAAAAGAATGAAGCTGCTTGAGAATGCCGTGCACAGATCCCAGAACTTGGCCCAAGTGGCCTTCTGTCTCAGTCTCGAGGGTCCGTTTGAGCCACTTTCACTTCTCGGCAACCTTCTGCCTCTGAATTTTTAATCAGCCCTCCAATCCTGCGCCAGAAAAGCACTTTGGATTGCAAAAGTGCAGCAGAGGCCATTCATTTTTGATGAGTTTTGCATTACGAAAGGCTGACTCCCAATTGGATGATGGCAGACCTTATAGCACACTGCCGTATTTCATTTGAGGACAGTAGCAAGATCTCCATGGCCACCATGCATTCCCAGATGTCCTGTAAATGTTACATAGCACCTTTCATGATGGGCACTGTCCCTATGTTTTCTTTAAACAATTTAAAGATTGATGTCCATTGAATAAAGGAGAAGCAGCCAGTTTGAGTAAATCACCCAACCCAGTCATTATTTTATATTGTGCCTTTCATGCGCGGATGCTATATCACAGTTGTCTCCTCAAAAGAAATCACTTAGCTCACGGATCTGTACGTGCTATCTACTTAGAAGACAGAACATAGATGGACCGAGAGTCACTTATTCTTCCATCATTTTATATAGCACCTTTCACAGGGAACAGAATCTCATAGTGGTCCCTGTGAACGAACCTGTGGCATTTAAAAATTCTGCATATGGTGTCCATTTGACAGATGGAATGAAATCACCAATTAACTCGTCCATCCATCTAACCATTCGTCCAACCCACTTATCCAGGACAGGGTTTTGGGCAGCTGGAGCCTACACATTTACATTTAAGATTAGTTATTCAATCAGTAATTTATATAGCTCCTTTCATTAACTTTTTTTTTCTCGAACGGAGCTATGCAGTTTAAAAGGTGGGAATGCAAGTGGATCTCTTGTTTACTCCTTATTGTCCAGAGCTCCTTTCATAGTGAACACCAACTGAATTGCAGCGCTGTTCTCCATCAGAACCATGCGGTAAAGATGGAATTTAAGGGCAGCAAGCCAAGCATATATACAGAGTCGTCTAATAGTTGGGCTGGGTGTAAATGCCTAGTGATGTCTTAAAGGGTCAGAGAGTCAGAGGCCGGTCTTCAGGAATGTTTTAGAGGCAGCAAGATGCCCTTAGATGTATGGCAACATCGGCAAAGGTTAGCAAGTTGATCCCCGATATGCAGTGATGATTCGAAGGCCTGCTGTCGAGAGCAGAGACATAATGATGTATTCATATGTATGCAGGTCAGATTGTTGAGTTCAGATATTCTGTGGTTTCCTTATAAGCAGACTTAAGATATCCTGTAAGGTTTCTTAATCACAACATGATATCTCGGAAGGGCAGTAGATATTCATTCCTTTAAGGACAGAACAATAAGCTCAGATTCAAAGTGACGTCATTTAAGGTATGAGTGTTATGCTCAGTGATTTACTTATGGCCAGGATATACAGCGATTTCTTTAATGGACAGCTTCAGATATTCAGGTATATCTCCGTGAGGTACTTGCACTGTTATTTCTCATATCTCTAATTCATTTTCCATGAGTTGAGCCCAGGCGCTCTTTGATAGTTCAATGGCAGCTTGTAAGTTTCCGACATTCCGCAGTATGACTATAGGGCAGTAAACCAAGCTCAGATTTGCAGTGATGTCCCAAGGGCGGCACGTGGAGCTCCTAGACACATTAATGCCTCTCAAGGGTGCTATGCTGAGCTCAGGTACGTTGCAATGTTTCAAGGGCAGTGAGCTGAGTTAAGCTGTTGTTTTCTCTAGGTCAGCTAGATGAGTGTGTACATGTCGTCACCGCTTTCAAGGCCAGAAAGCCTGAATGTAATTCTGACAGATCACAAGGGCAGGAAGGTCTGACCTGCCTGTGCTGTTACATCTCCTGCAGGTCCATGACGACACTTGTGAGCTAGCCAAGAAGACTGCAAGTGGAAATGATGATGATGACGAAGATGAGAATCTCCTGGATTTTTCTCTGCGTTTTTGCCTTACAAGAAACGTGTGTGATCAGTGAGGCAGGAAGCCCATATCCTCGCATAAAGCTCTCCTATGAAGGTAAGTGACTCTTCATACTGTATGAACGAGGGTAGCATGAGCCTTATGACAATGACAGGGGCCTTGCATAGAATAGGAGAGAAGGCCTAAGTCAGGGAGGTGATCTTGGCAAAAAGAGTAGGATAACAGTTTGAAGTGTACCAATAAGAAGGGCGTGCCACTTGAGGACAAAGTCAACAAATTACACACGTTAGAGGACAGAATGGCATTACCTTGTGGGCAATTTCAGTGCTTTTAGAGTTCTGGCATCCAAAGGCACAGCCAGGTTTGAGCTTGTTGCATTTGATTCAGATGGTGCTCTACCTACAGAAAACCAAAGGCCTGGCCCAGTTGTTCTTAGCCAGAGGGAACGCTGGAACAATTGTGAAGAGAACAGGCCATTCCACCCTACAAGCTCACCAATCCTATTCATCTGATTTCTCCAAAATGCTGGTCTAATCCTATCACTTTCTGCTCTTACTCCAATATTTGTATCATCTGCACACACACACACACACTCACGCACACAGCCGCAGTGGCCTGAGCCTCGAGTGTGCTATGCCTGCTCCCAATCTAATTTATTTGGCCCCCACCATCATCTGTCCTGATTTCATTAGCAGCCGTGCTGCAGAGGGATTTGGATACCACAACTGCCGTTGCCAGGTGATGCTCACATTCCACTTGAAATGGACGTCTATTACCTGACGGAGAACACATAAATGAGGTTAGGGTTAGAAAAGACACCCCCACGAGAAGCTGGGCCACTAATAATAATAATGACCTGCAATGCCAGTGTAACTGTCTTAGAAGTGTGCCCTAGATCTGTACATATGTGGAGGGGAGATGGTGACTTCAAGAGGACCTTCAGTTGTGAAGGACATCACAATGATCAGAACAATGTTGTGATCACGACAATCACAATGAGGTCAGGCAGACATACAAAAGCACCCGAGAGGCCAGGTATTGTGTGAGGATGCTGATGGCATCTTCTAACCCACAAGAGGATGACAGCTAAGACCCTCAAGATGCTCCATTCGTATCTCCCCACAGAAGCCTCTGACCCAGCATCATGGAGGTTAATCTGTAACATTCGGCTCACATGAATCGTTCACCCAGATATAAACCTGGGAAGCCATGCCAATAATCTGTCGAAAATGAAGAAAAACTGGCCTGATAGTAGGAAAATATTTGGTCCGTACATACTTGGGATAGTTAACTCCTGCCTGACGGACTTTCAAAGTGTTGTTGAAGAAGCTGCTCGATATGTAAGCTTCACAAATCTGGATCCAGTTGGTCCTGGACTAGAAAGCCATGGCAGAAGTCACCCAGCAGTTAAAATCATTTTTTATTGTGAGGGACAGGACTTCAAAAGTGTTTGTAATGCGCGGGGTTTTTTTTTCTTTACTGAGTGATGTGAGCTGCAGCAGAGCTTGTGCCACTGTAGGTGTCACTCTGCCATTTCTGTGTGCATTTCATTTGTGTCCTGAAAGAATAAAATGAGCACACAAAGCAATGGCACGTATCCCTCACTCTGTCTTCTGTTTGTCTTTCCACTGTTAGTCTTGACAGCTCTTCGTGGAGGAGGAGCACTTGAGTTATCCTTCTGTCAGCCTCTGAGCAGGCGCCTAGAGGCCATCGTGCTGCAGGGCTACTGTTATTTCAGGTGTTTCTTACGCTGAACCTGAAGCGGTTCCAAGAGGACAGTAAATAACAGAGGGGGCTCTGTATCATACTCGCTGGGGCAACTGGTTCAGCCAAGCAGCTGTCTGGGCACATGTGTCCCCCTCAAGTGCAGTGTGGGGGGTCTACAAAACTGGTGACACTTGTGTTAACAGTTGGTGCACATAACGTTCTCCCTGACCCCTTGTAACTTGAACCCCTTAGCCCCATTGGAAATAGCGCAGCTGACAAAGGGAACTGTACATACCGAGAGGGGCCAAACACACAAGCAAGTATAAATTTAGGGTGAAGGGCACACACGTGCATAGACACACAAGAAGGGGCACATGTGCTGTATGGGCATATTCAGTGGAGATCATCTACCCACAAATTACACATCTAATTAAAGCCACTTATTAAACCCGCTTATCCAGGTCAGGGCTACAGGAGCTAAAGCCTATCCCAGCAGCATCAGGTGCAAGGCAGGAACCAACTCTGTACTCGGTGCCAGTCCATATGAAGGCACATTCACACACACATTGTGCATACATTGTACACAGGGGCACACCCGATTGCTCCTACTCAGGTAAACACAGGTGTGTCAGGCATGGACAAAGCGTATACAAACATGTGACACTATTCTGGTGTGTGTGTGTGTATATATATATATATAT
>JANRMT010062839.1:5794895-5831031 GCA_026402145.1 Polypterus bichir lapradei | reverse complement strand
TATATATATATATATATATATATATACTGTAAAACAAAACAAATGAGGTGTAGAATGAGTAATGACATCATTTAGCTTCCCACGGTACAACTCCATGTTTCTGGGATCCTGGTTCAAGATTGAGTCCCATTTTCTGATACATGTCTTCTTTAACTAGTGGTGGTAGCAGATAGGAAGGGGCATCCAGTGTTGGCCCAGAAATGATATCTCTGTTTCTCCATTCAAAGGCGGAAAAGGAAAGGCTGTTAACCCTGGTGTTCCTCCACTCTCAACCCCTGTTGTTCCTAACATATATCTGTATTTCTCTATCATAAAAAAAATACTGGGAGAGAAACACGGGAGACGAGACGTGATCTTCACGTTAAGATCACGGAAGACACTTAAAAGACCCGCGAAACAAAAGAGAATGGCCACGGAGCGTCTCACGGGACCTTAAACATGAGACTTTGTGCCAAGAGATTTACCCAGGATCGTCTTGCGATGATGTAGAACATGAGATTCTTGCAAGACACGCCCTACTTATAACCGATATCAAATAAGACTACGGGCAGCAACACACTCAGTCGTGTAAAGGCTTTGAGCACACACAGATCCAGTGCATATAAAGCGTATAAGGACAATATGTTATAGATAAAACGTCGACGACTAAGCGAAGAAGAAAGCAGCGCAGAGAAAAGAGACTCAAAAGCATTGGAGAGAAAAAAAAATGCAAAAAAGAAAATGAATAATCCAGGTGCAAATTCAGAAAACAAGGAAAGTAATTATCAGCCCGGAACAAGTGGAATTGAAATAAAAGCACATCCAATCGGGCTCAGAATTAATAGACAGAGTAAAAGACAAAGTAGAACTTCATAAAGACGTTCATTGGCGCTATACACATGCAGAGCAGGTTAAAGATTATGAAAGCAGTGGAATTCGAAAGGCTCAAAAAAAAAAAAAAGTTTGTGCGATACACATGTGGAGAAAGTTAAAGAATATGAAAGTAGGAAAATTAGAAAGTATAAAAAAAGAAAGTAAACATCGCAGTAGTGCAAACAAATGGAAATTATTACTCGAAAAAGGGAAAATAATCACCACGAACCAGGTGTCATTGAAACAGAAGCAGGACAAAGCGAGGTCAGAAATAAAAGACAAAGTAGAAAACAAAGTAAAACGTCATAAAGAGGTTAAAAAACAAGGGGCCAAACACATGCAGAGCAGGTTAGAGATAATGAAAACTGGAATTCAAAAGACTCAAAAAAAAAAAAAAAAGTAGGCGCGAAACACATGCAGAGCAAGATACAGAATATGAAAGCAGAAAAAAACGACAGTGTCAAAACAAAGACAGTAAACATCGCATTAGCTGAAAGAAAAATAAATTATTACTCGGAGAAATAACGAAAAAGCGAATAGAGATCGAATATATTGACATAGGTGATATGTCAGAAGTATGTAAATACTGTAAGGCCTTGAAGTTTAAGTCAGAGAATTTAAAAAACATGGTTGACTTCACATGCATTTATTGGTCACTTTGCAAAAAAAAAAAAACACAAGTGATGCGAACACATCAGCAAAACGAAACCTCTGAAGAAAGAGTCACTCGCTTAGCCGCTAATACTGAAGCGTGTCAAACACATCGGCAAAACGGTATCCCTTTTAGTTTTCTTCCCGCCACTAAAACACAAGTGAGGCAAGCACGTCGGCAAAACGAAACCTTCGAAGAAAGACAAAGTCGCTTAGCCGCTAATACATGAGGGATGCAAGTACGTCGGCAAAACAAAACTCCTAGGAGAGAGATGCCCAAAGTAGTTCCTTTCAATTACCTGACATCTCTACATTTCAATTTTTATTTTTCTGACGATTTCAATAGTTTCTAGGACCCCGGGCTTTTTACACCACAGGCTTACACAGATAGTATAAATATTAGCTGTCCCCCGCGGCTCTGCCTGCGTAGTAGTGAAACAAGACAAACTTTAAAAATCAGTAAACAAACAGTTATCACTAGCTAACTGGAGGCAAGTTACGCTCCAAAACATGGCGACAGATAGAGCAACACGAACAGAGGCTGGCACGTGAGTGAGAAGGGCCCTTCCCGACTCCTACTCTTGATGTCACGCTTCCTCTTCTCCTCCTGTCTTGGATTGGCACAAATATATTGCTCCTGCAAGCGAACTATGATTCTTAGCATGATGAGAGAAGTCGTAAAATCAACCGGAATGTTCAAGCAAATTATAGAAAACAGCCGATCTAAATCCGTTAAGTAGTTCTCTCGTGAAAAGCGGACAGACATACAGACAGACTGACATACAGTATGTTGGATTTTATATATAGAGATACATATATATATATATATATATATATATATATATATATACACACACACACACACACTATATATATATATATATATATATATATATATATATTATATATATATATATATATTATATATATATATATATATATTATATACTATATATAGATACATACAGTATATGTGTGTATACAGTGTCTATTTTGTGTATATACAGTGGATTCAGAAAATATTCAGACCCCTGCAAGTTGCTGGAGCATTATGCAAAAATGTAAATTAATTTTCACCCCACATTAAACAGCACCCCAGAATGTCAAAGTAAAAACTGAATTTTAGAAATGTTTGCAAATGTATTAAAAATAAAAAGTTGAGATTTCACATTGACCCTAATATTCAGTCCTTTTACTCAGGACCTATTTGAAGCCCCCTTGGCAGTGATTCCAGCCTGGAGTCTTCCTGGCTCTGACGCCACAAGCTTCACACACCTAGATTTGGGGATTTTCTGCCATTCTTCTCTGCAGATCCTCTCAGGCACTATCAGTTCAGATGGAGACCATCAGTGGATGGCTATTTTTAGGTCTCTCCAGAGATGTGCGATTAAGTTCAAGTGCAGGCTCTGGTCAGGCAACTCAAGGGCATTTACAGAGCTTTCTCTAGGCGACTCCTGTGTTGCCTTTTCTTTACACTTAGGGGTCATTGTCTTGTTGGAAGGTACACCTTTGGCCCAGTCTGAAGTCCAAACTGCTCTGGAGCAGGTTTTCATTAAGGATATCTCTGTACTTTGCTCAGGTCAGTTTTCCCACAACCCTCTCTTGTCTCCAAGTTCCTGCCATTGCAAAACACTGCTGCCACCACCATGCTTCTGTTTGGCCTTGTAGTGATGGCTGTCCTCCTGGAACTTTTTTCCACCACCACCATCACCCAGATTCTCAGGCTCATCAATAGTGACCACCAGGTTCTTACCAAGGCCCTTCTATTAAGATTGCACAGTGTTGCCATTTGGTCAACTCCTGGATGGTTGTTCCATACTTTTTCCATGTAAGAAGTACCATTGGGAACCTTCAATGCTGAAAGAATTTTTTTGTCGCCTTCCCAACAGAATCTCAGGATTCTATGAGTCTCTAAAATCTGAAGAAAATTCCATCAAACTCATGGCTTGTTTTTTGCTCTGATACAACTTTGGGACTTTAGATAGACAGGTGTGTGCCTTTCCTAATCAACTGAACTGAGCATGGGTGGGCTTCAGACAAGCTGTAGAAACATCTCAAGAATGATCAACAGAATGTGATACCCCTGAGCCAAATTTCAAGTGTCATTGGAAAGTAAAAGGGTTTGAATACTTTCTGAGTGCACTGTATAGTGTAAAAAAATCAATGTAGACTGTAAAAAAGGTCTGGGGTCTAAGATTGAATACCCCATTTAGTTCAGCACAGATATCTGCAAGAGAATTAAAAAAATGACAGTTGTAATTATCATAGTTTTTTTTTTTTTTTTTTTAAGTGTCCTGGGCTTATTTAACCCTGAAGAAATGTATGTATACAGAGTTGCCATCCACCTTTAAATCTGTTTCTCAGAAGAACGATGACTTGCATGATGAGGTCATTTCTATTGAGGGAACACCAGAAATGATGGGATTTGTGCAGTTCTAGTGACATCAGTGTCCGTCAGCAGCGTCCTCCTCCACGCTAACCTCTAAATACACAGTATGGGGCACACATGGTTACGGGTGATTAATGTGCGTATGCCATGAAGATGCCATAATGCACACACGTGCCTACAGGAATGTCATGCATAAGGAGCTTTTTACAAGAATGTATGCCAAGGTGTACACCAGTTCATACAGAAAAGCACCGGCAAATGTGTCCATCACTAAATGCACTGAGATCTTTGTGCAGGTGCAAATACTTGTGCTTGGATCCATGTCTAGGTGTGCACGTACATATGCTTAAGGTTAATTGATTGTGCCCAAAGCGATGCATGTAGGGTAGACCATGCCAGTGTATACAAGTATGGAGAATGGGGCTGCACAGAGAGCTGCAGAAGGACATTGGAGACAAGTTTGCACATCCTGTTTATGTTTGTGCATGGTGGGTGGGTAGGTAATGATCTGCTTGTTATGGTAGGTGATATCCTGACAGACCCAAACACCTACTGTGCAAAGCAGCACACCAAGCAGGCTTGTCTTCATGCTGTGTCTAAAGTGTTCACATCTGACCCCATCTTAGCCTTATGCACATTCTGACAGCCCCTGTGATGAAACATGCCAGGCTCATGACACAAGCTGAACTGATTCTCTTCTTCCACATGTTCAAGTCCAGGCCCATTGGCTTGAGGTGCCACAAATTCATGGGTTTATTAAAGGAAGCAAAGTGCTGCATATATTGCGATTAAGAATCATGCCCAGTGCCAAGAGACATAATTCATGCTGAGTGAGCCAGGTGCTTGTTTGCCACTTCCCGTTTTTCTCGAATGTTGGTCTTTCTTGCATTACCCATGCATTGTGCCGTTTATCAGATACTGGATCTTATTAGGAGAGCTTTTTTTAACAAACAGCCAATACCAAATGCCAGAAGTGAAAAGCTCGGCTGACCCGTTCTCAGGGTTTTCAGATTTCACAGATTGTTCAGTTTCTCCGAAGACCCAGTGTTTCCAAAGTAGACTGATGGGCTTGGTGACGAAAGGTTGGGTACAGGTTCAGGCTTCATTTAGAACATGTGCATGTCT
The DNA here is from genome assembly GCA_026402145.1 of Polypterus bichir lapradei. NCBI lineage: Eukaryota > Metazoa > Chordata > Cladistia > Polypteriformes > Polypteridae > Polypterus > Polypterus bichir. The sequence continues at coordinate 5,826,014 of JANRMT010062839.1, read as the reverse complement.
TCCAGAGCTGACGGTGGGACAGGGCCTGAGGAAGTACGAACTAGACCGCTCCTGCTGCTTTAGCACCCTCCTTCTGGATGAGGAGAGAGGCCGGCTTTTTGTAGGGGGCAAAAACTACTTGCTGTCTCTGAGTCTGGACAACATCAGCAAACAGGAACACAAGGTGAGTAGAGGGATTCAAGTAACATAACATCATTAAATGTTCTCTAATCTGGTTTGGGGACACTGGTGGCCACAGCTTGCCCTGACAGTATTGGGTATAAAGCAGAAACCAACTCTTAGGTGGCACTCCAACCCAATACTCACACAAAGGCTTATAATTTAGGACTGCCAACTAACCTAGCAGACGCATGTGTGGGATAGTGGAAGAACAGAGAACGTCCACACCAAAACAAGGAAATTGCAACCAAGCCCAGAACCTGAACCCCAAAACACAGAGGTCGAAGTGTCTGTGCTTATTTGAGAATATTCTGGGGCATCGCCAGGCTAAGCTAAGCAGGGTGAATGTGAAGCAGACTTCCATGCCTACCATTTTGCATCTCACCTTCCAATGACTCTTGTGAAAGCCCTCAGAGTCTGACGCTGCCAGACTTTAGCAATCTGAAGCTTTGATTGTAGGAGTTGGGGTCCCATTACACCATGTATTATTTTCCTGCAGGCCTTGCTGCACTACTTGTGTGCCAGCAGATGCTGTTGAGTGTGCATTTGTCATTTATTGACCACATAGGATGAATTGGGGCTCCTGGTCTGATCACCACCCTTTAAGCCTGACCATCCAGCTTGATCTCTGCCTGGGTGAGTCTGTCACACCTCAAAGGGCTCCATGCTGACCTCTGGCCATGTGGTCTTGTCTCATCTCCTCCCGATGTCTTATCGCATCAGATCGCAGCACTTGTAGTGTAGTCTGATCCAGCCTGAGGACCCCAGCAGACCGCCTTGTTTTAGTAAAGCTTCTGTCCCAACTTCCCATTTCAGAGTAACAACCAGCTGGATTGTTGAGTTTACATTTTTCGCCACTAATGCTTTAGGTTTTACAAAAATAGCACAGTTGTCAGGTTTCTCCGTGTGATCATTTAACTAATTAAGTGAGATCTCAGGTTTCAACGAAATTCCGAGACCTGAAGCTGTGATTGACCCCCCTTGGCAAAAAAGGTAAGCGGCTCTGCTTAATCCACTTTTAATCGCTTCAGTGTAGCAGTTCCCAAGCAGGCCTTCTGATGCCCGCCTGCCTCTACACCCCATCCCGTCAACAGAGTTCTATGCCAGCACACCCTGGGCTGACAACTATGTGGTTGCAAAGCTCACTGCATCAGCCCACAAATTTGACAGGCCTCACCCTGCTGAAACTCTCCTGGATGCAGGTTCAAGCAACTTTCTCCCCACCCTTAGTAAAGTAATTAGCCCCTGGCGCTCTAGTGGCCTCGCTTGGGGATTGACCTTATCCTCTGTTGTTTTCTTCCCCTTAGGGGTGCAGCTTTTATTTCAAGATCTCTTTTCTTGTCGGGGCGGCGCTCCGCCTCAGGGCGCCAGTGTCTTAGACTAAAGGTCAACCGCTTGGCATGCCTGACTTTGACTGCCCGCTCAGACTTTAACCTTTTTGTGCTTCTTTCAGATTTACTGGCCGGCTCCTGTGGAGTGGAGAGAGGAATGCAACTGGGCCGGCAAAGACATTAACGTAAGTGAAAGAAAAGCAAAGCTAATTTAATAGAATCTCCAAGAGGGGCGTCCGTTCTTCTCCCCGCCCCATGCTAGTGACGCCCATGATGACCCACCTTCTGTCTTCACTGGCCTTCCTTTGTAATCCTAGAAACTACAATTCTTTCCAAGTTTCTTTTCCTCTGAGCTGCCAGGAAAGTGAAATGAAAGCCAAATTGTTTCAGAGTCTTGGCTTCTGTCAGGCGAGAGTTACTCCATCTCTCTACCGATGTCAGACGTCATCTGACAGGAACATCGGCTTCAAATCATAATAAACAAAAAGGACAACGTGCACTTTGTCCACCAGCCTGAACAAGCTGTGCTCTATATGGTCCAGGGGTTTGCAATAGAACATCTGCCCTGAGCTTTCAGAGTTAGCCTCTTACTGCTCTGCGCTTTCCTAAATGGCTGCCATTCCTCTACTCCTCAGTCTCCCAGCGTCTAATGCTGTGTCCATTTACCTTGGAAGTCGGATGTCAGAGCTGGGAAACAAGTCTTACCCAAGATGATCACATTTTAGTAAAACATTTGGAAAACCAATATGGATGCCTCCAGGAAAACCTTTGTTGTGCTTAATTTTTCAGAATAAATGCCAATTGATAACAATACATTACATAGCATTTTGCAGATCCAAACACAGAAGCAACTTGTTCATAAATAGACACTGGACAGTACTGGGTGTACGACAGATGTAATGAGACACAAATAGACAGAAGTGCTATTAAACAATATAATACTAGATAGATAGATAGATAGATATTAGCATTAGCATAGCAGCTGCAGCATAGACCACTGCCCCCTGGGTGTCCATTACTTGTTCTTTATGTTATACAGCATCTTTCCAGCTGATAATTATTTCATGTTACTTTACACTTATACAGAAATTCTTAGTCAGACATCTGAATTGTTGCCTCCTAAAGTGACTGGGGTCCAGGGTGGGATTTGAAACTTGGTGAATGAAAATCTCAAACTATTAGACTGAACCTTCCATGACAGAGAGTGAGAGATGAAGGCACGTCTTGGAAGCCTGGCATCTAATGGTTGTTTATATAATGCAGAGCCTACCATGCCAATCACTATCTCATACTTTATACCTTTCCTGGGTGCTCACTGTTGTTCTACACAAGGAGGCAGCGGTGGGATCTGATCCTGTGCCCTTATAAAACCAAGTCTACCAGCTGTGTATCTGTGAGGAGCTTAAGCTTAATAGTGTTGTACCTGTAAATGTGGCTGTGGCATGCGTATGTATGCAGTACCCATCCAGCCATTGAGTGTTGCTATATATACTCTTTATGAATGTACGCCTCAATTAGAGGACTGACTTGGGATTGTTTTTCCTGCCTTACTGTAGGAACTTTTGGCACCCCCTTACCCTCGTTTGAGCCTGCTATTAAACACACAGAACAGTAAAAACTGGTGGCAAAAATATGGTCAGATTTGAAACAGAGGATTATTATTACAGAGCGACTTTGGCTTAGCACGTGTTAAACAGGCAGCGACCACCACAAGGAGGCCTTTCACCAGACCTTCTGAGGATTTATTGGTTATTTTAAGATTGAATGCCCGTCATTTGGTCCTAGGGAGTATGAATAGTTTCATCTCCTTAAATGGAAATGTAGATTATAGGAAAGCAGAGGTGCCAGTGAGAAGTGGCACCCATGTGGTTGCATCAGCTCCCTCCTTCTATGCCTAATCTTGGTAGCTTTATCCTCATCATTCATCAGTGAAAGCAGGCTGGCAGCACAGAGACCCATGTGCTTGCTGTCTCACCTCCCACCTCCAACACAAACGTCCAACACAAATCTTACTATCCAGTTCCCAGTCATGCCCGACCAATCCCAGTCACGTCATTCTGTTGTAGCAAATGGCCTGCAGCTGTCTGCCCACTCATTAGTAAGTTAATGGGACCAGGAGAATGATTAACCAGTTGTGGTGAAGCCTTGGCAGCTTGCTGACAGACTCAAGTTCTTCATTTTAGGGTTCATTCCAGCAGTTTGAAGCGGCATGTGTAACTTTGCCAGCCCTGCCCCTTAGATATTGATGAACACAGTTCATGCCCCAGGCTGTAGCCTCACTAACCCGGAGCTGCCCTCTGCTCCCAGCAGGTGTCCTGCAAGTGAGCTTTTCAACATCAGAGGTGTCTGCCTCTTCTGCACCATGTCCTCCTCCTGACACCTTTAATTGATAGCTTGTGTGTTTGTTCTACAGGGAGGATGGCCTTTGACCCGCTAGTCATTAAAAGTTTTAGAATTCAATTCAGCCTGGAAAGCGGAGGTCGGCAGTCCTCCTCCTAGACTGCCTTCAATGTCCAGCAGCTGAAGGATATTTGCGTCTCCTTAGTTAGAAACAGTGGCTCTCATTGGAGTCTGCCCCCTGGTGGTAGCGGTTCAAATCGATGAAGAATGCCACTTGGCAGCGATATGTTTGATGTCTTAGTCATGCACTGCAAGGCCGGGTTTTTCCCTGGTGACCTGCTCCAAGATCTGACATGCAGCATGCATATCTTTCCTTTTACTGTAGCCGTCAGTGACCCTGACATCTGTGCCGCCATTCAACTCTGTAATTATCAGCCTCGGCTTCAGGCTCATTTTAAGAGTGTGTGCCACCTTGGCGCTGAGATCAACGTGCAAGAAAAACAAAAAGTCAAATTGTCTGCTGTGCTGTAGGCAAAAGAACTATACATCTAGGACCATGGCGGGCAGCAGCATGTTGGCGAGCAACTCCCACCCGCCCCTCGTCCTTGTAGTCTCCAATCTCAATGGTGAAAAGCCCACCCGTCACTTAACTGCTGTTATCTCACTGCCGGCAGGCTGGAAAATTACTATGGTGGTATGGCTGCCTGATCACAGGGGATTTCCCCCAAATATTTCTTCTTTGAAGGAAATTGATGGTGTGGAAGAAAAGTCTCTACCTCCCATGGTTCCTGTATGGACAAGGTTGTTTCATCTTATCGTGTGACTGGTGTCCTTTTCAGCCAGTTGATGTTATACCTGGTCTGTAAGCACATGCCAGTCTTTTGAGCCTAGCAGTGTTATGTCATAGTGAAACCGGCTATTTGCTGGCCCCATCTATATGACTGGCACAGTTATGCCCAGGCATCTCAAACGCCTGGTAGTTTTACACTCTCAGTAGATGTCTGTCTGTTCATGATCCTAACAGATTAATACCCTGACTGAGGGTGAGCTTCAGCCTCATTGTGCCTAGTAGATTCAGGCCCTGCCCAGAGCTTTGTGCCAGTTCCCATTTTTGTTTAGAAATGCAGTACCCTTACTGTGGGTGTGCATCAGCATCAATAGACATAGGCCAAGGGTGTGGCTCTGTGGTGGACTCCGTATATGCCTGGCAAGGCAGAGCCCTGGCTGGAGGTGGACATGAACTCCTTGTGTGTGTGTCTATTAGTTTTAGACCCTGCTTATGACTTTGTGCCACAAAGGCGCAGTTGCCTGACTTGAGGTGTTCATCAAACTCAAAGTGTGCTAATTAGACTTAGCAGAGCAAGTATAGCATTGTGGCCAACCCTTTTGCTTGCTTGGCCACTGTCATGCCCTGACTATGAGTGTGTCTCAGTCCCTGCATTTGTCACATCCTAGCTGTAGGTGTGCATTGGGCTCCTTGTGTGAATTTATTGACTGGAGTGTGCAGGCCCATTACTGACTGGCAGTTTTCTGTCAAGGTGGTTGGCAGTGCGTCATCGTCATTAACGCTCCCTGGTTTTTGCTGTGTGCCAGCCCCCTAACTCTGTATAGCCAGGGTTATGGGTGTGTGATGAGCCCTGTGTAAGCCTGGCACTTTAATACCTTTACTGTAAGGCTCCTTAGACCAAGGGTGTTTCTAAGATTTTTAGGTATCAGGATCTTGGAGTGTCACACACATTCAAACACATATGTAGTAATCTAAGAGCTAAGAGAGGTGTGCATTTGAGGAGGGTGAAGACGCCCTCCCAATGTCACTGCCTTAGACAATGAAAATGGCTTTGTGTCAGCCCACTTGTGCGTCTCGCAGAGCAGCATCCTGGTTGTAGGTGGGTGTGTGTGTGTAAGCCTATTTGTAGGCCTGACAGCATTATACTGTAGTGGGGCCACCTTTTGACTGGCAGGGTTATTAGAACATTAGAACAATTGTGACAAGAACAGGCCATTCATTCCAACAAGCTTGTCCATCCTCTTTACTGAGAATAACATCAGGATGGGTTTTAAAGGTGTGTACTACTTGATAATTTATTCCATGCATCTATGGTTCTTTGTCTGGGGAAAAACTGTGCAAAATTTGCTCAGAATAAGTTTCCCACTGCGTTGTCTTTGCAGAATTGATTTTAAAGTAACAGGCGGGTTCCACTGTACTAATTCCTTTCATCATTTTAAACATTTTAATCATCTCACCTCTTAATCTCCTCAAGTGAAAAGGTTCAGGTGGCAGGCTTATTAGCAAGGTGACTGGCTGGACCCTCAGTTTTTCATATGACCTTTACTGTAGCAGCAATCACACGTGCCAGGCGATAGTGGGTACCCACTCAGACCCGGGCACCTTAAGCCATTCTGATTCCCAGAGTACAGAAGAGAGGTGCTACAATGCCACACAAGCTCCGGGTGCATTCAGTTGTGAAGCGCCAGGTAGGAGGCTGCTCTGCCAGCCAATGGAGGTCTGCTGCTTCATGTGCGAGGTTCATTAGCATCATCCATGTAGGGTTCTTTCAGGGTGGCAAACGGGCACAGTTTAAGGCGCATTCCCATACACACATTTACAAGGTGATTGTGATTTATAAAGCTAAATTGCTTAGAAATTTGCATATGTCAGGTTTTATACATCATTCTTTTTCCTGTTTTTTGATGTTTGCATATTTTCACACTCAAATCAAACCCAAAGTGTTTTAAATGAGACCCTAGGTGAGGCCTTCCTAGTGTGTTATATAACTTAAGCATCACCTCCCTTGACTTGTGGCATCCTATTAGCCTTCCTGATCGTTTCTGTCTTGATGAAGACCATGACCAGTCCACTCTGACTCCCACAGGACCCCCACTTGAGATGTGATGTCAAGTTTCAGACCTCCCTTTGTATATTCAAATCTGGCATTTCGACTTCCTTTACATTTTCTCACATTCATTTTCAAATATGCTGTCCAAGTCCCTTTGTAACAACTGAGCTGAAACTACATCATCTGTCCTTCCATTTTGTTTGGTAACCTCCGCAAGTGTAGCCATCCTGTTTGATTATAATCTCGCCCAAAAGTATGTATCTTCAAAAGAGCAGCAGCTCCGGCACTGACCCCTGAGCGGGAAGCCACTTTTAACATCCACCTAATTCTGAAAGGGTTCCCCTTATATGCTTGACAGTTTTATATCCTGTGTCAGCCTCATTGCAAGGCTTCTGCCTCTAAGCTTTGATTAAGTGTGTATGGGAATGGAGTACCCTGGCACTCGGTGTGAATGAAGCCCTTAGAATGCCTGGTTGTATTGTTTCCTGACTGTAGGTGTGCGTCGGCCTCTTCGTGAACCTCGTAAATGAATACCCTGGTTATGGGCGTGCTTCAGCTCCATTGTGTGCCTATTAGGTTTAGGCCCTGTGCAGTGGCTTTGTGCCAGTCTCGTTGTTTGTTTAGCAGTGGAATACCCTCAATGCAGATGTGCGTCAGCCTCTTTGTGTGCCCATTAGCCCTAGGCCTTAGCAAAACAGTAGCTTTGTGTCACTACCTCGTTTAATTATCAGTGCAGTGCCCTGCAGCCTGCTTCTTTGTGTGCCTGGCACTGTTGTATTCTGACTATGGGTATGTGTTGATGCGCTTATGTGCCTAATGGTGTCACACCCTGGCTGTAGGTGTTTATCTGCCCTCTTGTTTGTCTGACAATGGGTGTGTCTCCTAACCTGTGTGTCTTCTTATGTTCCTCATAACTGCTGCGTTTAGGTCTATGTGAGTGCTTGTTAGTCCTCGTTCCTACAACATGGCCGAGTAAAACACATCTTCCTATGTTTAGGCACAGTGTTGTTCTGCCTTTCCTCTGAAGTGCCATTCCATCCCTAGATGTGCCTGCTAATACCACTTCCATTGCTTATGCACAAACAGGGGTGCCCTTGAGTACCTAGCCAAGTAATTCCTGTCTTGAGGTCTCTAGATGTTTGTCAACCTGGCGCTCCAGTTTTTTGAGCGTTCACCTACCTGTTGCCTGTGTGCTTCGTGTATGGATGTACGTCCTGAACCCTGTGAATGCCCCCCTGTCATGTTGGTCCCACCTTACTGAACAAACAGTTTTGAGGACATCTTTGTGAATGTGCAGATGTTTATTCCTGCTGAAGTGTGCCACATTTTCTTGGCCTACACCACTTTGCCACATCATCTCAGTGGCTTTGCCATCACACCAGATGGTCTGTGGCCAGTCCCACACTATCAAGCCCTTAGAAATGCGTAGGATGGGCTTCACTTTGTGGGCATGCGTTACGGGCTTCCCCAACATGATGCCTTTGATAGTTTATCGATATTAAAGACTGTTGTAGCTGCAGCACCCTGGAATTATGGTAGCTGACTATGCTGCACTAGACACAGTAATTATAGGGGGCAGGTCTGCCGCTCACATGCCTCGTAAAGAGATGCGAGTTCAGCATATTTGATGTGAAGAGGAATCTGAAGCCGGCAGGCATAAGAACGCCTACAGTGGACTTCTGCTGGAAGGCAGCTGCGTCCGGCAGATGTTCCCCACACATAAGTTGTCCTTGGCTCTCATTCCAGACAGGGAATCAAATTAGCAGGTAAGAGTAGGCAGTCCTCTCCCTCAGAGACAAACCAATCATACTGTGGGAAAAAAAGAGGGAGGCTCTGATTCACCACCTTGGCCTGGGGGGGGGGGGGGGGTTTGCTCCTCAGTGCCTCCTTACTGCTTTTGATCCTCATAATGAAGCTACCTGCTGACATCACTCCTAATACCTAAGCCAAGAAGGTGTCTGCTCGTCTCCTGCCCAAAATGAGTTTACAAGTGCAAAGAGATGACAGCTTCACCCCACATCTCCTCAACAATGAAGTGAGAAATGATTGACAGGCTCAGCACAGATGTGGGGTCACCATGCTCAGTGCCTCATGTGTGTCCCTCTGTATTTCAGGCCGACTGTGTAAACTATGTCAAGATTCTGCACCACTACAATCGCACCCACCTGTACGCCTGTGGCACGGGGGCCTTCCATCCCACCTGTGGCTTTGTGGAGGTGGGGCAGAGGATGGAGGTAAGTCTTCTTGGTTTGAAGGATGTGTGGGATGCACTGAGTCGAGGGTAATGGGTACTGATCTCAACAAACGTGCACATGGCCTAATAATATAAAGAAAGTTATCTGGGCTGAAGTGACTTTAACTAGAGCATGTTGGGTAGATGTGCACTTAATCATATTACATAAAGGTGATAACACTTATTGAGGTGGAAATTGCTGAAGGACATAGAGCAACTAAGTCAACAAAGCTGAAGGACATAAAGGCAGTGATCTGAGCAGAAGTGATCTTAGCTGAGGCGATTATCTGGACAAAAGTGAGTTTAATCTCAAGATACAAAAGCAATGACTTGGGCAGAAGTGGCCTGAGACTAAGAACCCAGAAGAAAGGATCCAGATAGGAGTGACCATAGCTGAAATAGCATTAGCATTAGGGTAGGGAGGTAACGATCTGGAGAGAAGTGCACTTAAACACATTATATGAAGGTAGTGCTGAGGACTGAAGTGATCACAGCCCAATAATGTAGCAGCAATAATCAGAGCTGAAATAACTGTAGGCACCAATCCGGAGACAAGTGAAGCTAATGCTCTGGGCAGAAGTGGCTATAAGGATGATCTGGGCATAAATGATCATAGATAAATAAAAAAAGCAATGACCTTAGTAGGGAAAAGCAGGGAAATGTCACGAGGTACATAGCAGAAAACCAGTGGAAGTGACCTTAGCCACAGGATCTTACAGTTGTGATATGAGAAGGAGTGACTGTAGCTGAAGGATGCACTGGCAATGGTTTTGGAAGATAAGATGCGCTTCCTTTGTTGTCATTACATAACACGAACAATGAGACTCCAGTACACATTGCCACACAATGACTTGCCCAGGATCTCAGAGTCATAGGTTGACTGATAGTCAGGTCAAGTTTGGGCCTTGATCAGAAGAGCTCACGAGGTACAGCCGCAGTGTGCCAAAGCCAAACCTACAAATGAAAGCGGACTCTTTCTCTTCCGACCAAGCAGGTGTCTAAATGAGCCAATGCCCTGAAATCAGATTTTGCTTGAAGGAATTGGCTTGGGTCATGCAGGATCCTCAAATGAACATACCGACAATATTTTAGAACCAAGGGTTGGGTGCTGAAACTCTCCTTGCTGACTCAGAGGTAACACTGGGCTGTTCCGCAGGACCACGTTTTCCGCCTGGACCCTGCCAAGGTGGAAGATGGCAAAGGAAAGAGCCCCTATGATCCGAAGCACCAGACTGCCTCTGTGCTCATTGGTGAGTACGTTTGTTCTCCTACGTCGTTATGCAGAATTAAGGTTACAATAAGGGGAAATGTTACTTTAGACGGAGTAAACTTCACAATCATTACAAAGACGCATGTCTGCCAACATGTTCATTTTCACCTCTGTGGCTTAAAACAAGGAGTGTGAATCAGTATCATAGTCCAGTGTTTATCATGGAGCCAGAGAGTGATAACATGTTCCATGTTGGTCCGAATTTCACTGTGCTCTGTACATGAAACAATACTACTACTGCCGCTGCTGCTGCTGCTACTACTACTTAGCTGCAGGGCTCACACAATTAAATAGATTCCTTTACATGTATTTACTGCATTGCAGTTACCTTGAGAGTTAATGGTAAGGGATGTCTAAGAGAACAACAGCACCACCTGCTGTTACACAGCAACATTACAGTGCAGCTTTCAAAGGGTCTCTTCCAGTAAGTTAGAATTCAGGGGCAGCCTTCCAAAGGAATACTGAGCCATTACAGCAACCTTGCCAAGAAGAATTTCCAACCCCAGTGACCTTTCCGAATGGTGACCCTTTAATGGGTCTCATGATGTTTAACTACTTTAAAGCACCATTCACTGCTGAAGCACATGAGCTTATAAATCACTAATTCTTTTCACATTTGCATTCATTATTTCCATGCTGTTTGATAATAGAAGGCAGCAAGTAGGAGTAACAGTTTTACTGCAACGCTCTGGTCATAGTAACAGGTTATTAAGTTGTGAAAAAAACACAATACGCAGCCAGAAAAAGCCCTAAACCTGATCCCGGCATATGTTGTGCTCTTCCTATCATTTCCAGGAGAAGAGCTTTACTCTGGAGTGGCAACTGACCTAATGGGACGGGACTTTACCATCTTCCGCAGCCTGGGCCATCGGAACTCCATCCGCACGGAGCAGCATGACTCCCGCTGGCTGAATGGTAAGACGCCTGGCATTCTACATTGTATCTTCTGTTCTGCAGTCCACCCTGAGGCCTTCAAGGTGGGCAGCTCAGATCACTGAAGCAGGCTCTGAAAGCAGGGGACACTTCTCTGAACTCTCCTTTTCTCTTCATGCTGCACTATAATTCCTTCCATTAATTTTCCTGTGATGCATGTTAAGCTTACTGGCCTATAGTTGCTTGGATCTGCCCTTTCCCACTTTTTATTCAACAGAATAATATTTGCCATTTTCTAGTCCTTTGGAATCTCTCCAGTGCGCAGTGACTTCCTAAAAATATGTGTCAAGGATTTATATATGTACTTGCTAGCCTTCTTAAGAACTTGAGGGTAAATATTATCTGGTCCTGGTGATGTGCTTGATTTCATCTTATTTAATCCGAGCAGCACTTCTCCCTTTACAATTTCCAAATCCCTCAGTACCTCCTTAATAGTCCCTGTTACCTCTGGGTGGTGGTTATCCACTTGTGAACACCTCAGAAAAATGTAAGTTTAGGGCATCCGCTATTTCACTGTCTATATATTTTAATTCCCCTTTACTATTTCTGATGCACTTGATACTAAAATACTGAAAGAATCTCTTATGGTCGTCTTTCGCCTTATCTGCTATATTCCTCTCCAGCTGTCTTTTAGCTTCCCTGATATCCTTCTTAATGGTTGCCCTCATGTTTTCATATGCTCTATGATTCACTTTGCAGTCTTATATGCCCTATAAAGCAGTTTTTAAATCTTTATTAATCCACTTTGGAGTTTGTTTTAAATGTCCTACTAATTCCACATTTAGGTCTGTATCTGTCCTGCATTACATGTAAAACATTTCTAAACCTGTTCCACTGCTCCTCGACTGTCTCCACACTTAAAAGCTTATCCCAGCGTATCCTCCTTTGACTTTGTCACATCTGCTCAAAATTTGCCCTACCAAAGTTCAACTTCACAATTTTAGTCTTTGCATCTGCACTCTTACAAAATATTAAGAATTGTATTACATTATGGTCACTTGACCTAGTGGTTCAATCACCTCTACACCCTCAATTCTATCCTGAATATCACAAAATACTAAATCCAGACAGGCTTCACCCCGTGTTGGTGCTTTAACATGCTGCGTTAAAAAACAGTCACTGATTACTTCTAAAAACTCTTGTGCTCCTCCATCTAGAAGGTTATCCCAGTTAAAATTTGGATAATTAGTTGCCCGTGACTATAATATCGCCTTTTTGATATTACTAAAAAGATGTGTGTTGAAATTACTGTCTGCATTGGGAGGTCTATAACACACTCCTAAAATAAGACCCGTTTCCCTAATATTTTCCAGGCGAAGCCACATGTCCTCACTAAGATGGGGCTCATCGTCCAACTGAAGAGGACTTACATTTAAGTTCTGTTTGGCATAAACAACAACCCCACCTCCTTTTCTGTTCTGTCTATCAATCCTAATAAATGTGTATGCCTCTATGTTACACTCATCCACATCTTTGTTATTTAGCCAGATTTCTGTTATTGCTATAATATCATAATCATGCTCTGCTACATACAACTCCAACTCACTTACCTTATTTTTGATACTTCTAGTATTGAGGCAAGCTATTTTTAATGTGTTACTCCTTCTACATTTAAATGTTTGCTTAGAATTTACATTACTATTCATTTTTATTTCTACACCGTGGTTTGTCCCTCCATGTATAGATCTAAACCTGGCCTGTCCTAAACTCCCTGCAATTTCCCTAGTTTAGACAATCCTCGACTAGCCTACATACAGTATATACCTACCCAATACATTGGTGCCCCTCCAGTTCAGATGTAACCCTTCACGGCCTAACAGGTCCCATCTGTTCCAAAAGGAGTCCCAATGCCCCATAAACCTATACCCTTCTACCCGGCACCAAAATATGAGCCACGCGTTAAGCCTTCTCATCTCCTCAGTCTTACCTGGACTGGCGCGTGGTACAGACAGAACTTCAGAGAAGACTGCCTTGTCAGTTCTGCTCCTCAGCTTGGCAACTAACTCTATGAATTTGGATCGCAGAACTGACAGACTACCCTTATGTATGTCATTCGTCCCAACATGGACAATGACAACTGGATTCACCCCGCTCTGGCCAAGAGCCTATCCACCTTTCCAGGGAGGTTCCCAACCTGTGCACCCAGAAGGCACCACACCGTGCGAGACTCTCTGTCTCTGGAGCACACCTGCGCTTCAATCCCCCTAATGATTGAGTCCCCAACTATCACTACCCCTCTCTTTCTGGGAACTGGTTTTGAGGTGACCTGTTGGGGCTCTTCATCCCTGCCTACCACCTGAGAATTATCAGAGACACCGTCCAGCTCCGCAAGAACCTGATAATGGTTGGACATTTCTAATTCTGGGGTTGATGATCCTGGACAGTGTGCACCCTTTACCTTACGCCTCGTGACCCACCTATTTCTATCTGTCTGGTCTGGAATCCCACCAACACCTTAGGACGGTGCACACTATCTCTCTAAAGGACACCTGGGCCAGGTCCGCCATTTCTGTACTACAACGCAGGCCAGTTCAGTGACCCTGAGCTCCAAGTACTGGATCAGATGTAGCCCTCATAGACAACTGGCTCCTCCAAACCATCATCTAAAAAGTCCAACAGGGCTTGCATTGCATTGGCCTCATTATTAAAATTTGATTTGGGATTAGTAAAACTGCCTTAATTTTGTATTCTTTTTTTTTAAATTAAATGATTTAACTTAAATGGTATCACTAAGATCTGCTACAGCTATTTTACACATTTTCCCCTTAAACTCCTGTACTGTTCTCCCTCTCAGCTGCCTGCTGTTTGTCCTTCTCTTAACTTTGCGCTCCTCTTACTTAAAAGCTCCCCACTCGCACTGTTTGTATTCCCCCGTATTAACGAACCCTCACGCTGCCGCCCGCTTAACTCTTCTGCCTCTGGCCGGTTAAGGACTGTTCAATCTAAAATTAACAAATAAGTAAAACTTTACTGTATTACCTTATCTGCTCCTACAGCCCCTTGTGCCTGATCGGCGCCTTAACGATGGCCGCTTACCTGCGCACCGCTGAGCCTTCACCTTCTACTGCTTTAAGTCAGCCGCGGCCTCTTTTTCTTTTCTTTTAAACTAAGGGATCGCTGTTACGACGACGCGGTTATTTGCTAACAGATGCCGAGAAAGGTTACTGCTGCTTTCTATCCTCCTCCTCGATGCTGTTCAAATACAGAAAACATGAACAAGTACAAGGAACTTTTCCAGGGGCACCTCAAAATACCCAGCTTCTTGCGCGGGAGAAAAAAAAAAACCTTCTAAAAGGGAAAAAAGCTTTAAAAATTCCCACACAGCAACCAAAACCCAAGTTTATAACAGCAAAATATATTTTTTATTTAAATCTCACACAACAGAACACACGAAAAACTCTCAACAGCCTCCAGCAGTTGCAAAGTACACGTCAGCCACGTGATCCTCAGCACAAAGCACACAGAGACCATCATTCCTACGACTCCATAAAGCTTAATTATGACAACTGAACTTTTATGTAGTTTATATGATGGATGTATCTCATTAGGGATGATTTTTTTTTTTTAATTTGATTTGTTTAATTTCACATTGGGAAGACCTAATTAATTTTTTTTTTTTTGCACTAGGGCCCATCACATTCTAGCTGTGCCACTGCTCTCAATTATCTATTGCTGCAATTGACCTCATTGTTTAAAATCCTCCGATATTCTGTCCAGTCTTCTTTCGTATTGTCCAGTTGCCACCATGTTCCAGTGTCCCAGATAATGCCCCTACAGATGGTCATCTTTTTACTGAAGCTCTGTCTATCCATGCCTCACTGCTGTCCAGTTGGCTTCTTTCACAAACGCTTTTAGATGTTACTGCCCGTTTAACTCCTTTCTCTTTTGTCCTTATTGTGTCCCCATAGTAATGCCAGTATGGTTTTGCCCCCACCTTTCTCATTTGGCTTTTTCTTTGGTATACCTGTCCCCTTCCATTGGACCCCTCTAATTCAGATTACCTCCCACTCCCTTCTACAGTCGCTATTTGCGTTGTCCGGTCCTGTCCCTCTGTTTAGCCTCATGGTATCATCTCTGTAATTCTATCAGGTCGTTTCTACTGGTGTCCCTGCACTGTCCACTTCTCAGATGTGCTCTCACTATTATGCATCTCATTACTGTCCAGGTTGATCCTTCCATCTTTCCAATCATTTTGTGCCTGGGGTATCCAGCTCAGGGTCCATGTTTACAAGCCTTTCCCCATAGCACTGGGCCCAAGGCAGCAAACAACTCTGAACAGATGCCAGTCTTTCAGAGGTCACATTCATGCACATTTGATTAGCCTAATTGAATTCATGCATCTAATTTCATGAATTAGTTTAGTGTAGCATATTAGAACAGTACACTCCCTCCTTTCTCCCAACTCTAAAGCTCCCATTCATGCCTCCCAATTCCATCTCTCTCTGTACTTTCTAGCTGAATTTTCTGGAACCATTGATCCAGTTCCCTATTCTGACATCCTTTTTCATCATAGAGCCAAAATTCATCAATGCCTTCTGGATCCCAGAGAGTGACAATCCTGATGATGACAAGATCTTCTTCTTCTTCCGAGAGACAGCAGTAGAGGGGCAAAGTCTGGGCAAAACTTCATTTGCCCGCATTGCACAGCTCTGCAGGGTGAGTGACCCTTTTGTTATCTCTGTGCCTTTTGACTGCTGTTGACCAGCTAAAGTCACATACCTGCCGTTGGATATCCCATGATTAGTAAGGCTTTCCCCTTCCTTCAAAACTCTTGGTCCTTACTCCATTGGTCACTACCTCCCCAGAATGACATAGGTGGGCAGCGCAGCCTGGTAAATAAATGGACGACCTTCCTGAAGACCCGTCTTATCTGCTCCGTGCCCGGCAGCGACGGCAGTGACACATACTTCGACGAACTGAGTAAGTTGAATGTGCTGACCGT
Source organism: Polypterus bichir lapradei (assembly GCA_026402145.1). Taxonomy (NCBI): domain Eukaryota; kingdom Metazoa; phylum Chordata; class Cladistia; order Polypteriformes; family Polypteridae; genus Polypterus; species Polypterus bichir. The sequence goes on along the minus strand of JANRMT010062839.1, from coordinate 5,809,969 downwards.
TGCCCAGCCCTCGGTTTCTCTGCGCTCATCCTTTAACCCCTCCTACTTTTTCTCCATGTTATTTCTACAGGAGATGTGTTTCTTCTGCAGACACGTGACAGGAAAAACCCCCTGATCTACACAATCTTCTCAACATCAAGGTCAGGGTCATCGCATCATGGAATATTAAAAACTGTGTGATGTTGGCTAGAACATGTGGGGGGGGGCAGGAGGACAACTGGACAGTTTAGAAGGTGGACAGAGTCACCGCCTGTTCAAGTGAAGGCAGAGTGGTGGAGACAGAAAGAGGGTTGGGGAGGGTCTTAGTGCAGGAGGGCAGGGCTAGAGTATCTAAAATAAGTGGTCTTTGAGTAACTTTGACTCTCCCTTAGCTGTGGGAGAGAGCCAACTGGAAGGAAAATGCAAAAGCTGTCTCCGAATAACAAGGGGCGAGGAGCTGGGTGGCACAGAATGGCAGAGACTCTCTCCATTAGGACAAAGACGTGTAGATGGTGTCCAGGGCACAAAGGTGGGAGAGAGAAGAGGGATGCCTAGCATTTCAAAATAGACAGTGTAAGAAAGACAATAAGATAAACTTTGGGGGGGGGGGGGCCACCCTATGTAATGTCAGAACAGCAACATAATAGGCAAAGAGTAGTCATGAAAGACTGAGTCATAATGCGACTCATTTGGCGAGTGGAGGTCTTGAGGGTTTTATACAGACTCAGCAGGAAGAGGCGGGACATGGGCGGCAGTGAAATTTGTGGAAGGGCATGTTCTGGGACCGGAAGTAGGTGGAGCTTTAACTGATCTTCCCTTCTGGAGGTCTGCGGAAGAGGGAGAAAAGGCATTAGTGTGACTCATGAACCCCTGACTCTGTAAGTTACGCTCAGCTAAGCCCTTTGACTGCCTCCCATGCACGCATGTGTGTGACAACAGAGATGCACTGGAGCGGTGAGATGTGAGGACACGAGTGCGAGAAGCCAGAGCATTACTAAGGGTCTATGGAGTAGAACCCCAAGGCACAGAAGAGAGAAGTTAGAGGCATGGAGGCAACATCCACAAAATGAAAGGAAGAGGTCAGGCTACTGCACATGAAGCAGAGGGTCTGTAACACGAGTTGGGAGAGGAGAGTGCTGGGTAAAGAGAGGAAACAGACTGGCTTTGTAGAAAGCATAGATTAGGGTGCAGAGATGGAGGTGTAGAGCGGAGCACAAAACAGGCAGGGCAGTGGTAGGAGTCGGCCAGCCGAAATATGAGCAGTGTGTACACCAGGTGCAGAGAGTGCCACCGGCTCAGTGACAGTTGGAGTTTCTCCACGGGTCAGAAGCCTGGTTTGCTGGGGCTCAGAAATAAGACAAGGCATTGTGGGGCTCTAAGGTGAGGTTAGGTGGCACCACAACTAATTCCATATGTCCCACAGGAATGTTCTTACATTTATATTTACATTTATTTGCTTAGCAAATGCTTACAGAAAGAGGTAAACATCAGTCTATGGTTCTGTACAGGACCGTATTCTTTTAAATGAAGGGGATCAAAGACGGGTGCTGACTTCTCCTTATTCCATTTCCTCCAACAGCAATGTCTTTAAGGGATCAGCGGTCTGCTTGTACACCATGAATGACATCCGCCGAGCATTCCTGGGCCCTTTTGCACACAAGGAGGGGCCTAATTATCAATGGTTACCTTTCCAGGGCAAAGTCCCCTACCCACGGCCTGGCATGGTATGATCCCGAACTTGCAAGCCTCCATCGTTAAGGTCCTTAGAGATGTCAACCATCGTCTAATCATCTTGCTTATTTCAGTGTCCAAGTAAGACCTTCGGCAGCTTTGAGTCCACCAAAGGCTTTCCAGATGACGTCATTCAGTTTGCAAGGCACCACCCTCTGATGTACAGCCCAGTGTACCCTCTGAACAAACGGCCCATCTTCATTCGCAGCAACGTGGACTACAGCTTCACCCAGATCACTGTGGACAGGGTTACTGCAGCCGATGGCCAGTATGACGTCATGTTTATTGGAACAGGTACGCTCGTTAGATGTAGCCAAAGACAGTCACCGGTCCTTTAGTTTCTGCCCTATGTTGTTCCTCTGCAGTAGCCGGAAATCAGAGCCTGACAAATGGTGCTGCACTGTGTCCTCCTTGTGCCTCTATGACTGGTGCCAGGATAAACAAACCAGCACTGGGTTTGACTCATCTCTGGGCATTTTTAATGGTAGTGGGTTTTCTGATCTGTGCCAGATACTAGTAGTGGGGCTGAGTTTTGTCATACTGATGCCAGCTCATAATACCAATTATTGAATTTGTGCCAGTTCATGTTCACTGACTTACATGCTTTTCTCTCACTCTTGCCAGGTCATTTTCTGGCCTTTGCATGATCTTAATAATAAGTACTGGGCATCTTCAACACGTGTCTGTCTATAATAAAGGGTATACTGTATGAGCCAGGCCATGTTTACCCACTGGTAAGTGGGTTTGTCTGCCTTGTGATACTCATAATAACTTGAGTCTGCTTTGACAGCACATGGTGCATTCCCCATTTCTCCAATTTGTGCCAGGTCACATTAAATAGTGCAGGGCACCTCTGACCTTTACCAGGCTTTATTAACTGATTGATCAAACTTGTAAAAGGCCATAATACCTAAAAGCTATTTTCTCAAGATATAATAATGGGTGCTCTAGTTGTTTTTAATATGGACCCAGTGAAAGTAATTAGTGCTTTGTCATTTCCCCAACTTGTATCAGGTCATATTAATTATTTGGGGGCACCTCTGATTTTTCCAGGTCATATATAATGGCAGTGGCTTCATCTGCTTTGTGCCAGTTTGTTTTATTCCTGTCCTGTTCTAAGTCACGTTTACTGAATTTCATGGACGTTTGACTGTTCGCCTGAGTTTTGCTAACTTGTATTAGGCCAAAATAATTAGAAGCGGGTTTCTTTATATTATGCCAGGATGTAGGCACTTAGTTCCTTTGAAATTTGCCAGATCATGTTCAGCGTTGCTTGTTTTCCTATTTATATGACTTTGTGCCAGTCCATATTAAGTGATTTCTGGGTTTTTTGTGACTTGTGCTAGGTCATAATAATAATAATGGGTTTCTTTCAATGTTTGGTCATATTAAGTGTTCCTAGATTTCTCTTGTTGGTGCCAACTCTTAATAAGCGGTTGCATAGTGCCAAGTCATAATAATGGGTGCTGAATTCGGACTCTGATTTGTGCCAGGCACTAATATTTAGTGTTAAGCTTTCCTGACTTGTGTCGGATCTTATTACTGGTAGTCTGCTTCTCTGCGTCATGCCAGGTCACAACCATGGGTGCTGGGTTTCTTTGTAATTTGCCTACTGATATTAAGCAATGCTAGAATATGTAGGGTTTGCGCCAACTCTTATTAACTGGCCACATTGCTGGATCTGTTTGAGACACATACACGCAAGGTCGTGTTTAGCGGCGTTTTCCTGTTTCTCTAACTTATGCCAGTCCGTGTTAAGTAATACTATCCTATTTTCACTTGTGCCAGATTATGTTAACTAGCAAAGGTTACTGACACCTTGTCACTGACATAAACATCAAGGGCAACTATAGCTACTCGACTGAGTCTGGTGGGCAAGTGAAATGGTGAAATATGCCCTGCCTGTCAGACTTATATGGCCTCACAGTTTACAGATTAAATATTTTTTCCGTCGTGGCAGTCACCAGGAAGTCATTTATCTGACTTTGTGATGAAAACTGAATTACTTTACAAGTCTTAGAGTACCACCTTTGTCCACAAGGTGGCAGCAGAGACACAGAAAAGACACCCTACATATTACAGCTGTTCAAATGAGGTTCCTGGAGCATTAATTGGCACGTTGTGGATCTGATGCCACGGTACAATAAGCCCACCTGTGGTCACAGTGTTTCACCATACATCACACTGTGGAAAATAATCTTATACTGGCAGGCAGACCTGACAGAGTGGTAAGTCATGTCTCTCATTACATCTCCTGTCTAATCTTTCCAGACATCGGCAGTGTCCTGAAGGTCATTTCTGTGCCCAAGGAGAGCTGGAAGAACATGGAAGAGCTTGTTCTGGAAGAGATGCAGGTCTTCAAGGTATGGAGACCCTGAGTGGCTGATCTTCAGTTCTGAGGACAAAGCAGCTAGAAGTTAGACACCATATGTGTTTGCCTGTTATGACCAGAGTGAAATTCTTGTCCAATGTATCTCCTTTCTGGATCCACTCTTCCTTGAAGTGAGCTGTTTACTCAGTCGATGTTTGTCATCTTGAACTGTGATCTCTCAGGCTTCATTTTCCAACAATATTAATCTTAGGAATGACCAGTGACACCGATGACCATGACCAGTCAGACCATTACCGATCTGCTCAGCCCCTGATGCTTTGTGCCTGAAATGCAAAATATTTTTTGCCCAGTAATTTTTTTTTTTTGTAACTAATGACCATGCATAACCTAAGGATGACTGTCGTTACTATAACACAATATCATACTGCATTTTTTCTTATCTGAAAAATGAGCATTTCCTGAACTTTTGAAATCAGCTCTTTAAGGCTGAAGAACAATATGGAGATATTTAACAAATGTTAGCATGTGGATCCTTAAGGCCAGATAGGACAGGTACAAAAGTCAAAAGATCTTAAAAGAGTGAAGTAACCTTAGATCTTTTTATTTATTCTTATATCTTTCAGAATCCAACTCCAATTATCAACTTGCAGATCTCCTCCAAGCGGGTAAGTAAGATAGAGTTTTGTATGTTGTGGTCATTAGGCCAACAGGAGACCCTCCTGAAATATGGGCAGTCAGTTTTTACTAGCAGGTTTCCACAAATGGCAGGGTAAAATCACCTGGTAGAGTCCCTCTCATGAATGAATGAATGAACAAGGTCAACAATGTAGAGATTCTCAACACAAGAGGGAGAAATTGAGTCAGGGTTTAAAGAGCTCATGTGGCGCAATGGCCTCTGGGATGGGAGCAGGCCCTTCGAAGAAGTCGGTGTGCTTTAGAAACGAGAGACAAGCAGGACTCTTAGATACAAGTGGGAAGCAGGATTGTGAGGACTGTCAGAATTAAGGAAAGTGTAGGATTTTGAGAACCTTTGGAAATAAATAAGGAACATGACTACTATGGGACCATCAGGAGTCTGGGAGCCATCAGACACAAGTGAGAGGCAGGAATGTAGGATCGGATGAAAGTGACAACTGGAGATCAAGTACTATCAGATAGAGCAGAAGGGAGGAAATGATCCAGTGAGGAGAACAAGATATAATGCAATAGCAGGAAAGCGAAATCCATCAGATATATGTAATATACAAGCAAGGAACTGGACCATGAGGGTGAAGTGAAGAACAGAACAATGAGGACCTTTAGATATAACTGAGCAACTGATCCATGAAGACCATCAGATCATATTTAAACAAGATGACTGTGATCGCCTTCAGAAATAAATGAACAGAATAAATGATTTAAGTGAGGAGCAGGACACTGAGGACAGCTGGATATCAGTGAGGAAGGACCAGATAAGCAGGACTTTGAACATCAAAATGAAGTTAACAGCAGAATTTTGAGGGCCATCAGATACAAGTAAGTGCAGTGAGAGCCATCAGAGATGAATACACAAACTGGACAGAACATTAGAACACCTTTGACGAGAACAACAGATTCACTAAACCAATCCATGTAATTTCTCCAAAATTTACAGCGTGTTGCAGCACCCACCACACGTTGAACCACTGGGATTGAGATCAGAGTGCAGCCATGCAACGGAGTTAAGATTTAAAGTTTCCTAAATTCCACAATCAAAGATGGATGATGAATTGATGGATTGAATGGGAGAATGTAGAGCCAAATATAATAGGTAAAATTTAGCAATAACTGAAGAAAGGGAAAAAAAATCTCAAAATAAGTAATGGTTACTTTGGACGGAAGTAAAAAACTGGACACTGGAGAAATTCAGAAATAAGTGTGACCTAAAATGGCAAAACTTGGTGAACAGGCCTGTAAGTAAGCAAAAACCTGACCAGAACTTTACTGGGCAGTCTGAGACATACAGTAGGTCTCACCACAGGCAGCCAAGCCCCAAATTCAAAAGACAGGTTTCAAGGACTACATGGGCCAAGATGTTCCTCAGGCTTTAAAAAGCTCAGTACTCTCAAAATACACAAAAATGCCTTTCAAGGGAGAGGATAACCATCAACATCTGACATGAGAAGACAAAAGCACATGGAGAAATATATAAATAATTTGTAATAAGCAAAAGGAGAGCAAAAATGTTAAGGAAAGGTAAAAAAAGGCAAAAATATGACAGAACAGGTCTACCTAAAAAGACAAGCAAAAGTCAACAAGGCCTAAAGATAAAGCAAATTACACTAGAAACCCGAAAATCCAAGGACAGTACTTTGCAAAAATGATGCAAACTCCACAACTCTCAATAAAGCTCTGAGGGGCTCGATATAAAGGCTGAGGGCGGTACCCACAGTTGTGATGTCATGGAGAGCCCACCTTTTTGGCTTCCAATCACTCAACTCAAGGAATATGACAGCAATACACAGTACATAAGAATTAAACAATATTTACATGAAATAATATTAATAGAAATTTCACAAAATATGAAAAACAATGCAGAACAACAGAAAGGACAATAAAAAGGAAAATACACAAGTAACCGAGTAAGAAATCCTGGCTGAAACGTAATAGAGAGAGAGTGAGATATTCACTCCAAAGGGCACTCGTGAGAATTGCATGGGCTAAACAAACTAGAGACGTGTTGGAGGGTGAATGCCAGCTCTCTGCCCCCCGTTTCCTCACCATTATGGTGGTGTTCTATTCCCCTAACATATTTTTTTCATTCTGTCTGCAGCAACAGCTCTATGTCGGCTCGGAGGCTGGGCTTGCTCAGGTGCCGCTTCATCGCTGCAGCAGCTATGGGAAGGCCTGTGCTGAATGTTGCCTGGCACGGGACCCCTACTGCGCATGGGACGGGACCTCCTGCACCCGCTACCTCCCCAATACCAAAAGGTACAAATTCCAGTCAGGCTGCCTGCCCTTGTGCCTCTCAAGCAGCGATAAGGTGCTCTGGGTTTCATTCTTCTCTCTTTTTCCAGGCGTTTCCGCAGACAAGATGTGCGTAATGGAGACCCCAACACGCTGTGCTCAGGCGGTGAGCTACCCTGTTCCTTTATGTGCCTTCACCTTTGTGCCCCTTTTTCTCTTTTTTCCCCCTTGTTTACTTTGATCACTTAATAATATTTTCTGTTCCTGCAGATCACCAGAAGAACCCTGTGACTGAGAAGAAGTTGTATGGGGTGGAGGGCAGCAGCACTTTCCTGGAATGCATACCCAAGTCCCTGCAGGCCCAAGTCACCTGGACGTACCAAAGCAGCCCTGAACAGCGGCGAGTAGAGGTAAGTGTGGGTCCCTGTAGGGCTCGCCCGACTCCTGAAAGTTCCACAAGTGTCCTTAAGGCAGCCTGAAGTGGTCGGCCCTACTGCTGCAGAGTAGGTTGGAGTCCAAAATGCTTGTGAGGTCAGACTGGCATGACAAACTTTGACTATCAGAATCAAAACTGCTATAGTTCTACCGAACCTGATGTAATGTGGTGCCCACTTGTTAATGTTACATCTCGTTTTCTTCATTTAGCTGCACCCAGATGAGAGGCTCATCAAGACGGACAGAGGTCTGCTCCTAAGGACTGTGATGCGGAGAGATATGGGCATCTACCACTGCCATGCTATGGAACACGGCTTTACCCAGACTCTTCTGCGCATCACTCTGGATGTCATCCCCTCAGGCCAGCTGGACGGTCTGTACCGTAAGGAGCACCTGGACCCTCGAGGCTCTAGCCAGAAGCTCTGGTATCGTGACTTCTTACAGCTGGTTGACCACCCAACCCTGAACAGTGTGGATGAGATATGTGAACAAGTATGGAAGCGCAAGAATCGGCAGACCAAGCTAAAGCCACCAGAGCCTCCAATGCCCATGGTGGTCCACAGCAAAGCCAACAAGTGGAAACACCTGCAAGAAGTGCGTAAGAACCGCAATCGCAGGACTCATGAAGGCAAGAAGACAGATAGAGCGCCACGTAGCACGTCCATCTGGTGAAAGAGAGACAGGAAGGGGAGAAATGTGGAAGTGCATGGGTGTGTAGCCATCGCTCGTGCACTTACTTTACTTACTTCACTTTGCCTTAAAATCTGCAGAATCTGAGCATCACAAGGAATATCGCTAGACTGAGGATTCATGCTTGAGATGGCCCTGCCATCGGGGGAGCTACTGATTCCTGCCCCAAGTCTCCAAGACTTGTCAGCCACATTTCAAAAAAGACCACTGTTTTATAGACTTCCACCACTTAAAGACCAAGCAGCTTCATCCTGCCAGCTGAGCCATCCTTGATATTCTAAGTTGTGCTCCCAGGGTGCATCGCTGCTACCAGTTGAACCAATAAAGCACCTGAGTGTCTACTCCTGTCCATCTCACCTGCCTTAACTGTTTGTTATCACGCCCCTGCACTTCTGGCCCGCACTAACTGAATGCAGCTGTTCTCAAGGAGATGCTCTGCTGCACTTGTTACATTTGCTTACGTCTTTCCAGGAAGCCATTGGTGTCTTCCATTGGGAAAGCAGGAAAAGCAGAAACTCTGTATTTTTTTATTGAACATTATTTAAGATAAACCTTAATTATTTAAGAGACGCTTTGATCCCTTGTGGACCTGCTGGATGAGCTGCCTCCCAGCCATCTGCCAGTGGTGGTAAGCACCTGAACTTCCTTTGCACGGCCCACCGTTGATGGGATCCACAAAATAAGCTAAGTTTTGTTGAACAATGCTCTGTGGCTGCTGGGGGCCAAAGTGAACGGGACACTATGGAGAGACAACCCAGATGGATGGACGTTTGTCGCCATGCCCACATGCTTGACACCATTTGTGTGTAGACTTTCAGTAGGTGACCATGTGCCCCCAGCAGGTGACAGATGATACAGCGACAGCAGGCTGTTTCAGCCAAATGCAGCTAGACAACATGTTTGGGATTGTGTTTCCCTGTGACCCATATTGACCTTTGATGTGTGCCATCTTTCTGGCCACTATATCTATGTGTATATATTGTTATGGGGAGGGGAGGGCTTCTTACAACAGGTCACCATTAGTGTACCATGTAAATGCAAAGATTTAAATTAACACAATAAAGAGACTTTCTGCAGGACAGTTGCCTTCTTTCAAATAGCATTCACAAACATGCAGAGAGATTAACCAAAGTGATTGCCAGCATCACAGTGTGATAAGTTCCAGAGACCAGAGGGGGGCTCTGAAGCCATGCCTGCTCTTTTGTCAGAAGCATCGAGCGGTCACCAAGAGGCCGAGCCTTTCCCTCAAACTCAACACACAGCATGATTTCTGCCAGCTGGACGGCCTTTTTCACTTTGATTGAGTTTTAATGTTTGATCTTTTGTGCAGGGGTCACTTCACCGCAGGACTCTTCCTCTGTAGCCAGCAAGGGCCTGGCCTCTGCCGTGAGTTCAATGCCAGTAAGACATAATTTCTGGTGGCCAGCCATCGTTTATGGTGCCCCAACCTCCCACCTTCTGCTTTGAAAGCAGGCTGGTCATTTACTGCAGCGGAATAAGGGTGGGAGGTCATTTGGTTAGCATACTGTGCACACATGCCAGCTCCAAACTCTCTGGATGTTTACGAGGACTATGGGATTGAGACATTCTCCAAAGCTTGAGAGTCCTTCAAATCAACTAGGCCCTTCATGCCAGGGTGAGATACACCAGTCTCCAAGACCCTTCAGGTGAGTGTTCTCCGCAGCATATTTACCCAGCTGCTAGCAAGACACTTCATATCACTATGACATTCACTCATTCTATGTTCTTCAAAAGTATCCACAGTAGGTCAGACCCCACAACTACAGTCCATGAGACCACCTGTTGTCAAACAGGACCTCTAAGACCATTCACCCTCACAGGTATATTAGTGAAATTCTCCCAGATGTCAATGTACATGTATGCGAGAGACCCTCCCAGATCATAGTGACACCATTCTCCAGGCATGTGCAAAACATCTGACGGTCATCTAGACACTACATTGTCACCTAGGCCTTACAGTAAAGTCCCCAAATTGTAAAAGAGGTCCCATAATAAGTATGTGATACCCACAATTGTCTCACAGTTTTAACTGGTATATTTATGAGAAACCCCTTTATAATGTGAGACCCCCCCCCAGTGATATTTCAGTTCTGATATTAACTGTAGTTTTAGTTTTTATTTTATTTTATTTTATTTTGTTCTAGTTTTCATTAGAGTGAACAATTTTTATTTTGTTCTGTGTTTAAAATTTAATTTTTATTTTATTTAGTTCTGGCTTTTTTAAATATTATTAGTACATTTTTTTTTCTGTTGCAAGACCACAGGTGCTGGCCTACACATATTACAATGCAAGTTATGTTTCAGTCAACAAAATACCCTCACAGTTCATAATGCCATTAAAGACAACATGACTATCAATGATCAAACAGATGAAGTGGCCAAATGAGTACAGTCATTAAGATCGAATGTTTCAACCCAAGAAAGCAGTCTGTGCAGGCGAGTTACTGTTAAGCTTTAAACAAGCACGCATTTCGAGAGATTTGTTCATGTTGCAACGACGTCCATTGCACAGATAGCCACACCGTGAAAATACTCGCGTCACGTGCGCCTGTAACGCAGATACACAGACGAGGTCCTCGGCCACCGGCGCCAGCAGACTGTATGGTGACGATTTCTGCTGCCAGGACTGAAGCGGTGACGTGCGGTGGGGTTCATGGCTGGTGACTCCTTCAGAATCAGATTTACACATATATGAACCCCAAAGAGTAGCTTATTCATTATTCAGTTGTCAGCCAGCATGCACATTGACTACTGGTTATGTTTCATATCTCATCAGCATTCTTTATACACACACAGGTAAGGTACATATTTGACTAAGAAAGAACGTTACATTTATAGCGGAGAGAGCGGAGAGAGCGCATTTGCTCCTCACCCTCCATGTGTTCGAAATTTGCTGTTTCAATTTCACAATTCATACTCCTTCAATACAAAGGAAAGTATAGAGTAGTGAACAAAAAAAAACGCATTTCAGTTTTGACCTTAATTGAAATATTTAGTTGTTTTTAAAAGCTTTTAATTCTGATGTTTTAATCAATTTTATTACAGACTGTTCAACAAAATAAGAAAAACAAAATAATATTTTATTTAAGGTCAAAATTTAGTTTTTAAATATTGGATTGTTATCTTAGTCTGATCCCATTTTTTATAAAATTGAAAACCGTTTATGGTCTTACCTTTATTTGTTAATAAAGTCCATGCGCCTATCCTTCTCCACGAAAATCTCTGTCGCCTTCTTGTAAAAGTCCTCTTTATTTTCCTTTAGTTTTAAAAGTCTTAATCTTCCATTTTGGCAGTCAGTCAGAACAAAAAATAAAAATCCAGTGCACTTGACTTTCTGATGTCGCTAACTTATTGGCGCCTCTGCGTAGAACAGCAGCAACAAGAAGCACCTGTTTGGCTCACTTGCGCCCCCTTCAGGGCAGCGCAGTATTGTCTGCCTCGGCTTGTGCCTTTTTCACTGCGGTTTTAAGTCCGATCAGCAAGACTAAATACGTCACACACATTCATTAAAGATATTAACCAGTCTGTGGAAAGTCAGGGTGTATAATAAACGCGTGTGGAAAAATTATATTGGTGACGTACAGAAAGACAGCAACAGGCACGCGCCAATTGCATGCATCAACCCAGTGTGTCAGGGATAGCGCAGTCCGAGATGATGTGAGGTTCGTCCTGTCTCATCGCTGTTGCACCTCGTGTTTCTCCGCAATATTTGATCAGGAAGTGCGCAGTGCGAGTTTGACTATAAAAATGAGCAAATTTATTGGAATTACACAGAAAACAAATTTATAGCACAGACCAGTGGACAAATTTATTTTGCGTTATCATTATTAGTTTTTTTTTTTTATTTTTATTTTTCATGATGACAGGTGAGACCGCACGTCCCTGTATGAAGTGCAGTCATGGTGCCGGACAAGTGCTGGACTTCCATTAAGTACTGATCCAGCTGGCCCTGCACTGACACTCCGAGACTCTTTTCTTCTTATTGCACGCTACATTTGCTTTTATTATCATTTGCGATGTAATTAAAGTATTTCCACACGTTACTTTCTCGCTTTCTACCTGCAAACATCTGTGCAAAACTCGACATCGTCAACTAAGGGTGCTTACTGCTTCAACCCGAAGAGCCAAATGCGCTCCACAAACAATCAGCGGTCCTTTACGGAAGTTGCGCCACATGACGCATAGCGAACAGCGCAACGTAACTGAGCGCTCAGGGCGACCTACAAACGGCCCCTCTGCACGACCGAACCGGACTGAGCGAAAATGCTTTTGCTGTTTTTTCTTTTTTTTTCTCAGTTTTCGTTCTCGTTTTAGTTCGTTCACATATCACTCATTTTGTATCTTTATTTAGTTTTAGTTTCTGTCGTTGCCTTAATTTCAGTTCAAGGTCTTGTACAACGAAAAACAATACTTTTTAGTTCTAGTTGTCGTTTTCATTATGAAAATATCACTGACCCCTCTAACCACCTCCCCAACTCAGGTACTTTTGTGAGATCCTTCTCCATCACCAGGGACTCTGACATGAGTAGAGTATGTAAAACCCTCTCACTGCCAACAAAGTTCAATAGCTAGCTGTGTGTTATGGTGCCCTCTGTCTGTCGAGCAGGTCTGTTAGGACCACCACCATCTATCTGAAGTTCTCTTTGAAAATGGTCCCACAGTTAGGTGACTTGACACTATCACACGGATAAATGCTTTCCACCACAGGTCTTTAGATATCCAGGCCCCACAGACAGGTTCTCAGCATTACTTTCACCGCTGTCTACCAGGCCCATCAAGTTGAACTGTAATAGCCCCCAATTGTCACTCAGGCCCCTTATAAAGGTGTTTAAGGAACTACCACTTTTACCAACCGTCTGGGTTTGAGATGCCTGGTGACCTCCAGAGCATTGCAGATTAATTAGTGACCCACTGTTTTTTTGGGCCCATGAGTGACCCACTTCCCCCAAGTCAGTGAGAGTGAGGCCGTCACTAAAGACACAAAAGAGCCTGCAGCCCTACAGACCCCCCTCTCACACACACATATGCCATCCAGCATCTCCGTCTGTCTCTCCACTTCCCAGAGTTCCACGTGTCCCTCGGCCTCATGTGCAGCCCTTTTCACAGTATCCAGCAGACTGCCAGCAGACCTCAGAGTCTCAGTGGACTGGATTTGCCCACCCCCCACCGACTAAAAGACACATGTGATGATTGATAGCACCAATTTGGAGTCATTCTGCACTCATTTGGGTAATTAACCCGGGGGGGTCGTGTGCCATGTTGACTTACACAAGACAGAGCCGCTCATTGTGAGTAACAACAGGAAATCAGCACAGAAAATAAACAGGAGGACTCTGGTCAAGCACACATGCCTGGATAGGACTGTCACAGGGCCAATGAGCCACACAGCAAAGCATTTGAGGATCCAGAGGGTCCAGGCAGAGGATTCAAGGATGTAGGAATCCAGGAGAAGAGTATGGGATTCAGCAGGCATCAGTAGGAGATATGAGGAATCAGGACATGTTGATAAGTGAGTGAGGTGGTCAGCGGGTCAGTGTAGCTGGAAAGGACACTAAGGGCTCTAGTGGACTTCAGCAGACCTGAACATCTGACTTTGGTCTCCAGTGGCCATCAGCAGTCTCTGATAAGACTTCCAGCAACTTACTTACATGGTTAATTGTAGCAGCTCCACAGTCTGAGCACTTTCTGTGATTTAGGGGGAGCTTTCCATTTTGTTAGTGCTCTTGCTGCCCTTGAGGATGCATCTGATTCCATTTTAGGCATCACAGTGGACCATGATGGCAGTGGATGGAGGCTGCGTTGGCGTATTTACATGTGATTCACCAGCTCTGCTGTCCATGGTTGTCTTTAACACATGTTCACTTACCTTGTATTCAGATGTACAAGTCTGCTGACCCCCTTTGCAGAAATCTACAAAGCAGCCAGCCCTTTTAAGGTTTCTCTCTACTGTATCATCTGACTTAACCTCAAGTCGATTTCAAATATGCCAACTTAAAGCAAGATTTTTAAAATTTTGAATAAAATAAGATACAGTCAATTCTTATTAGGTTCCTGAAAAACATGGATATGGAATATACTGATAGTAAATCATGGATCCTGTAGGAAAAATAATAGAGATAGGTTCCAGCAAAATGCTAGCTTGAGGGAAGACCAGGCTTGGTAATGATCCCTCCATGGGTTCATCTACAAAAATCTTATTATGACTTTTACTTCCTCCTCTATAGTCAAACGGAGCCAATTGGAGGACCTCACTAAACCATCCTATTGGTAGCAGCAGCAGGCAGTGTATACAAAGGCCAGGGATATAATCAGTGCGAACTTAGGACCCGCACTTACTAGGTATTCCTCATCCGTGAGGAACAATTGCATGGCTCGGTCCCCACGGCGTACTGACACCACTCAGTGCTGGGTAGTACTTTGTTAGAAATATTATCTTGCCTAGTTTGATCCATTTTGCAGATGTTTTGAACATCACAGATAAGATTTAATGTGTAAAATTAAAGTTGAAGGCTTTGACTTAAATAAACATCTCATTTTTTTGTTTACCGTGACATCCTCTTTAGGCACCAATGCACCTGATGTTGGGTTACTTCCAGTATAAAGGTGGTGACGATTATAATATCATTATCCTTTGGTGGATAAAAGTAACTCTGAAAATGTTTCTTAGTGATATTTATCTTTCTAATCAAGTAGACCTAGTGGCAGGTTCTTCTGATTTTGACAGTTCATTTGCTCTTGATATTACCCCTTGCACTTTACACATTGATTTCCTTTTTCTTTGTCTGGTTTTGATTCTGGCAAATTTTGACTGCACTCTCTTGTGTTCATCTCCTGATCTTTTAGATAGATAGATAGATAGATAGATAGATAGATAGATAGATAGATAGATAGATAGATAGATAGATAATTTAGCGTAGTTGGTAGGATTACATAGATAGATAGATAGATAGATAGATAGATA
>JANRMT010062839.1:5722249-5794885 GCA_026402145.1 Polypterus bichir lapradei | reverse complement strand
ATAGATAGATAGATAGATAGATAGATAGATAGATAGATAGATAGATAGACTTTTGGCCCCAGGTAGAAATTTGGCTTTTTACAGAACATTAGAACACTCTAGACGAGAACAGGCCATTCAGCCGAACAAAGCTCACCAATCCTATCCACTTATTTCTTCCAAAAAAACATCATTGTGTTTTGAAAGTCCCTAAAGTCTTAAAGTCTTTACAGAAGCTCTGTAAATGTTGCAAATATTTGATAGTTAGATAAATAAATACATATACATGCACACTTTAGTCTGAACACACACCAGAATGGCTACAAAGGAAGAAAATTACAATGCGGGGGGTTTTCCACAGCAGCACACTTTCTGCAGCCATAGGGATATTCTGAATAGGTGACATGAAGAGGTGACAGGATACCACAAAGTTGGTCAGCACAGGCCTTAAGAACCTGAGGACTGACTCCATCTGGTCCCACAGCTTTTGCTTTGTGTAGCTTCCTCAGTTGTGTCCTTACTTGGTCTTCAGCTATGGAGACCTCATACTGATGGTCGGGGTGGATTCGTCATTAACCATTCCAGTTGACCTGGTAGGAGATGATGATGCAGTAGGAATGGTGAGTGAGAGACTGATCATTGGAAAAAAGCCGCAGTGGGATTAAAAAATCTATTAAACAAGAATTCGGGGCACTAGCTTTTTCCACATTTCCTTCTAGCACCTGAGCCCTGGATTGCTTGAGTCCAGTAGCAACCACTCACAATAATCCTTGGGCTTCTTTCTTTGCCCTTAACAATTGCCATCTGGGCTGATACAAATCCAGTCATTGTGTATACTGTATGATCAAGTAATGACCCACTTGGGTACTTTAAGGCCTGGTTCAGTCTGACATCTTTTACTGGCCTGCTTGAGGTCTACGTTTATTGCATGAGGTGAGGCTGGGGCTTTTGATCAGTTAATCTGCTAGTTACGGCCTGGTCAAGGTCTGCCTATTTCAGTTCAACTGTATACTCATGTGCTGTAATGCTGTAGGATACCCTGAAGGTCTTCCTTTAATTACCTTCACTTCTTTAATGTTGTTTTTTTATTTGTTCCATGTTTTCAGTCTTTCAGTCATGAAGGCACTACTACTACTACTACTAGTACTAAAGTGCAACTAGTTTGCCACTGGATAGTGCAGCCCGTCGATACGGCCACATCTTGGCTGCATGTTGATGCTCTAATGGCTGCCCGAGGGCTCAGAGTCTTTAGTGAAGTTTGTCAGCTCTTCGGTTTCAGGAAGGATGTAGTTGAGCAATTAACCCAGAGCGATTAGGGGCACTTTTCTGCTTTTTTGGCTATGGCTCCAGCGCCCCAGTGTAAGTTTCTACCAGATGAGACATCAACCTCATAGCCATGAGGTCAGGTAGGGCATGTGAGACACAAAGGGAGAGTAGCTGTGAGGGGACCTCCAGCCACATGAGGTCAGCGAGATTCAGCTCAGAGTTCTCAGACCTACCACTCACAATGCCAATGAGATCAGGTACAGGTTTGTGGCACCTTGAGGGTACACTGAGAGACAGCTGTGTGCCCACTAGGGTGTGACTGATGGAGCCCTGCCTCAATCAGAACTCGGCTGCTTTGGTCTGTGAGTTAGAATATTAGAAAGGATCGTGATGAGAACAGGCCATTCATCTCAACAAGCTCATCCATCCTATTCCTGTCTAAAATAACACCAAGGTACTGAAAGTCCTCCACTCTACTTAGTCATTTATTCCATGTGTCTATAATTCTATAGTCTATAATGTGTCTATATGCTCCATTTTACAGGCATTATCTATACACTGAGCTATGTGCCAACTGCATGCCCACTGTTAATCTTGCTCCTGCTTTGCCCACTTCTCCAACTCCACTGTTTCTTTATTTTATTTTCATAGTTCCTGCTCAGACACACTCTTTTGAAAAGAGCCTCCTGGGTTTTTGAAAGCAGAAAGTCTACTCCGACAAGGTGGCGTCTTAAAGATTTGGGTCAAACGTTTTGTTTGCTTTTCCGTTTTTCAGCACATTTGCTAAATGCCATCCACCAGCTGAACATGCAGTTGCACAGGAGAAGTTTTGCTGCATTCATCAGATCAGTGGGGTGGCATGAGACAGGGCGGCAGGGCCTGTACTGTAAAGCTGTTTGTCTGGTCCTCATCTGCCACATGGCTTGGTGATGACAGACCCTCTATCAACACCGCTAAAAGAAATAAAGTGGTATCCCACGCTCCCCTGTGTGAGACGACGAAACCCTGCAGGTGTAGTGGGCAGGGGGGCCAAAGGGAGGGCGGGATGTGAAAATAAGATCCAGCTGTTTGACTGCGATGTTGTGGTCAACATCTGCCAATGAGGAGGCCACCGAAGGGGCGGCACCAGCTCTGTGCCCACTAAGGTCCCCTGCCACACTCAGGGCTGATTTTTTTTTTGGCCGGGAGTTACTAAACATTGGACATCCAGCTTTCTGTCTGCCTTTCCCTTCTTGTGCTCTTTTCTCAAAACCATCCAGAAGAAAAATGCACCAGTAATGCAATTGGATTGAATTTCATGTGGACAGAATGTTTAATTAGTGGATTAAAAAAGAAAACAAATCATCAAATGCTATCGTAAAAATAAAGATTCCATCAAGGGAAAAAAACAAAACCCCCAGCTGTGCTAAAACACAACAACAATAAAACAAGTTTTATAAAAATAGTTTACTCCAGTACATGCACAAGAGAGGTCATTAAATAGAATATAAATACATTAAATTACGCACGCTTTTCAGGGGGTGGTCCTTTAGTCCTGCCATCAGGGGGCCTGGTCAGACATGAAGTATCACTGAATCAAATATGGAGCCCTCTAACTTCAGACAGGGGGCACATTCACATCGGGCTGCTGCTACTTGAACTCTAACCTAGGAAGTGGTTACAAATTAGGGGGTGAAAAGCTAGTAGATCAAGGGGGTCATTAAGGCAGGCTTCCCTACTAGCACACGTACTCACTCCGGTGGATATCCCTAGTAGACAGTAGAGGTCACTTTGCTTCCCTAGCAGAGAAATGTCACTACAGTCTGCTGTCCAGCGAGGGAAAGGAGGCCACACTGGCATAAGAAGAGGTCTTGGAACATCAAGGGGTCACTCCAGTTAGAGAAATCGTGATGGCAGCTCCATTGGGCTTCCCGCTGGTAAAGCGATTAGTCATTTTGATGCCCTCCCATAGTGGCCTCTTGGGGTCTCCCTAATGGCGAGAGGGGTTACAATAGCAAGCTATTCCAATGGTCACCCCAGTGGCTTCCTTTATAGAGAAGGGAGTCACTTTGATGCTGCTACTTAAATACAAGATGGGGTCACAGAAATGAATATCCCTCATAGACAAATGGGTCATTAGGGTGTCTTCCTTTGTGGCCACTTCAGCGGGTCTCCCAAGTCAAACAAGGGGGGTCCCTCTCTCTTGCAGCCTCCTTTTCTAGAAAAAAGGTCACTCCAATCTACACAGAAAGGGTCACTATAGTGACTAAAAAGAGGACATTGGTCCACACAGATGAATTTGAAAACACTGTTGTCATTTTAAGTCTTCACATCATTTTCTAAAAGTTCTAAAAGTTTATCATCCGCACTGAAGCACCAAAAACTTGTAAATGTTTCTTCTTGGCTCATTTTGCTGTTGAGCAAAAGTAAAACAGAATGCTGAAAGAAAAACTGGACGTCTTTGTGAGGACCGACGATGAAGGAGAACTGCTTTTAAAAGCTCATAAATGAGTATGAGGTTGCCAAAGCCTTGGAAAATATTAAACAGGAGTCCTGCCGGAATACACAGAGTGAAATATTCAAGTGTTTGGATGCACAGTATTTGTCAGCTGATGCAGAGACGTTAGAAAGGCCCGTCCTGACAGTGTGGATGAGATTACGGGGGACTGATCACATGACATTTCTCCATTTGCCCTATCCACTCTATAAGCTCAGATTTGCCCACTATGGAGAGCGTCAACGGTTAAAAATGCCATTTCAGTGGGGGTTGAAATACTGTATATCGGCATTGATCTCAGTAACCACATTGGAGCGGACAGCCTGCAGTCACCATGGAATAGACGGATACTCCTGTTCACCTGATATGAACAGAAGGCACATTTGGCTGAGCTTCCTTGGCACTCCAGAGGGCTTCACTGGACGACTGCTGGGTCACTCCAGTAATCCAGCAATGGGTCACTCAAACAGAACTCTGCCACTCTTGTGGGCATAGCAATAACTAGTTGAACTCTGCCACTCTTGTGGGCATAGCAATAACTAGTTATCAGTGAAACAATTCACACAAAATGAATGTGCAGTGAGTCCTCTGTTTCTTGCTTGCAAAATTCTAGCTTCACTTCTAACAAAATTGTGCCATCCACACAAGAAGAAAGATGTTTAGTGTCTCTCGGGAAACATCTTCATGCCTTAAATCTGCATATCATTTGGTATTTCAATGTAGAAATCACAGGAAGCCTGTGCATGCTCAACTAGGATAGGCAGTTGCTAGGTAACAGCAAGGGAGGGGCTTTGGGCAACAGCGACTTTCAATGCAGTGAGTGTTAAAGCCCAGTACTGTGCCTGATGGCGTGTTGCAGTGCGTCTTCCTGTGGTAAACATGCAGCATGTCATATTTGTATAAAACGTACTCTCCTCCATCGTAATGTGAACAACAGACATGAACAGAATCGATTTGACCAGCATGCTTTGTACAGATGTGTGAATGAGGCCTTGGGGAGCAGTATTCCATGTTTTCCACCCAATTAAAAAACCTTTAAAACCCTAAAGAGCTTTTGCCCTCTACAATTGTAAATGAATTTTACCATCAGTTCCGCAAAACTTGCTTGTTTCTGCTCATCTGTAGATATAACAGAAAGGGACAGCCATCTTGACTGGTAAGACACACAGTTGGGACTCTGCTAGGTGAAGCCGGACCCCTTTTGCCTTAGACGTGGTCAGGCACATTGGAGCTAACAGCCAGCAGTCACCATGGAATACACGGATACTCCTGTTCACCCAGAACCTTTTCACAATCAGCTGAGAGACTCCACCAGGTGAAGTGGACATAAATGCCTCCCATACAAGCTGACCAAGGGTGCAATCCAAATTATGACCCTTCTCCACCAGGCTTTTAATGAAGATGAAAATCCCCCCATGCCTGTGAGCAACTAATCCAGATAAAAATTAGCCCCCCTTACATATTTGGTTTTTAAGGTGTTACCCCCCCCCCCCCCCAAAATGTATCAGGGTTAATAATCAGCATTCTACTCAGCCATGGTTTAAATTAGTCTGCTCCTTTCCTGATAATGATGTTGACTAGAAACAATTACAGCCACATCTCTATGCCCCACTGCAAGTATTTTTAAGTTTTATACTCCATGTCCCCAACACCAGCCTACTCTAGAGTGCAGTTATGTGACAAGGCCATCATAATTAAAAGAGGGTATTTCACAGAGGAGTCCACTGTAAATTGCACCTGCAAAGCCCCTAATCACACCATGATGGCACTGAGGTGTCATCGTCACTACAGAGTTAACAGCTGCTATGACCCGACTGTTCTGTGGGCTGAAGGCAAAGCTGAGCTTGTGCTCTGTTGTCTCATTTTTCAATTGAATGTGTGCAGTGCAGTTCATGCCTGGGTTGTTTTTCGTGTCGTCTTTGCTTCCAGAACACCAACTGCCCCACATCCCCACCCGTTCATTTGCACAGCAAAAGCCATGCTGGAGTCTGGGGTGAGCGAGAGTGAGTACTCGTGGAAGTCTTGTCTGACAAATAGAGGAAAGCGTCCCAAGTGCCCTGCGCCAGGCAGTGCCTCTCACAGGAGGCTGGCCTCCAGAGCCTACGTGTCCCTGGTGGAACGGGGGGTGCGGTTTCTCTCGATTGAGCTTTTGGCACGTACTTTGCGCACACTCTCCTGTGCCAGCTTGTACTTGTTCTGCATGGCTTTGTGTTTGCGCCGTTGCTTTTCATTGCACCAGATGCGCTCGCAATACTCCTCCACCCGAGGCAAGTTGGAAGGGCCAATCAACTGCATGATGTCCTTGAACCATGACCGAGTGGGACCTCCTCGGGCAGTGTGGCAAGGAGGTGGACGATACCCTGCCCCTGTCTCCTCTTCGGGGATGTTCTCCTTCCCAAGGAACTCCCCAAGGTTTTCTCCACGTAGCACCTCCAGAGAGATCCGCTGCAGCGTCTGAGTGAAGCCATGTTCTCGGGACTGGCACACGTAGCTGCCCTCATCCTGGCGGAAGAGTTTTCTGAAGAGCAAGCCGCGCTCAGTGGAGATCACACGGTCATCGGTCTTCACCTGGAGGAGATGACAAGAATGGGATGAAGTTGATTGTGGACCCTGAGCACACTTACCTGAGGAAGGAACTCTTGGAATAAGAAGGTAAAGACAAATACAGACACAGAAGGACACTCAATCCTTTTACCCCATGGTCTGAAGGACCACACCAATGAATAAGAAAGGGCAGACTATGGAGCACAAATCCTCAGGGTGCTGGAGACTCTGGACTGGAAGCCTCTCAGTTTCACTCCATCAGGCCAGTATTGTGCACCCACAACTCAGAAAGGCCAGACTGGTGAAGGGGAATGTGGATATTGGACGACCTACTGAGAAATCCCAACTTTACTACATATGTGGATTGGGGCTTGAGGTCCCTAAGGTCAGAGGGCACCATGGAAGTGGGATAACAAAGTGGGATTTCATTGATAGGCCACATTGGGTCACATGGCCTACTCAGGAGGACTCAATATGAAGACTGTTTAAGTCAGTGGCCAAACTTGAACTTTCTTATTTTCAGTTAACGTACCTACTGGACTCAAAGCCTCTTTGGAAAAAGTAATGCCTGCCACTTCTCACCTCCTCCTTGAGGTCATCCTTCTGTATGAACCAGCTGATGCTCGCCTGTGGTGACTTGGGCACACACTCCAGGAAGGTGCTGTTATTTTCTGTTCCAAACACGGTCTTCTCCTCAAGAGTTTCCAGGTCTTCAACTGTGGGGCAGAAAGTGTACTTATGTCCTCCTTTATGGGCACTTTACCCAGACCTACATCACTCTTACCCTACCGACTGTTCTAACTGGAAGTTATTAGCTAATTTATTTTAGGAAAAAGTACAGAGAGAAAAGACGAAGTTCAAGAACCAATGAGTAGGTCAAAACCAAATGTCAGAAAGACGATCAACCGAGCCCAAAACACTAACCAGAAATCAAAGTCAACACAAGAAGTTAAGAAAGAAACACGAAGACTGCATGCAAAAAAGAAGTAGCTTTTATTGGAAAAAAGCTCAGGTGACCCTTACACTGGAATGCTGGAGAAATTTGCGTTATTGACCCAGAAAGAAACGTGTTGAGTACAGTATATATAAAAACCCTTTCCCCTTATATTTTCATATCATCTGCAACCTACAGTGCAGGGACTACAACTCCCATCATGCAGTAGAAGTGTGCAGGGGCTGATGGGAGGACTCCTTTATCATATCATGCACAATGTTTAAATATCGCTTGCAAAAGCAGGATCTCGTCTAACACTGCAGCTACTACTTTGAATTACATCTTTACTCTAGCAGTCATATTATGTCACCATCTTTGTGTTTAGTCATTTTGAATTTCCAAATGACACTTGTCCCCGTTTATTTTCATTCACCCTTTTTGAACGAATTTATGTGTCCAAAGGGGTGTACAATTTAAAAATTACCAGATATTCTTTTTAGTGAGTTTTGCAGTTGCAAAGCAAATTTTACCATCAATTTCATGAAATCATATGAGAACGAAAACTCATCATTTTTGCTCTTACTGCCCATCATACTTTTGTTATTTTACATAACCTATAATGTGAGATTCAGACCACCGGGTAAGGGCAGTGGTGGCAGGTGTGTGTCGGTCAAAGGTGCAGACTACAATTCCATTGCACTGTGTACATGTGACAGTAACCCTGACATGACTAATGACATTACATCTGGGAAAAGCTAACATTACCATATCATTACCGAGTGCAATTGGACTACACCACAGTGAAACAGAACAAAGTGTGATTTCCTGAGCACATGCTGCTGTTTAGAATATGGTAGAAGAACAGTGGAGGACAGCATTAGTAATTGTTACTGTTACTGTCGGTACATATTTATTCAAGTCCATTTTGTTATGGGCTTGTGATTTTAGATATGAAATCCTAATCCTAACCCTAACCCTAAAGCATTGTGACTTGTATCAGTTTTAAATCAACACGGAATCACCTTGAATACAGCTGCTAATAATGTAAACTCCACACCCCCAAGCCCCACTGAAGACACCCCATTGCAGATTCTTTCCACAGTTCATGCTCTGTCACTTTGTTTGCCTCTAACCCATTCTTTATCTCATGCCCATTCTCACTATACCTCATGTCCCACTTTGTGCTGTCCTGTGCCTTTGCGTCATGCCAGTGTTCACCTGAACGTGCTCTCTATTCCATTCATCCTGCACTCAAACCTCACCCGATGCCTGCCTGTTCCTGCATTTCTCTCCTGTGCCTGTCAACACCTGTACTTCATGCCATGTTCTTCTATTCCTGCACTTTGCTTCATGTCTCCATGTACCCCCATGTTCGTCTGTACCTACCCTGCTTCATGCCGATCTGTACCCACATTTTACCCTGTGCCCACCGGTACCCATTTTCAATTTGCAGACTACATGTCAGCTGTTAACTCTGCTTCCTCAGATTTTTTTTCACCCACAATGGTTGCCACTCCTTACCACTTAGGTTCTGATCCAGGCACTGATGTACGGGGTTCCCAGAACGTATATCCTGCCGACGGAAGCGTCTCTTGTTGTAGGGCTGGTAGCGTGTACAGGAGACCCCATCCCAAGCACAATAAGGGTCCCTTGCCAGGCAGCACTCAGCACAGGCCTTTCCATAGGTCTCACACCGGTGCAGCCTCACCTGGGCCACACCAACCGAGGAACCAACATACAGAGTTTGCTGAAAAAGAGCCAAGATGGACAACACTTGATTTTGGGTCAACAGGAAACTCTAACACAAACCCAGCAGTGCCCTGAGCACAAAAAGATGTCAGCATCTGGCATTCTACTTACCCGCTTGACCGAGATCTCCATGGAGGTGATGGGCATTGGGTCCTGGAATGGGATGGGATAGAAAGAGAGAAGTGAATGAATGAATTCTGCCTACGCTGATGTCTACCTTCTAGAGGCTTTGCATGTTTGGTCCTTCCTTTACCTTGAAGACCTGCATCTCCTCTAGGGTGACCTCCTCCAGTTGGTCAGAGTTGTCACGGTGCAAGGTGATCATTTTCAGCACTGAGCCCACGTCTGGTGATCATGAGAGGATTAGAGAAACAAGGTTGGAGTTAGAATACATTAACAGCAGGGACTTGAGGAATAAATACAGAGAGGCATGCCTGATTATTAGTCTTCACGACTGTGGACAACTGAAGAATCTCATACTTCATGGAGGTAAATCATGCAATTTGGCAATCACAAGGCCTATGATTCCTGGAGTCTCAGTGAGCCAATTATCATCTCACAAGTGACCTCACCTGTGCCAATAAACATGACATCATACTGGCCATCCTCTGCTTCCACTCGATCCACCACCATCTGTCGCAGCTGGTACTCCACATTGGTCTTGACAAGGATGGGCTGCCCCAGTGCAGGGTACACAGGCTGGTACATGAGCGGGTGACTTCGGGCAAAGTGCAGGACAGCATCTGGGTAGTCCTTGGTGCTACCAAATTGTCGACCTGGCTGGTTGGTGATCTTGCTGGGACACTGTAAAGGCAAAGCAGATTGTTTGACCTGGCACAGGATGAGCCAAGATGAAATTACATAAAAATGAAATGTCATTAAGTAACTGGAGGCCTTGCACAAGAGACATCCCAATTTAGGCATGAGGCAGAGGAAAACAATCTGCATAAGTAATCTACTGGAAGGCTGGAGCAGTGGCCTGCAGTCAAAGTGATGTCTGTGTCCTGGAGGGACACTTAGGCAAATGGCACCCCCCACCCCGCAAACCTAATAATTTACTCCAGATGCAGCCCTTAATTGGACCCCCAACTGTGAAACAGTGTCAACACTTTACAGTTAATGCAATACAAATTTAACCCATTGTTACCTGATTGGGAATGCAGACGTGGGGTCGGGCAGCACACAGCACATCTGTGGCATGTAATACAAAATGCAACAAAAGACAGACTTTCTTGGGATTTCAAAGGGGATTTTTGTTGTTGTTGATCTGACTACTCTGGGCTGACTACTATCATTGCCATCGGAGCCTGAAAGGCTTCATTGCCTGCATCTTGTTCACGCTCTGTTCATTAGCCGGCTTCATTGGTGCTCTCCAAGGACTTGTTTTTGGCTCTGCCTCTTCTTTCTCAGGGTTTGCAATCTGTAATGCAGGTGTTTCCCCATTGGTGCCCATCTCAATCCTCATCAATACCCAAATGTCACCCTGCGCTGTCACTTTCTGGCTCACCAAGGCTAGTCATTTGTCATCATGACATCACTCACATCAGCTCAGTTCCAGATGTCTGCTCAAAGGATGTGCTCCTCAGCCTTCCTATGTTTTCTAATCCATTAAATATAAACCTTGTGGAGCGCCACAAAAGAAAAAAGTCACCAATATGTGTGCCAGCTTGGTAGTGCACTAATGTGGTTGGGTCCAAAGTGATGGTACTCTACCCAGCTTCTCCATCCAATGAGGGATTTGAGAGTTTGAGAATGTCTGCAAGTACTTGTACTGCTTGTCTGTATGAATGTGCATATGGATGAGTGCTTTTGAGGTTTTGCTTGCATTTAAATGTGTTAGTGTGGATGTGTGCATACTGTGTGTGTAAATATATTATATATTATATAGCCAAAGCTATACTGGGAACCTTGCCCGTCCGGGATTCCCACAGTATGGAAGGACAGGGTGAGACAGTTTACGCAGGGCATTATTTACCCCACAAAACTAGATGGCAGTCCTCTTGGACTGTGACTTTACTAAGGTTACCCACAGGTCATCTTGGGAATTGGAGTCTGCCAGCTCAGCCCTATTGGGTTCTGCGGGTAACAGCAAGGCTCACTGAGAGAATGGGCGAATCTTGATGGGTTGGGCTCCAGCTTCACCCAGAGATGCTTCCAGCCCACAGCTTTGGAACACCAGAATTACTCCTGGGTGTACAGTAGTATAAAAGGAGCAGCCCCGCTTCACTCTGGGATATATCATATTTATGATCAACAATCTTGAAATAGCATAAAGGGACACTTCACATGCCTGTATTAACTATGCCCATTTTTTAAAGGTTTTGTGAAAAGCATTACGTTTGACCCTTTGTATACCATTGTCGGGCAACCGTGGCCTGCACAACCTCAAGTCCTTCTGATAATTTTTGCTGCAGACGCCCATTGGTTGTTTTACTATTTATCAAAGGGTGTCATTTTATGTAAAAAATATATTCCAAAACCCCCTACAAAAGGAGGGGGTTTCAGATCTACAGGGCCAAAATGGGAGGTGTCCCAAAAAGCTTGCATAATTAGACAAGAAGACAAGTTGAATGGTATATCACATGTAGGGGGTTTGCATGTCACAGACAGAACCATACAAATGATTAAAAGAGAGTGAACAGGGAAGAATGGCAGGCTACCAAAAATCAACTCACCACTCCAGGCCGCGGGTAGGGAACTCTGCCCTCAAAGGGGCTCCATTGGTGATTGGGACCCTCTTTATGCGAGAAAGGGCCATTGAAGGCCTCACGTATGTCAGCCATGCGGTACACACAGACAGCAAAGCCTTTGAATACATTGCTGAAAAATAATGGAAAAGAAAATCAGAGTAGAAAACTTTTGACAGCTTTCCTCAATGACCAGGATGGTGGGCTACAGAAAAGTGTCTTCGCTTTTGTAAATCATGATGTCGAGTGGCTGATGGGCTCTTCCATAGCTCTCCTCTTTTGTGCTCCCTGAGACAAACCCTTACCACTTGTAAGGTGCTTACCACGCAGCAGTGTGCCTCCTAGGCCTGGACTGGGATCTTGGTGTTCACCAAAGTCCTCAGACTCACCCCAGGAGTGTGTCTGATTTTTTTTTTAACTGTCTCTCTCTCTGCTGCTTCAAGATGGCAGTTTTAGGTAGTCAATGCACTTGCCACCAGCAAGCACACTTCAGTTTTTTCACATGCTAGAGTCTCCATTCACTTCTTGACTATTATCCAGAGAATCTGTGTTTAGAATACAACCCACTTTATGAAGACTCCATGTTGATGTCACCCAAACTCTGCAGTCAGACAATACATCAGAGGAGTGCAATCAAACTCTGTCAGCCGGGCCCGTACTCAGCTCATTTATCTCATTCTAAAAAATAAAAGCCAACCTTACAGTATATGCTGGTGCCGAGTTCATAAAGCAGCTCAGCTTTACGCTTACCTTATGGTGCTAAAAAGTGCATAGACCTCTGGGTTTTTCTCATCCTTGGTCCTCAACAGAAAGACATCCTCTAAAAAGCAGACAAGTCATAATGTCATTCAGTGAAATCTGATGGAAGGTCACAAACCCACCCAACTCCTTCCCCTGGCGTTCCTCTTACCCAGCTCATCAAAGTGAGTATCTATCCCATGAGGCCCTGGGACTGAGCACACCAGCCGGGCCTTGATGAACGTGCTCCACTTGTTCACCAGCACTCTCTGGCCTCCTACATCATTCTGAAAGGCATAAAATAAGATGCACGTCTTAATTAAGGAAGGGATGGGAACATGGCAGCCCTTACAAACTCTCACTTGCATGAAGGTGACATTTCCATTGAGCCAAATAGCAGCAAAACACCAGGAGCTGAAAGAAGCCCTGGACTTTCTGACATGAAGTGTAACATCCTAGCCGGTCATAACAACGGAAACAAAACTGAATAGTATAGCAGAACATTACAGGGCACATGCAGGACACGCGCAGTGATACTGATTGTCTCATCTGAAATTACTTCTACTGTATAGAGAGCTTAAAACAATGGACAGAATCAGAAGATTGGTAAGCAAAACCAGAAAAGAGGAACACATGGAAACACAATAATGAGCACACATCTCTGCCATCTCCACTGAATGTCATGCATGTTTGGCAAACACACCCACAAACTTTGCTCTGTCCCAACTATAGAGTGAGGAAAAAGTATCCATTTAGTTGTCTGACCAATAGGAGTGTGCTAAAGTATGAGGAACTGCTTTAAATGAAGGGCCAAGATTGTCTCTGTTGTGCCCTCACCATTAACTGCATTATGCCAGAAGATCAACATGGAGAAAGCAAGATGGCAGTCGGAGAACAGGGTCTCGCATATATAGAGACATTCGTCCATCCAGCCATCCATCCATTTTCCAAACCTGCTTATCAAGAGCCGGGTTGCGTTGAAGTTAGAGCATTGACTTCAAATCTTGTGGAGTCTATACAGTGCATTCTTCTTGTGTCTCTATTAGTTTTCTCAGCGTACTCCAATTATTTCCCAAATGCCAAAGACGTTCCGTTCTGCCTAAATCAGCACAGGATGAATCAGAGCCAACGTTCGCATACCTTGACATGGACTGGTAGCCCATCCAGAGGTGGTTCCTGCCTTGTGTCCAATGGCTGTAACCCCCTGCACTCTCAATTTGAACAGAATCGGGTAATTAAATTGAAGAATGAATGTAAAGAGCAGCAGGAGGCCTCATAGGTGCATTTTAAATGCATACTAACCACAGTGGAGAGCCACTTAGCACACACCACAGCAAGAGGGACAATAAAGCTAAACGGCTGACCATCCTCATCAGTGGGCCAACTGAATTTGCCAGCAATTACTGGCTGTCAAAGTTCATTCCTACTCACTAAGTGATCCAGGCCCAGAACCTGGTTAAAACAGTAGGACAGTGGATGTCCAAAGGTGTGTTGTTCTCTCTTCCAGGAGGGGACCAAAAGCATTTAAAGATGGACACACTTAAAGGGGGACCTGCCACACAAGAGGGCACACATCACATCCAGCCACATGATATAGGGTCAGCCTAAAAGTAGGACTCCAGAAGAGGAATGCCTGATTGACATGTGACACGAAGGAGGAAGTGACTCCACCAGGGACACACCAGATTAGGATTTTAAAAAAAGACAAGGTCTGATTCAGATAAGGCATCTTCAAACAAACTTCTGCAATTGAAGGCCAGCTCTGATAAACGGACATGTCTATGGGATTGGACTGGTAAGGCTTGCCCTTAATTCTGTTTTAATAAAAGATAATCCTATGACTGGAGATGAAACACACTAAGAACGGAGCTTCTTAAGATCCCCCTAGCAGTCACATAGCCATTTATTCCTCTGCTCATTTTGTCAACTGCCTTAGTTCTGATCAGACTCATGTGAGGTCAGTGCCCGGATAGGTCATTAGTCCATCACAGGACGTACCTGTGCACAGCCATTATTTTAGAGTCACCAGTTTGATTAATTATGTGTCTTCAAAAACAAAGACCTCAAAGGAAACTCAGTTCAAAAACATGTGGCCCATGAGACAAAAATGCAATTCTTTGGACCATCACATCACCTAGAAATTACCCAATAATTACTTTATATAGCACCTTTGAGGTTAGATCACTCCCAAATGGCTTTACCGCTGATATTCGCAGTGGTGGTGAGTGCTATTCCTCTCTTCCACAAGACCACAATGTCCAGGTAGTGTTCTGTTTTAGTGCACTCCCTGCCACCTGCTAGCACTAACAATTCAAAATTTCCCCAGCAGGGGACGCTGACTGATAAGAAGAATCGCAGCTAAGGACATGACGTGATCGGGAAACAGCAATGGGTGGAAATTAGAAAAGCACTGGTGCCAGAAAGCCATTTCATCACAGACCAGGTCTTCTGCTGCAGTCACTCAGAAGTCTGTGACGTCTAAACAGGCCACTCCAAGGAGGAGATGCACAGACAGCTGTGACTTCAGGGAGACACCTGCTTCCTGTGTGGAAACAGCTGGGAAAACAAAGCCACGTGCATCAGAAAGTGAAGGAAGGGCCTGTCAACTCTAACTCTGTCAGAAGTGAAAGGGCTGCAATCTCATCTCGCTGCCAGGGATGGAGACGGAGATGCCACGTTCAGTGCCCAGGAAAAATTCATATTAGGAAGGCCAAATCAGCCCATTAATCAATGAAGATTAGCACCACTGCAAGGGTGAAAGGGGAGCGTTATGTCATACTCTTGTTTACTTTGTACCATACTGTACTGAGCTAGTGCTGTCTGTGGAAGTGTTATAATATAATATAACATGACAGAGAGCCATAATGAAACACAATGTAACAACATAATACAATCGGCACCGGGTTCAAGGGAGAAAACAGCTCTGGACAAGGCTCCAGTCTCAAACACACACACTGACACAGAAATGGGAACATATTCAGACCCCTTCACTTTCTGCACACTTTACTGTGTTGTGGATTTAATATTACATGGATAAATCAGCCATTTTTGACCTTCAATCTACATTTCATAACGCTTAATGACAAAGCGCAAATATGTTTTTGGAAAGGTTTGCAAATTTATTAAAAATCAAAAACTGAAACTGAATTTCCCCTTGGGATTAATAAAGTATCTATCTCTATCTCTCATTCAAACAAGAATTAAGACCCTTAATGCAGTACTTTGTATAAGCCCCTTTGGCAGTAATTATAGCTTCCTGTCTTCTTGAGTAAGTCTCTACAAGTTTTGTACATTTGGATCTGGGAAGTTTATCCCATTCTTCCTGGCAAGCTCTGTTAGGCTGAATGTAAAAAGCCATTGTCAGGTCTCTGCACTGATGTTCTGTGGGATTTATGTCTGGCCTTCAGGGTTGTCTTGGTTTTAATCTCCGGGTCATTGTCATGCTGAAGGGTAAACTGGGGCAGGTTCTCTTCAAGAACCTCTTGATATTTGGCTGCATCCATCCACATGGGGAGGGTATTAGGCAGGTGATGTGCTGTGCCCAGTCTTCACCATGCACAGTGCTTTGAGTTCTCCCCAAAAGGTTCAATTTTTGTGTCATCTGTCCCAGAAACTATTTTCCCTCTTCTCCCTGTTACACTGTCATATGCTATTTACTCCAGAGTGGCTTCAATCCAGTCACCTTACCATAAATGCCTGATTGATGAATTGTCATTGAGGTGGTTGTCCTTCCCAAAAGATTCTCCCATCTCAGCTGACCATCAGAATGGTCACTGGGATCCTGGCCACCTCCCTGAACAGGAACCAAATGGTCCTTCTTGCCTGGTTACTCATTTAGGCTGGATGGTCAATTGTAAGAAGAGGCCTTGACTCCAATTTTTGAGATCACTGTACTCCTAGGAACATTCACAGCATTAGAAATGGCTTGATAACCCTGCCCTGATCTATTATGGAGGTCTACATGGAATTTCTTGGCCTTCAGGACTTTGTTTTTTGTCCTAACATGCAGTTTGAATTGTAGGAGCTCCTATACGTAGGCATGTGCCTTCCTAAATGACGTCCTATTAATGTAATTTGCCACAGATGGACTCCAAACACGTTCTAGACACAGCTCTAGATGAAGGATACAACATGAACACAATTTAGAGTGCCAACAGCGGAGGGTCTGAACACTTCTAAGTATGAGAGATTTCAGTTTTTGATTTTTAACAAATCTGGAAACCTTTCTAAAAACAAGATTTCACTTTGTCATTGTGGGTTATTGAGTGTAGATTCACTGGCGAAAATGGCAAATGTATCCATTTAAAATTAAATCTATTGTACAATGCAATAAAGTGTGCCGAAAGTGTAGGGGCCTGAATACTTTCTGAATCCACTGCAGTATATTAAAACATGATTTTGTTTTAGTTCCAGTCTGACATTTCAGATGTACCCCAAATCCACTCTCTTTTTGACCTCGCTGTCAAACGTCTGCTCTGCACCACAAGGATGACGCATACTCCTAAAGTCAACTCCCCAGAATCACTCTGGATATACCTAAGAATGGCATCTAAGATATACATTTCCATCCTTGTGACCAATTAGAATGTCTTTCCATAAAAACGAGAAAATTGTTGGTAGTTTATCTTTCACCGGTGGTAGCGTTTTTAGCACAGGACACCAAAGTCTTAACGATAAGCCAGGAAAGGGTTAATGGATCCAATGAACATCCTTTTATCTGTCAAACCAGGAACTGTAATCAATAATTTCGACAGTTCAGGAGAGTGTTCCCTTCATCTTGCGTAATGTACAGAACAGATCTTTCTCTTGAACAAGATGGCGACAACATGCCATCAAATGACACATATACGGTTGATACCGACGAAAGAAAAATCCTCCACAGACCAAAAACGTGCAACCTGAGACCACACAATGACTTCAAAAAAAGCAACTTGAAAAAATATAGAAGAATAAAATTAAATTACCAAAAGACCAAAACAAGTGAAAAAATGTTCAGAACCAGATCAAAAATTGAATTCACACATGAACCTGACAGCCCATATTGAGCTCCTTGGCCCAACCTCAACAATGACACTCAAGCCTCCCACAGTGACCTTGAGGATGACCCTTGGGCACATCTTCAAATGTCATTGTCTTCAGTTAAGCCCAAAACATGCCTCTCAGGAGTGACCCCCTAAAATCAGAATGAACGTCTCTGCCCTGCCGTCAGAGTGACAATTTGTACCACTTCCAACATGGCACTCTAGACAATCAGATCTCAAAATGGACCCCTCTGTTCCATTTCAGAGCGACACCAAGGACACACACCCATTAAAGGAAGTCTGATTTCCTTAAAGTTTGTTTAGCTGTATTTAAATACCCTTTTTCAAATGAACATTAAATACAGTTCGAGTTTCATGTATTCCATTCCTGCTAGAACATCACCCCACACACACATGCACACTCAAACACAATTACACAGGAGATGTGGTCAGTGGACTCACCGCACAGACTCGGCCCACCCGGCTGTGGATGGCACCAGACTCCTTGCCAGCCTCCATGGCTTTCTCCGTGAAGAAGAAATAGACCTTGTCATTGTCACGGTCGTCATTATCCGGGATCAAATGGGCTGCCACAAACTTGGGATCTGCAAGCATCAGATGTGTGTTCACTATTAGATATTAGAGAATGAATGGAGAAGCTCATCCCTCAATGAGGACCATGTAAACATGTACGAGGATTAATAACATAACATGCCACCTTCAGACGGACTTAATTCAATTAAGTGATGATGGGAACTTGAGTCAATCTCAGCAGCGTCAGTGGGAAACAACTCAGATGGGGGCACCAGTCCATCACAGGCCCCACACCTGTTTGTGTTCCCACATAACACCTAACATTACATTAAAGTTCATGAATTGCTCTGCAAACTTCTGGAACATTTTTGTAACATTTAACCTGAAGTTATAGACAAACCAATCTAAATCTATGATGCAGGGAGATTCGCTCGAAAGAGGCCCTGAATATTCTGAAATAACTCTTGCTAGGACGAAGCAATCGGAACGAAACAACATGCAATGTGCTCCTCAGTATGTACAAGCCCAGATGCCCCTGCATTGGAGTGATGAGGTAGGTGCCGGACAGCTGTCGTGATGTTTACCCTTCGTTTGCAACTTCTGGGTGAATACTGCCTGTACCCCTTCACTCAGTCACCCGACTTCCCATCAGGATGGTGGTGTACGGTATTGAGCAGCATGTCTTCGTGGTGCAAACCTATTGGGTCACCACTTCGTTTAAGCGATGTCAGAATCAACTGGATGATCGTGAGTTAACAGAAGGCTACTTCCAGCAAGATGGAGCAACGTGTCACACATCGGCATGGAGCATGGCAGAAATCGAGTCCTTCTTTGGCAACAGGGTAATTTCAAAAGGGCTTTGGCCATCACGGTCGCCGGATCTGACACCATCAGACTTCTTCCTTTGGGGTATGTTCAAAGGAAAAGTCTAATCGGAACAAGTCTCACACTGTAGAAGTTCTGAAGGAAAACATTCAACGTGAATTTGCTGCTATTCCCCCTGGGATGCTTGCCAATACAATCAGGAACATGGAGCGCCACGTCGAAATGTTTCTGGCAGGAAACTGAAATCACTTCCAGCATCGCATGTAATGCAATCGATTACACTTACGTCAACGTATATAGCGTATTTTTTTGGTTCTGATTGCTTCATCCTAACGGGAGTTACAACAGAATATTTGGGGCCTCTTTCGAGTGAATCTCCCTGTTTAATAAAACAATAAGGTCTTTGTGGCCAGTCCAGTCTGATTGGTCAGTCTGGCTTTGGCCTGACTGGTCAATTTGGCTTTGGTGTCACAAAAGGGGAGGAGTGAATGTGAGATGTAAGAGGAGGAGTAAAGACGCAAAGTATGAAACGATGTTGGGGGCAAGAAAGGCACCTCGAAAATAATGACTAAGCCTCAGAAACAGGCTTTACAGGAACTCATACATGGGCTGAGCACGTTGTCCTCACAGTGGTTGCCCAGTGGCTGCCTGACACGTCCCACCTCTGCACTTCTCTTCTTGTCTGCATTGGCGACTGTTAACACACTCCCCTCATTGATCACAGTCAGCACCCCTGTGTGAAACCCTCAAAAGCAGTTGAACTACAGCAGCCCTTCAAGACTTCACAAGCCAGATCCTCTGGCCACACATGTGTTTTGGCTTCAGACATATTAGTACATCTTGAGATTGCAGCCTTTCTCATACTGAAAATTATTTTTTTTCCAACATAAAAGCTACATTTTCTGGCAACAAAAAAACAAAAAAAAAAAACAAATTGAGTTTCACATCCAAAGCCATCTGGAATTAACATTTCTTAGC
The DNA here is from genome assembly GCA_026402145.1 of Polypterus bichir lapradei. NCBI lineage: Eukaryota > Metazoa > Chordata > Cladistia > Polypteriformes > Polypteridae > Polypterus > Polypterus bichir. The sequence continues at coordinate 5,775,154 of JANRMT010062839.1, read as the reverse complement.
CATCAGTTCCAGAGTATCCCTCCATGACACACACCCACACACACAGACACTGTGGCACACTCACTAGGGGGTGACTCACCATGCAGCACACGCTGGTCTGTCTCCGTCCTCATGGCAGAGCGGCTGCCCAGACTGCGGAAGATCACGGGGTCCCGACCCAGGAAGTCTGCTGTGAGGCCTGTGTAAAGCTCTCCTCCTGCCAGGGAAGTCAAAGAGAACAACTGAAGAGCAAACCTCGCTCAGTTCACCAAGTTCTCACTCCCGTCATATTTTATCCTATTCATCCAGTTCTGGTTGTAAGCCTATCCCAGCAGAACTGCATGCAAAGGCGATATCAAGCTCTGTCAATCGCAGGCCCAATTCAACATTGCCAATTAACCTAACAACACACACTCTTTACCTCCTGATTTACAAAAGTGAGTTTTTGAAATTTTTGCTAAATTCACCCGAGTATTAACAGCTTATGACATCCATTTGATTTTTATCTGAGGAAATGTACGGCTGAAATCATCTCCAAACACCAGCGAAATTAGGAATTCAGTCATCATTTAACTAAATCAAGATGGTAAACAACGAGAGACACAAGAGTGGATGTTCTACAGAGGTATGCCTGGATTTATACCAACATGATGAGGAGCTGGCAGAGGTACCAAGAAATTAAGAAGGCATGAAGCAGATGAATGCCCCGACTTGTAAGACCTGGGAACTCTGAGCCGGAAAAAACACAAGTGCAGGCCTCTGGCCTAGGATTGTTCTTGCCATTTTTCTGATGTTTTGCTGGGATAGGCTCCAGCTTCGCTGTGACTCTGAATGGATAGAATGGATAAATCAATGAGAGGTAATGAAAAAGAAGGTGAAGAAAAAAAATATATATGTCATCGGTTTGGTGCAACCTGCTCTTTTGAAAGTGTAGTACTTCATTATTTTACTTTCATTTTAACTCAATTTACACCGTCTCCTTCAAACCTGTGTTTAATGAGTACAAATCAATCCGTTAAAAAACGGTTTATTGATGGGACAAAAAAAAAATAGTTTGCAAAGCACAAAAAAATGTAAATAAATTACATTAGACTAAATGCTATTTCATACACTCTGGTGCCATCTAAATACCTATATGTGATACAGTATGTGCCAAACAATACAAAGAGTACACAACACTAACTTTTTGGGGCTCCTCAGGTGTACGCGCTTTTGCATCCTTTTGCGGGAACTGAACCTTGGACGTCAGCACCTGAGGCGAAGCCACTGACATTGTGCCACTCGACATGATGAAGATCTGAGAATTACATTGCTAGGTCTAAACCTGAATCTGATTATTTGGGTGGTTACCAATCAGGTAATTCTTGTGGTGACCAACCACCATGGCGCAACGTCAGAGGCTTTGCCTCAGGTGCTGATGTCCAAGGTTCAGTCCCCACGAGGGGATGCAAAAGTTCACATACTTGCGAGCCCCAATAAGGGTGAAACACGTGTCATGTACTCTTTGTATTATTTGCCAGATATCGTGCAACATACTGTATCTATGATCTGCTTCTCACAACTGAGAGGACGTGGTGGATGTTTGCCCAATTGGCCAACCAACCATAAGCGTTACCTGGTAGGTAACCACCCAATAAATCAGATTGCAACTCAGACCTAAGAATGTAATACCTACAGTATATGTACAAATAGAGTAAACCAAAAACCAGAGGTTTTGAAGTACATTTAGGGTAAAGAATAGGAGACCCCCCGGGTAAGGACTGGTCCAAAATGGAGTGACAATTGGAGACTGGGTGCTATTCTCATGCACTGTGGCATGGCATCAGAAGGGGAATGATTTCTTGTACAAATCAAACTGCTCCACCTAAGAGGTCATAGAATAGAGAGTAGATGGAGTGCCTGGACCAAGACAATTGGCACAGCCAACCTGGCAAAGGAACCAAACTCATTAGAGCTTTCATGGTTGTGTTTGGGAATTGTTTTGTTGCTCCTAAAGTTTAATCAAGTATGGTGATTTCATCTTGACGTGATTTACACGGTGGTCAATCTCTATTCCTATCAGGCAGTAAGTCACCAGCTGTCATAGTGATGGCACCTCTTACTATGACACCTGCTGCTTCAAGAAGGTTGCTTGGATTGCACCATTGTCTATGTTGTCTCCAAATGCAAATCTGGTGGTCATAAGTCTCAAAGGAAAAGCAGGACTCATCTTCGAAGATGATGTGACTCAGTCTGCTGGAGCTCGACGCTAAGTCCATGCAGCGATGGTAGGTGGTCAATGGCAGACATCACTAAATAAGTCAGGAATGGAGTAGCACATCTGGGTAGACGGGATCTGCAGCCGTTTAAGTCTTCTGGGTGTGTTTTTAATAGGATTCCTTGTTTGGTTTTCTTTGAATTCGTTTTTATTTATTTTTCACATTTTTCGTTTTATTGCATTGTTAATGGCGTGATTTACTGTTGTGCAAATTTCTAGAAATGCTTTCCTGTTCATTTAGCTTTTCTTGTTTTTGGTTAGCCATTCCAAACCCCTGACTGATAGTACCAGTTAGTTTAACTGCTAATGTGAGTGTTGTCATCTGGCATGACATTGCGGTTCATGAAGGCTACATAGCTAAAGATGGAAGACATGGACCAGCAGTCCTTCAGAGATGTTGCTCTTTGGGAATTTCTGAGTCCATTCCAACAGACATGACTGCCATACTGCAATCACTTTCATGTGGCTAATAAGAGCCACTATCTGATGACCTGGTCTCACAAAGACCAAAAACACGGTTGTGTCTATGTCAGATGAACATGTCATTCTGCAGTGGCATTATAAACATCCTAAGCTCACCTTCTTCTCTGCAACCCACTCCACCTTTTAATGGTGAGTGCAATATGTGGTCTTCTAGTGGCAGTGGACATGAAAACCAATGTCGCCAGTGTACGTAGCCATGTTGTTCCTCATACAGAATGGACTGCTGCTCTGAAGTGAATATTTCCTGACACAGGGTATAAATCTAAACTGGGAAATGGCACCGTTGTCCTAGCAGTGTCCATATAAGTGAAAACGTAAGTGATCTTACCCTTCTGGTGCCTCTCATTCGGCATCTCCAGCGAAGTCATTCATGGTTTTTCTACTTTTTGTAAGTTGCTACCTAGAAGCCTATTAATTCCGACTCAAGGCCACTTTACATGGATGCCTTTCAAAAGCACTTCACGGCACGGTGCCACTAGCATCCTTTCATGTTGCCCAGAGCAGTCTGTTGCTAATTCTTTCATGATGTAAAGCTCTCTGTGATGCGTGAAAGGTGCTCCATAAAATAAAAAACAGATCTCCTAATTGATGTAGAGGAGCTTTTCCAAGTATACGAAGCCAACTGACATAATGGAAAAAAAAAAAAAAAACTCCCGACAAGGTAGAACATGATGGGGTAATTGAATTTGGAGGACAGCTTATTAAATCTGAAACCCTGTGGTCTCCTTGACACTGAGACGACTGTCTTGATGATCCCACTGTAATTACAGGCTTTTTATGTGGTTCATGTGGTGAGCTTTGTGACCCTAGAGAGTGGCCAGTAAATGATTTATTACTAATAAAAACGTTGGGATTTATGCCGGGCCTGAAAGCTTCACACCTTTGTAAGCCCAGACACTTGCTCTGGTCTCCCATCATTAACTGCTGCTTATAACACCTTCATGATACACGGTCATCTTCAAAAGAGAGGGGCTGATCATCTCTTCGTGTTCCAAGTAGGGCCACCAAAGGACACTAAAGCATGAAAAGGACCCCACTTGCGGAAATAAGTGCTTCCGTAACACCCATCACTTTACAGAAATTCATGGGTGAAAAAAGATCCTGCAGGTGGCCATGAGGTCCCATAAATCTGTTCATTGGTACAAAAATTATGGCACTTTTCCCTTATAATAACATGAGGTGTGGTTTTATCCTGGACAAGAGGCCAGCCTTACAGAGAAGCTACAATGGAATATAATGGAAGGATCTGCAGACTTTACTATTAAGGGGACAGCATTATAATGGACGGGCATAAGGGAACTGAATCTTACAGATTTATAACCCTGCTTATGTGTGGCCTCCAGCCACGTATCCTCAAACATCTATAGGCTGGTCTTGACCTGGTGCAGTATAATGTAAAAGCTCATGGGAATGGCAGAGGGAGCACCAGGAGAGTGGCCCAAAGGGTTCGACAGGACTTTTCTTCTTCTGGAAGGCATCTCAAAGGCTGACCTCAAATTGAAGCTTAAGCATTTCTTCTAAACAATAGAATTGGCATGGGCTTGCCAGGAAGGCGAAAGACGAAAGGCCAGTATGGTTATGGAAAAAAGATGTAAAGGTAGGAAGGTGTGTGCAAATATGAGGATCTTATTGTGGTCAAGTGTGCTCAACACCCCACAAATAGTCCGAACATCTTATTTTTTTTTAGGTAGGCCCCAAGGGATTCTAAATGTTGTTATTGTGTTATATTTGTCACTCATCTTGTGTTAACCTCCCTGTGTGTTTCATTTGTGCAAAAAAATCTCCTTTTTTATTTGCTTAGGCCTTCTTGGCTTCTCTTCTGTTGGGTTGGTCCAGAGTGTTTTGATTTTATTCATATTAATATATAGCTACATTTTTTAAATGATTTTTTTTTGTTAACGGGGCTGAATTTATTGGTTGTTGTGTTGAGGTTAATTTGCTCTGCCTCTTCTGTTCACATCCCGTCTCCTTCCAGAAAAAAAAGAATGTGACTAAACAGATCATTAAAAAAGGGCACACTTCATCCAAACAATTACTGGAACCACCAACTCCTAAGCCAGCTGCTGATTGACAGGAAGAATTTCCAACCTGATGCCCTGATGCAATGAAGAGACGCTTCCATAGTGAGAAGCCATACTGACACATGGAGTCTCCTGCTCTCTCCCACTGGTGGTCCAGGCGGTGGCCTGACCAACACACTCTATACAGAGTTAAATTTCTGACCTTAGCACCGTTCTACACTCATACCTACTGAGTCCACCTGATTTGTAGATTAGCACTTACCAGTGAAGGTGCTGGTGAAGGGTCTGCTGGGGTCATGGGGACACTTGCCACGGCCATTCTCCACACTTGCAAGATCCATTGAGAATGTATGCTAGAGAGAGAGAGAGAGAGAAAGGCAGGATTAATTCACAGAGGCACTTCAAAACAAGTCATTCCCACTTTCCCTTCCAAGCAGACAGCAATAAATGAAAGCCAACATCTGATCCAGTGATATACCAGAGGGCTGGAAGCAGATCTGAGGCAATGTGATTATAAGCATTGGGGTCTGAAAGCAAAGCAGACAAACAACTGGAAATGGGAGAGACAGCAGAGAGCGGGTATGGCTTCTTTCTTCAGTATGCTGAGAAACTGGGAATTCCCAGAGACCCAGCTGAGTTCTTGGCTGCTAAAGGTTCCCAGAAGAATAATTAGAAAAAGCCTAGAAAATGATACCCTGTAGCACAATGCAGCCTCAGGAAGGCACTATAGAGGCCTGCAGCTGACTCTCAGTATAGCAGAAAGAATCAACCCCTCTAAGCCACAGAATGTTGCCAGGAGCCCTCAGTAGATGAGCATACATGGGATAAGGAGGTAAGCTGTCAATCTCTTTTATATAGAGCCTTTCATGGTGATCTCTATACAGCTACATAATCATGGTAGTAGACGGGTCCACACAGCACTGGGAACTGAGCCTGCCATCTTGAACTTACCTGAAGAGCTCTTGCACTGTTACGTCACACATTGTCTCCAGTAAGGAGCTCCAAGTTCTACTGACTTATATTTCTCTCTGATTGATCTCTATGTTACATAATTTAATGTCTTTTTCATGAATCATAAGTGAGAATCAGCTAGTGGACTGGATGGCAGCTGGTTGTGGTGAACCAGAAGTGCACCTTTGCATCTAAAACTCTTGGATATCCAGTCAGTCTTAGGTACCCTCCAACTGTCGGTAGTAATGGATTTCTCAATAGCTCTGCTAATGCTGCACTTAACCCAGGGGATAGAATGGAGCCACTTGAGGTACTGTGGGCTTCTGGTGATAAATGATGACCATAGCCCATTGCCAAGAAAAAATCCATAATACACTAGAAAGTCTGCAACTCATAGTTGGCTTGAAAAGACCCCTGGAAGAAATGGCTCGCTTTGCCTACCTTTATGCAATTGTGGCAACAATAAAAAAGCACTGGAGAAAAAATTAAATGCTGATGAAGTCTTCACATCTTCACTTTTGCCTAGAGACTGTAATGGAGTGAATGTGAATTAATAGATGAGCCTAAACGTCACACTTGCTTGAATATTTAATCAAAATCGTAGCCTTAAAAAAGGGTAGCAGACAACATTATAGGTGATTGTGATATGAAAGAAATATATAAGACCAGCAACACAGCAATGCAATGAATAAAAGAGTGGGTTCAAATCCCACTTTAATCCCCTACTGTGCGCCATTTGCATGAGCTCCTCTTGTTCGTGTGTGTATGTTTGTGTTTGCTCCTGCATTCTGGCTTTCCTTCCAAGAGTCTAAAGGCATGGATTGGTGACTCATAACTTGGTCCATCCAGTCTGAACGTAGCATCTGATGGAGTATCACCCTGTCCAAGGTGGCAAATGGCTTTGAACCAAATGAATTCAATCCATTGTGGAAGTGATTGTACATGGTGGTTTCAATTTAAATGATTTTGTATTGATACTTCATGATGGTTCATGAATCTGGCACCTGGTTCTAATAGTTAGTAAACTGTAGCAAGGCTACATAAATTAAGCCCTAGTTTTCTTCTTTATGGCTGTCATCTCAACGTTGCACAATAATTTGCCATGCTTGTGAACATTTATATGGGCTGTGGAGATGACACCTGCTTTTAAGGACTTTCTGGCAACTGAAAATAGTTGTTTTTAGGTTGCTATAACAAAAGGAGGATGAAGTAACCTGCACAGAATTCTAGAGGGACTTCCACAAACACAGAGGAGGGAAAGAAATCGAGGGAGGTAAAACGAAAGAGGCTGCTATCAGTGCTAAAAAGAAAACTTCTGATAGACACCTATCGGGGAAGAGACCTGGGCTTTCACATAAGCTTTAGTTTGTTCTCAGGTGGATCCCATTGGCCAGCTGAACTTGTTTTCTCTCTTTGGGATAGTGGCGTTATGGCTACTCAAATCTGCTGCTAACTCTCTGGTGTGGGGTGAACCGATTTGGACTGTTACCTCATAAAATAAATATTAGAACAGGACATTCACACACTACATCATCGGACTGAATTTAGCCATCCTACTTTGACATCTATGTAAATAGAAATTTGGTTATGGTGTCAATATGCAAGCTTTTGAGGTAACTCAGGCCCCAAATTCACAATCAAGTTAAGTTCATATTTTGATTGTATGGTGTTGAAAATGCTGAGAAAAGGTGAATTTAGCATAGCGTCTGTATGGCATCTATCCACAATGATAAATTGTTTAAAAATTGTCCTTTTTCAAACAAGTTGCCTCGTGTTTGCCAGGTTAGAGATAAATCAAGTGTTTATCTAGGTGGGGTTTGGCAGTATATACCCATCTAGTGGTCAATATTGGAAGTGCTTTTGCAACTTTTTGGAACTTACCTGCCTTGGGACTCCTAGTTCACGACAGTATTGACACTTCGGCATTGCAGCTGTAATTGTTACTCTTGATTTGTGTCTTTTTGCTGTTATCTTTGAATTTCCTGGAATTTGATCCCTGCTATCATTTTAGGTACTGTTATTGGATTTATGCTCCTGGTTTTGTTTGCCTTAATATGCAAAATTACTTTTGCTCCGTTTTACCCTCCTTGGCCTTGTTTTTTATTTAATTTTTGAAAACCTGTTATTATAAAGGAACTTTGTTCTGTTATTGTTGGCCCAAAGTTTTACAGTTCTCCTCCTGCTCCTATTAATATTATTTTGGAGTATTTCTTAACTTTAAAAGTCTGTGACCCATTTTGGCCCTATGAAGCCTATCTGTGGAGTTTGGGTCTGGCTTCTTGGAGTGAGGCCTATCTTTAGTGCAGATTCTGGACTGGTTTGTGGTTCTTTGTGAAGGTCATCATCCTTTTCACTACATGTATTCTGTGCTGCCTGATTGAAACATCAGTGCATCGACACATCCAAAACAAATATGCAGAGAAAGCAATGACTGCGGCTGGATTATTTTAGAGAGATTTGGACCACACTGCCAGTCCAGCGTCCGTGAGGGTTTAATGAGGAGAGCAGACCAGAGAGTTGGTACATGATGTCAAAGACCCAGTTCTGTTCCTAACTCAGCTTCTAGGCAAAAAAAAAAACAAAATCAAACTACTCCTTCCCAAGTGAAAATTTCTAAATAAATAAATATTCCGATGTAAACCAGCTGTCACCTGCATAACTCTCCAGGAGTCCTGGAGGTCCATCATGCAGAGCAAATAAGCACTGAAATGACAGAGAAGTGAAGTGACGCAGCAAAACCACAAACTGGTGATCCCTGAGTGAAAATTAAAAACAAATAAATCTATCCAAGAAAAACAGATGTCAGCAGGCCTTCTGTGGACTGACCGACCAACCCCACATGGCCAGTCATCACACTGTACGACATTCCAGTTAGAATCAAAAATAAATAAGCCATCAAATAAAGTGCAGCTGTCTGGCCGCTTCGGTGGGGGGTGGGGGTGCCACGCACCCAAAGGCTTGTGCCCAATACACCCTGCCGACATTCCCTCAGGTGCCTCTCAAGTCTCCTCTCCAAACACAAGGAGCTCTTTGAGAAGGTGTTCACTAGACGTCAAGAGACCCTCGTTAGCACAGGACAATCTGACAAGTGCAGGACAAAGGGTCCCATCAGCCGGGAACACAGAACTCTGTTGTTCTGAAGGATTTCGCAACGACTGCTGGCCATCCTTCAGAGGTCAGGAATGCAGCCTCTGTGCTCCGGCCCAGCAAAGCGCTGACAAGTGCTGATGAGCAGGCCTTCACAAAAACAAGCGATTTTCTTTCACTTGCTGGACAAAGTGCATTCTTTTCTTTCACCTTTAATTGGAAGGAAGGAAACCAAAGAGGTCTCTTATCTCAACATAATGGGGTGGTAATGCAAAAAGATAAACAATGCAAGGGAACGGCTGAAAAGACCCATGGTAGAGCCCGGCTAACCTTTAGAGACTAGACAGATTAAGTAAGTACAGAATGACCCCCTTGCCACTTTGCTTGCCCACTCTGGGCACCCTCCAGGTGCTGCTTTAGAATGACAGCCCCCGACTAGCACATTTCCTTGGAGTTCTTACTGAGAAGGGATTCTGTCATAATGTCCAGCAGTAGAGACAGTGATTGACTGCCTACTGCTGGTGTTGCTCCAGTCTCTTTATCCTAGGTAAGCTGCTGGATTGCTACACAGGTAGCACCCACCTTCTTTTTTACATCCAGCTGACACCCTCCTCAAACTGCCCTATGGCAAGAGAAAAAGTGGCCACCGGTTGTGGAAGTGTGGCCAGACTGCGAGATGTACGTTTGTTCAGGAAATTGCAGCGTGGATTGATTATGAAAATTACACAGATACAGATGAACACCAAGACACTGATTACCATCCAAAACCTACATGCAAAACTAGCAATGAATCTGGCAGGAGAATTACTATGAATCAAGAAGTAAGCCACCACAATCTAGACACAAAACCATAAAATAATCAAGAGTCGAACTGGCACCAAAATCTAAACTCAAAACCATTAGCGTAGTCAGAACGAGAATTAACTCAATAAATAATCAAAAGATGTACTGTCTCCAAATTCCAGACATAAGACTGTTAAAAACAAACAAAGAATCGCTCTGAATGAACACTCAAAAGATGTTCCTCCCAAGAGCTCCCACTGAATTTGTTTAACAGCTGGATCCGAAATCTTGGATGCATGACCCAATTTGGCAGGAGTTATAAGGCAACTGAGACATTTTATATGTAATTTTGAACTATATAAAAATAAACTGCTGTTGTTGTTGTTGCATGACATTGGTGACATATATATAATTATAATACTTTCTGGGAAAAGTTTCTTAGCAATGGTGCACCATGTCTGACAATGCAGTAACAACATATCAGAGTGAATAAAACAGTGACATGATACACTCAGAAATTAATGGTAATAAAATTATTTTCACTTGCTGGTAATTTATTAACCAAAAACATCCATGTAGTAAGAATCCTTGAAGCATAGCGCTTTAGGAAAAACAACAATAGGTCAAAAGAAAAAGGATAAAAAGCAAAAAAAAAATGTAACAAACTGGTTCAAATCATAACAACTATCTCCTGCGGAGCAGCACATGTTCAGTGGTTATACAGGCCAATAACTGGACTAGAGACACCCATGATGTGAGCCCACCATGTCTCTCGTGTCAGTTACATGCTAGTATTGCTCCTTTGAGTGGAAGCAATAAAGAAGGTCTCACAGAGGTGGGATGGGCTCACTTTGGATACCCAGTAGCCCACTGCTTTTGTCCATTTAGAGTCAGCAAGAGATATCTCAGAACCGTACGGCCATGGGTTTTCATTTTGACTGGTGGGCCCATCCTCTGTTCTTGTCTTGTGTGTGCTCGGGTTACAGGGTCCTCCAAGCCCCAAACGTTGAGGGGAAATGCTTAAGTGAATGATAGTCTCCAAAGGACTTTGCAGACACAATGTGTACAAGCATGATGAGAGGCACATGTGGCCATGGAAGTGCTAGTGTAGGGACCTGACCCTGTCATTCCACCCAACTGCCTCCCAGTATGCAGCCAGTCCAGCACTACACCCCAGTAGTGTGTTGTATTTCAGATCATGGGCACTGGCATCAGTGAATATGAAGTATGATATATATTCAAATTATGAATATGCACCATGGGAGACATTCATCTTTACTTGAAAATTTTGTTACTTTTGCAAAACGAATATGGTAGCACTAACATTGGTTATGCTGTGGTTCCTGTGCCCAGTTATTGGCCTAGCTAGTATTTATTTGATATGTTCTCTCCTTTTCTCCAGCTAATCCATTAATTTCCCCCAAAGACATGCTTGTTAGATTAATTGTTAATTTCAAACTGGCCCATGTAAGAATAGGGGGACACTGAAATGAGCTGGTATCTCATCTGAAGATGGGTTCTGCTTTGCACCTGAAGTTATCAGAATGGGCTTCAGACACCCTGGACCCTGAAATATCGACAGCAGGTCTGTAAAATGGATGAGTGGATTTTATATATTACTACTTAGTGGTACAGCTCTGCATAAAAGACACTTTGTAAAATAAGGAGCTGCATTTGTAAAGTGTTAAAAACAGAGGAAATAATATATAAAGGAGTGGGGGGCGATGTATCTAATACCATCTTAAAGTGCCTTGCAATGGCGGTCAGTATAAAATTTGCTTTATGACCCCAAGAGTGACTGATGCACAGTATAGTTCAGTAAGAATAGTGCTGGGTGACTAATGTCAATATAAAGGTGCTATACAAAATATAGAGAATTTCAATTAAAGCAGTGTGATAAGGATCAAAGTGAAAGGCTCTATATAATGTTATGTCTCCTCACACAAAGAACAGTGCTTGGCAACACTGCTCATTAAGAAAAGTGTTATATGAAATGATTATTGATTTAGTCATTTAAAATATGGACAGCCTTGGCACGCCATTAAAGTATCGTGATAAGCGGGAGTTCTCATCCTCCTCCTAGACATGCCTCTTTTAGCTCAGAGAATCAGATAAAGTGCTTACCTCTCCTCTGTGCCCCACGGAGATAAAGGCACACAAGGGCTGGAAGGCTCCTGTGCCACAGGCCAGCAAGTGGGTACGGTTGTATGGGTGAAGGAGACGTACATAGTTTGCACAGTCGCTCTGCAAAACAAAACAACACAAAAAGAGAGAATGACGTTAATGGCTGTCCAACCAGCCACCCAAACCCCCCCCCCCCCCCAAACTATGCCACAAGGGGGCACATCCGCTGGATGACTTTTCAGCACTTAGGAGTGAATGCTCAGCCTGGAAGTACAAAGGGTGGATTGTTTGTTATGGGGCTGCATTACACAAGACGCCTGTAAGCTATTATTAAAATGCACTAGGCCCCTTGGCCACAGGGCATCAAATTGGCAGGAACTCATCTGAGGCATTAAAAAAGGCAAAAAAAAACTGGAAAGTATGATCCTGCCATGATTCAACAAAAAAATATTCAACACGTTTTAAATATGTCATCACCCGCATCCAGACAGAATACAGGACGTTAATGAGGATGGCACTGCACAAGTTCATTTTTATTTATTTTCTACTAAGAACCAGATGGTGCAGGTGGCACATACAGTATGTACAGTTTTCACACTTATTGTCATACAACATTAAAACACAGGGGATTTATTTTAACATTTTTAAAAACAATAAATAAAGTAAAAATAATCTCTACAAAGTGGTCCAAATTAATTACACATATAAAATACAAAATAATTGATCCCATAAGTATTCACCCCCTTTAATATGACCCCCCTAAAACATCAGTGGTTTTAGAATTAGCTCAATGGAGGTCGCCTGCATGGGGCTTCACTTGATCTGGAAGGGACAAAATGTGGTGAGTCAGTATGGTGGGTAAACCTACACAATAAGGACAAAGGAGCACTCCAAGTAACTCCATGAAAAAGGTAATTGAAAAGCACAAAATCAAGGAATGGAGACAGGAAAATATCCAAGTTAATGAATATCCACTTCAATCAATCAATAAAAAATGGAAAAAGTATGGCTGGAAATCTCCTAGAGCAAATCATTCAAAATAAAGTGTGTGACTGTGCAAGAAGATGATGAGTGAGCCCACCAAGAGACGTAGGAAAACTCGCAAGAAGCGACAAGCTACAGACTGGAGAGACTGAGCAGACAACAACTGTGCCCGGGTGCTTCACCAGCCTCAGCTTTATGGGAGGGTGGCAAAGAGAGCAAACACACAGGACTCAGTGAGAGTTTGCCAGAAGGCACATAAGAGACTCTGAAGATACGAACATTTTAGTCATCAGACTAAACACCATGTTTGGTGTAAGCCACACACTGCACATTATCTCCACCATGAAGTAAGGATGGTGGCATTGTCATGATGTGGGAATGCATCTCTGCAGCAAGCCCTAGAAGGCTTGTGAGGGAAGAAGGTAAAATGAATGAAGAAAAATAAGGAAAATCCTGAAGGAAAAACCTGATATGGTCTGAAAGAACCTTGGGAAAATATTGGTTTTCCATCTAAACAATGACCCCAACCATAAAGCCAAAGCTACACAAGAATGGCTTCAAAGCAACACTCTGACTGTCCTGGAGTGGCCGATTCGAGTGCAGATCTCAATCCAGGTGAGAATTTGTGGCTGGACTTGACAGAGGCTGATCACTCACGAGCCCCAGGCAAGCTGCCAGAGGTTCAACAGTTTTAGCAAAGAAGAATGGGGAGAAATAGCAGCGTTCAGATGGGCAAAGCTGGCACAGAAAGACTTAAATACAAAGATTGTTATGGCTGCCAAAGGGCACTCCACTATATACTGACTTGAAGGGAGTGAATGCTTACACAATTCATTATTTTGCCTTTTACATTCGTAATTAATTTAGACCACTTTGCAGATGTCTGTTCTCACTTTAACACCGAAGAGTCTCTTCCTGTTGACCAGTCTTAAAAAAGCCAAATGAAATCCACTGTGATTCAATGGTGTATGACAATAAAAGGTGAATACTTCCAAGGGGTGAAGACTTTTGATAGGCACTGTATGGCTTTTACTAATTGTTCGTTATTGTTAACATATAGAGCTACGCTCTGTGCAACAGCAGAGGATGAGTTGCCGCTGACCCCATTCTTCTTCACTCTATATTTTACTGGGGCCTCTGTTTAAATGGAAATTCCTCTCCCTCAAATTATCTTCTAAATCCATCTATTTTCTGAATCCTTCCATTTGATTCAGGGGGATGGGGGAGCCAGAGCCATTCCTGGCAGCAACAGCCACTTAACCTCAGTCCCATCTACAGTCACACTGGGTCAGCTTACAGACACCAGTTAATCTGACACCATGTTTGTGGACTGTGGGAGATAACATACAGGACCACAGGGAGAACATAAGTTGTCCCCAAAGAAGGGGATCCCAGCTAGGAACTGATCTTATAGGCTGCAACATACCCCTGTGCGCCAGGGCAGCCCTCTAAATTTTATAAAACCTAAAACAACACGAGAAACATCAAGAGAGACATAAGACACACAAGCTGTAGATGTATCCGTCTGCTTCAAATCAAATGAATTTTAAGGCTGGGCACATTTTGGATGAATTGCTACCACTTGATACAAGAGACCATTCTGGCCGAGGACGGCAATTCAGGAAAGGGGCCAAGAGAGAATATAACAGGATGAGGAGAGGCAGATGGCTTCCTCTGTGGCAGGTCAGCAGTACAGGAAGACAGCCGAAGGCCGAGAAGTCAAGCTCGTCGGGGCGGTCGCAGGAAGAGATGGCTCGGCTGCCATGGCTTAGTGCACAGCTATTGCTTCCTGGAATTGTGGAGGAAGACACAGATTAAGATTTACAGTATCCTCCTTCGGCAGGTGGCTCTGGGACAGGTGGCTACAGCTGCTCACGAGACGAGTGCCCAGCAGACACCCAAGAAGATTACCGATTGTGTTTCCTGTTTATCTAGAAATAAGAGTCTGTTCCTTCTTCTGGACAGTTTGTGGTAACCGTCTCAAACTCACTGGCTTGCTTGTAACATCAGACCATCCAGGCAAACTCACAAGCACCAGCTACTGTTCTCCATTTCCCAAAATAGTTTTCGAGAATTAGAAAATTTGGGGTGGCCATCCCCAAACATGTTTATGTCAACTGCCTTATCCTTTAACAATAAATATATATATATTGTCACACATGTGCGGCTGAATGGACCAAGTGGAGGTGATTACCCGCCGGACCAGGGGGTGGCGGGGTGCTCTAAACCTATTTCTGTTATTTCTGCAGATCAAATATGGGAAAACCTTCTTGTTCTGGTGCCTAGACTGATGTCACTTCCTGTTCCAGCACCCAGACTGAGGCCACTTCCGGGTTACAGACTATAAAATCTCCATCTTGCCAAACTAATTCAGTTCATTCTGGGAATTCAAACTAGCAACATCGTTGTATTCAATTTAAACCTTTGGCAGCCAGGAACAATATACAGGTGACTGCCGCAAACCTTTTTTCAGTGTATTGAGATTCGTTCTTCCACTATATATATATATATATATATATATATATATATTCAGATTTGTTTAGATTTACACTGATTAACATATCTGCCCGTCAATATTACCACCAATATTAACCATGGCTAGCTGGCAACAGAGGAGAGGAAATCAAAAACCTCCTGTCAGCAGTATCCTCAGAGAAAACAAACCTCCATGGTCAGTTAGACAAACAGACAGACAGAGAGACAATTTACCGTAGTTGGTAGGATTACATAGATAGATAGATAGATAGATAGATAGATAGATAGATAGATAGATAGATGAGTCTCACTGTTTAATTCCACCACTGTCTGGCGTTACTTCCCTTTCTTTGTCTCATTTTACATTTTTATCTGACATGTTAAAAAATGAATAATCTCATCTTTCAGTGCTCTGCTTGGACACAAATAATCTGCACCTCCAAAACAAACCTGCTTTCACCTTTTTAACATTTATCAACGTCTACAAAGGAAATTCTAACAACAATAGTACATAAAGAAAATGTTGATTGATGCTGGAGTTTTTAATACATCAAAAAACAAAAACGAAAATGTATTCAACACTTGGAGCTCACGTTCAAGAATTCAAAGCACTGACGTTAAGCTTTCACTTCAACAATGAGATGCAATGCCAGTTGAGCCTCAAGAATGAAGGAGCCCTATTGTCTCCATTTAGCAAACAGTATTCATGTGTGAGGGAATTGCCCCTCTGATGTAATGAGGCAGAAGGAAGCCTGCATGCTGCATGTGCCACTTTCCTGGTCTTTGTGTGCAAGTTAAGGCATAGCTCATAAGACAGGTGTTTCATTCTGGTAATCCCAGTGCTTGAGCAGGTAAAAGCATGCACCATCTGGTAGTGTTGAATGTCAAAAAGGGGTACAAGAAACATACAATGCCACTGCTCAGAGTCACCTTCAGACTTGTGGCAGATTATCCACATGCAGGTGGCAAGAAACAAAAAGCACCAATACAAAGAAAGGGAAAGACTTGGGTGGGGCTCATTAACCGGGCCTTCTGGGGCTGGCACAAGGACCACTATTTCTCCTTTTCTGCATTTATCTTTAGTAGTTATCTGAATCTAGAAGAAAGGTCTCTTTGATAATAAGGAACAGTTGAAAGTCTAGAGGATCTGCAATTGTAGTTAGGTAGGTAGATAGGTAGATGGATAGATCTTTGTTTTCCCCCAGATGGAAATTTGGCTTTTTACAGGAGATTTTAAAATTAATAAATACATAAATAGATAGATAAATAAATATATACCCACACAATGGTCTGAACACAAACCAGAAAGACTAAAAATGAAGAATATCTAAAAAGAAAAAACTTCAGACTTCTCTGTCACAGTCCTAGTGAGGCTTTATGCAGACATATTGCTCTTGGTATAAAGGAGCTCCTATAGCGTTTCTTGCTTCTTCAGCTTAATAATTCGTTGGCTCAAAGTATTCAGTATTTATTTATTGCAGTATTGCTTAATTTGCTTTTATAAAATGAGTCATTTCTGATGGTGTAAACTTTTTCAAGCTTACAAAAGAAATGAGAAATGTAAATACTGATATCTAAGTCATCTCTGCTTTCCACCCTTCCATCTTCCAAACCAGAGCAGGGTCGCAAGGAAGCTGGAGCCCATCCTAATATGCATAGGGTGCCAGGCAGGAACAATCCCTGGAGAGGGCACCAATCTATCTCACACACACACCCACGGGCCAATTTAGCACCACCAATCCATTGAACTTGCATGTCTTTAGACTGTAGGAGGAAACTGGAATACTGGGAGGACACCCACATGGATATTGTCACGTGGGTGCATTGCACATTGAAGGCACCCTAAGGGCCCTGGTGATGGTAATAACCTGCTGGACCCAGGGGGTGGTGCTGCTGTCTAATGCCTTGCCTTTCTTCCTCCACAGAACAGAAGACTGACAGCCAATCCACCTCTGATTTCACTTCAATTGTCTGCCCTCCTGAACAAACCCCTTCCTGCAGGGATAATTAAAGACCACCATCATCGTTCTGAATTAGTTCTGTTTTGAACGTACATCCGTAAGGCATCTTTTCATTATTGCTTTTAATTATTCATTATTTTTTATTAACAATTACACGGGATCACCTGGTAGTGTCCCCAACTCTTTATCGTTGTTTTTGCTGTCATTACACTGTCCAATTTGTAATAAAACCTCATTTAGAACACTGAGTGCAGTTTGCTCAGTATTCTAAAGTAGATATTGCTATTGCATATATTGACATTTATTGATATTTATATGGTTGAATTTTTATTATTGTCTTCTTTATACTGTCATACACATGTGTATTTTCTCCATCCTCTGACGAAAGGAAGATTGACACCATGCCATCTATGATGGACCCGCCTCATCCTCCCAGAATTCCTTATTAAAGGAAGAGCCACCATGTTGAACATTCTGCCTGATTCACCAGTCAGAATTACCCATTTTTCGCTTTCACCACGTGCTTATTTTTCATTGTTCAATTGTTTAATTATACAGGGTTGGCCGCAAGGTGCCCCAAAATTCTTCTTTCTCATGCACAGTCTTGGAGTTTAGCAGGTAAGCATGTCACTACATATTGTACTGCATATAACTGACTTTATATGATTTGATTAGATCATGTGGAGAGATATATGGTAGCTAGTGCATTCATGAAGTCAAAGGGAATGGCTTTTTCTGTGAGGTTAAGCAGACCTTAGCAGAAAATGTTTCACAGCCACCAGATACTAGTGTTCAAAAATCCTGTATTGACAAAATGAACTCCGGGTTTTCTTATACTTCACCTATACTTTCGATACTTCAAGAGTTGTACTGAAATTATAGGCGAGACACGCTTTTATTTTTTTAATAAAACAATCGGGAGTGGTCTCCCCTAGACTTTTTAATATGCTCTGATATAGGAATGGGTATTTGAGGAGTAAACCGCAAGAGAATGATTATATTTTTATATTAAGTACATTAAAGAATAATCAAGAACAAATCAAATTTATAATATATGGAACAATTATTATAAAAGTAAAGTTGAATAAGCTAGACTCTCCAGCTGCATGAATAAAAAGATAAAGTACCACTTCCGGTAAAAGTTGATAGAAATCTATGTTTTGTACCTAATACTTGTATGCAAAATTTGGTTGACCTAAGTGACACAAACACACACACACAGACAGACATAATTCCAAAATGGTATTTTCAGACTCAGGGAGGTCTAAAACATCGAGATTCATCAACATCTCGACATCAAATTTTTGGATGATTACAAAAAATGTAAAAAAAGGGTTAGGAGCAAACTGCGGAACAGCATTGAGAAGTTGTCCACAACGCCTAAATCAATGTGAATCTCAGACTTACTAACCTAAAGTCCTACATCTGCCACCGACTCCTGGTGTCAGAAAACTTTTTAAAAATGAATGTTGAATGACTCAAAGCAATTACTGCAAAAAAATACAAGAAAATCAGCAGGCCATTCCAAATGTACTAATGCTGTCAAGCCCACGCTACCTGTCAGCTCCCATGATGATCCCAATTCACAGGCTTTCCGTTACAGCCAAATATCCTTAAGGGGGGGTGGGCGGTGGGGAATTTGGGCTAAGGGGTTCAATCCCACTATAGACTCAACACACAGCAATGCTGCTTCAAAGGACAAAGAGGGATGGAGGCCACAGGGTTAATTAAACATTGAAGGAAAGGTCGCAACCCGCAGGGTTAAAGAGCACCAAACAAACACACTGGGGGTTCAGCAGTCCCATGCACAATGGTCATTAGCTGCCCGTTCCCCTTCGTTAGGAGGGTGATAAAGCAGGCAGCCTTTGAACGCGGGCCCAAAGCGAGGCCACACAGAGACTGGAGCTGCCTGCCAGCAACTGCATTACACTCCGGATAGTCAGACTGATTTGCGGGAGAACGTCTTCAGAATTTCAAAGATTCAGATAAAACTTTGAATTTGTGCCGCTGCTTTTCATTTGTATTGAAAGGTCCAGGTCTTGTAATTGCATGACTGCCGCCCGAAATTTATCTCAAGGAATGCGTCTGAGGAATACATTTTTCCCAAATTGTCTTCCTGTGTGTATACTCGGCTTTTCTTGGTCTTATGTGGAAATTAGGCCCAGTTCCTATCAGAAGAAAATAAAATGGCCTGGCTTTTATACGCAGCCAGAATCGGGCTAACTGGGGCAAAAAAAAAAAAAAAAAAATCTTCAGACATCTTCAGAAATAATTAGCTCCTAGAGAGGAAAAGTGCTTCCTCATCACGTCTGACAGAATCAGGAGTCATCCTTCGGGTTAAGCTGCCAGAGATTGTTTTTCTGATGGCATTAGTCGCCCGGATGTAAAGCTGCAGGATACTCAGATCTGACACAAACCAACCCTGAAGGGCAAACCTGCCAGAGACAAAGATCTCAGGATCAAAGGTGTGAGAGAGAGAAAACTACAGCATACCGAAATCCGAAAGAATTAGAGGTTAAGACGTAGGATAATATGACCTGACAGGATCAGCCCCCGAGGATAAGGCTGCAGGAAAAACAGACTTGACAGGAGTCGGCGTACTGGAGCTGCCATGCTATTACACGCAATTGGGTTATTAAACTATCGTGCTACTATAGCTATTAAACTGTTGCATTTTAAACATTGCCATTACACGTTTCAGCATTTATGATTGACATCTAATATATTTTCTTTTTCAAAGGTAATTGAGGCTCTCCAGCTGCACTCTTCTGGTTTCCATTTCTATAATTTCACATCTCTGCTGAGCAGTCTCCTTGAAAGAGGAAAAAGAAACTTCAAAAGCTCGCTAAGCCGATCCACAAACGGACGGACTTAGCAATCAGCACACAGCTTAGGCCCTGCCTTTGGATCCTTCTCCCAGTTTCTTCTTGCCTTTCTTCTTAAATGGATGACAACACAAGCCCTCAAGGGTTTTAACCCCCGGCGGGGGCGGGGGTCCCTAATGTTAGAGGAATAAACCTTCACCACAAACGGTGCTAATAGACAGGGCTAGATCTTTACTGAGTATTATAGTTGGAATCCTATTTAAGAGAAACTTCTTGCTAATTTTAAAACTCCAACTTGAATGGAAGAATTAATCTCTACAGATCATTTAAAAATTATGAATTTTTTTTAAATCTAAAAATGTCAGACATCTTAAGGTCTGAAGATCAAGACTTGTACACAAAAAAATCCATTGCTCAAGGATCTGAACTGCAGCAAAATTTAAAGTAAAAACAGTCCACACAAAATGAACAGAACAATTATTCAAATACATAAAGAATAAGAATCTTGCTTATAAAGGTTCGTTTTCAAGCTTCCATCTTAGTTACAGTGCCATCAGACTTTTTCACATTTTGTTCTGTTGCAGCCTTCTGTCCAGAATGACAAAGTGAAAACAGGATTTTAGAAATTTTTGCCAATTTAGTAAAGATAAAAAATGGAAATATCCCATTGGCACAAATTTGCTATAACACTTGACATTTGCCAGAGATGTTTCTACACCTTGTCTGAAGTCCACCAGTGGTCAATTCGATTGATTGGACATGATGAGGAAAGACACACACCTGTCTATAGAGGATCCCACAATTACCAAGCCTTGAGGCTGAAAGAGTTTTTTTGTGGGGCTCATAGGGAGGAATCACAATATGTCAACTTAATGATCAAAGGAACACCATAAAAAAATTCTGCAGCATTGAAGTTTCCCAAGAGTGTAGTGATCCTCATAATTCTGAAATGGAAGAAGTTTGGAACAACCATGATTCTTCCTAGAGCTGCCCACTGGGCCAAACTAAGCAGTGTAAAGGGCCTTGATAAGCAAGGTAACCAAGAACTCAATGGTCACTCTGGCCATGCTCCAGAGAAACTGTGTGGGGATGGGAGAAACTTCCAGAAGGACAACCACCATTGTAATGACCTACTAATCCAGGCTTTACTGTCAAGTGGCCAGATGACACATGAAAGACTGCTTGGAGCATGCAAGAAGGCACCTACAGACTACAGGAAACATGACTCTCTGGTCCGATGACACCAAAATTGAACTGTCTGACCTCAATTCTGAGCATCATGTCTGGAGAAACCTGGCACTTCTCATCCACAGTGCAATACCATTCCAACAGTGAAGTATGGGGGCGACAGCTTCACACTGTAGGCTTGGTTTTTCAGCAGTAGAGATTAGGCAGGGTAGAGGGAAAGTTAAGTGGAGAAATGTACAGAGATATCCTTAATGAAACCTAGAGCACCCTGCACCTCAGAATAGGTTGAACGTTGACTGTCCAACAGGACAATGACGCTAAGTACAAAGCAAAGACAATACAGGAGTGTCTTAGGGACAACTTTGGGAATATCCTTGAGCGGCTCAGCCAGAGCCAAGTGGATATTTCTGGAGAGACCTGAAAACAGCCACTCATTGACCGTCTCCACTCAACAGAGAAGAAGAATGGTGGAAAATCCCCAAATTTAGGTGTGTGAAGTTTGTGACTCAAGAAGACTCCAGGCTGGAAATGATGCTAAGGGGGCTTCAGCCAAGTATTGACTAGAGGATCTGAATACTTGTGTTACTGAGACATTTTTTTTATATTTTAATGAATCTAAAAAAAACAAAATAAACCCTGTTGTCACTTTATCATTTAGGGGTATTGAGTGTTGCTTCATGAAGGATAAACTGGATATTAAGAATGTTCCATTAGCATGTTAGCTTACAGGGGATAAAACAGAATCTTCCAGTAACTATGTAGCAATATAAAGGTAACTTCTATTCTAATTAAGTAAATATTTATGATGATTTAACGTTAACTTTCTAGGATCGGCTCTTATAACTAATAGACCCTGAGCACTCCATTGAATTTAGCATAATGTCACAGAACATTATTGACCGCCTCAGTCCAATTCAGAGGCTATCCCAGCAGCACTCGACACAAGTTAGGAACCAACCCTGGATGGGGGGCTAGTGCACAGCAGAGTCCATTCATTCACTCGCACCCCCTCACATTCACATCAGGCTAATCGATTGTCCTCACAAATGACATAATTAACGGAATGCTGTGTCCCAGGAATTTAAAATGAGTTCACTCATTGCTGGGAAATTCCACAGATGCTGAGAACAAAAACCACCTCAAGAAGATAAAGTAGCATTCAAAGCACTTTGGGATAAGAACAAGAGGTACGGAAAGATCCACCCCCCCCACCAATGCCAAAGTAAAATTCATGATAAAGAAGTGAAGATAACAACTAGAAATCTGCTTAGAATAGGGTGCCCTCCACAATTGAGAAGGGCACTAGTCGGGGAGGGTGTCAAGAGGGTCAAAGCCAAGAATGGAAACACTTCACATACCATAACACTGGCACTTCACAAACCTTGGCTTCAAGGAGGAGTGGAAAAATTGGAAACCATTGATAAAAAGCTGTCAACAGATCTCAAGCAAGAGTACAACTGGAAGAAGATTCTACACTCTGAAAAGACCAATAGCGGCCATGTTGGCATAGGCACCAACAGTAAAATAGGAACATATCACAACATCTCGAGAACGTCTTCCCTAATATGAAGGATGAGAGGGTCAACATCATGTTATAGGGATCCTGCACTTAATCAGAGTATGGATGAACATCCAAGGGTAAAAGGAACTGGCTAAAAAAAAACCTGTTGTAGTCTATGGCAGCTCTGGGGTTCAGGTGAAACGTCACCTGCCATGCGACAGCTAAACAGCTAAAGCTACACAGGACTGGTTTGGAAAAAATTGGTCAATATTAAGAAGATGCCTAATGAAAAAATACAGAGGTATATTATACTGGTGGTCTACACCCAGCCTAAGCAATCTGTAAAAAACAAATAGTTAAAAACTGTTGAGTCCAGATTGGAAAAGTTGCCATAGACAAATCTTCAAAAGTTAATGGCCAGAAGGTCTGCATCTTTGGTTTCAGTGGGAGTAAATAAGGCTGTTTTCCATCCTGAGAAAGTGTATAATTTTGCTTTCAAATGTGGAGAGTTTTTATGTCGGTCAGTGGAGTAAAATTCCAATCAACTATATTTCAATACAATAAAATAAGGGGGCATCTCAGCACTGTAGTGGTTAGCGATTCGGATTCATGGACAAGTTTGAATTTCCAGACCCGGTCACAGTCTGTTTGGTGTCGGCACAGCCTCCCTGTACCTGTCTGGTATTTCCTTCTTCTTCACTCTTGTCTTTCCCCTCCAAGTACCCAATGGCGTGGGGGTAATTGGAGATTTGAAATGGGTGCCTGTTTGAATGGACTTTCAAAATTTTACACTTTTTTTCAAAAATAAGAAAGTGATATCTTGCATTGAAAAAACATTCAGGTCCAGTGCTTAGCTGAAGCCCCTTTGGCAGTGATTACAGTCGGGACTCTCCTTGGGTCTAATGTGACAAGCTTCACACGCCTGTTTTTGTTGATTTTCTGCCATTCTTCTCTGCAGCTCCTCTCAAGCTCTGAAAGGTTGGATGGACTGCTGTTTTCAGGTCTCTCCAGAGATGATTAATTGGGTTCAAAGTCTGGGCTCTTTCTAGCCTACTTGAGGACATTCACAGAGTTGTCCCTAAGTCACTCCTGTGTTGCCTTTGCTTTGTGATTAGCCTGCTTGTTTCTTGCAGTCTAAGAGTCGTCTTATTGGTAGGTCAACTTTCGGCCCAGTCTTTGGTCCAAAGCGCTCTGGGGCAGGTGTTCATTAAAGGTACCTCTGGACTTTGCTGTGCTCATCTTTCCCTCAATTCTGTCTCATCTCCTAGTTCCTGCTGTTGAAAAAGAACCCCATAGCATGAAGCTGCCACCACCAGGCTTCACCACTGGAATGGTATTCTGCAGGTGACGAGTGGTGCCTGGCGTCCTCCAAACACGACTCAGAACTGATGCCATACAGTTCAATCCTGGGGTCATCAGAACAGAGAATATTCTTTCTCACTGTCTAACAGTCCTTTAGCTGCCTCTTTGTAAACTCCATGCAGGTCTTCATGGGTCATCTGCCCACTTTGCCAAAACTCCTACATTAGTGGGGTACTGCAGTGCTGGTTGTCCTTGTGGAAATTCCTCCCATCTCCGCACAGGTTCTCTGGAGCTCAGTCACTGTGGCTCTTCTCCACCAGTTTCTCAGTTTGGCCAGGTACTCCACTCTAAGAAGAGTCGTAGATGTTCCAAACGTCTTCTATTTAGGAATTATTGAGGCCACTGCGCTCGAGAACCTTCAATGCTGTAGATATTTTTTGAGGTCTTCTGCAAATCTGTGCTTTGTCATGATTCAGTCTCTACACTCTGCAGGCAACTCCTTTAAACCTCATGTGATAGTTCAGTTTTGCATTTTTAATTCATTTGCAAAAGTTCCTAAAATCTTGTTTTCACTTTGTCATTTTGGGGAATTGAGTGTTGTTTCATGATGGAAATCACTGAAACCATTTTAAAATAAGGCTGCAATGTAACAAAATGCATAAAAATGCTTTCTGAAGGCACTCTACTTACTTTAAGGGTTAAATTTCCACTTAATTCATTTGGACACAACTGTGAGCAGCACGGGTCCCTTTGAATGACACACAGAGTGTAGCGCAGGTGGCACTCATTACTGTTCCTGATCATGAAGGTGACACCCCCTGCTAATGATTGGCACGAAAGCTAAAAGTATGGCAAATGTATCTATGAATAATAAGTACCTACAGATTATTCCTTTAAATACGCTAATAAAGTGTTTTTCCTTCAACTAAAGGATTCAGACAATTCCCAAGTCTGCAGTCCACCTGCCCCTTCACAAGCGCCTCCATAAATACAAATGAGCCGCCCAGAGCCAACATGGGCTGTCATTTATTAAGTCTGACGGGTACCAAAAACATTTTCCTCTATAAATGTAATGAAGGCCTCGGGTGCCATTTCACATAAACACTTACCAGGGGATCCTTGCCCTTGAGAACACAGTCTTCTTTATTTCCAGGCAGCGGGGGCCAAGAAATCTGAAAGGCAAAAGAAGTCCGTCACATTAACTCATGCTGTCTGCAGATCCCCCCCCCCCCCTTTTCTTTGTGTTGTCTAAGTATTTCCTTAAAATACCCTTGCTATTCCTCAGTGCACTGCCCTGCCGTGTGCCCACAATCTATATATCTATTAAGAAACACACTCATATCCTAGAACTCCAGATGAGACAGTAGGTGTCAGTGAGGTATTGTCTTAGTTTTTCATATCAATTACTACTTCTTTCCAGAGAAAGCTTGGGATTATGGTGACATTCCAGTCAAGTTAGAGCAAATAACCCCCATACCCCCTTCTGAACGTAGGCCACACGCTACTTTCTGCGGCACCATTGCCATCCGCAGCGACTGGTGAAAACAGTGGCATCCTACTAGTTCTGTGAATAATACAGCCAAACCAAAGCACCCTTCTGTCCATACCCGCAGAACCTGTCACCAGCATTAAAGGTCACAAGTCCTCAGGAGCTGACGTGGCGGCTACCACAACAGCCAGATGCTGGTGGAAACGGCACAACGTCGCTTTCTCTTCCCGTGCCGCTGGATGGGATTTGGGACGACTAAATAGACATTGGTAAATTTTTATCGTTACTCACTAGGCGCATTAAAATTTGGAAATATTAAGCAGGGCATAATAATGAAACCACACTCTTATGCAGATTTTAAAATTCTTGGGAGTCAGAACATTAAATTATCTGAGCATGAATTTATATTCAGTTATTGAAGTTCATAACAGTATCCAGACTCTTCAGCTTTCCTCTGATGATTTCTTTCAGACAGAAGACACTTAGTTCAATAATAAAGAACAGCATTATACTTCATGTATCGCCTCCAGGCAAATATGCTAGCACTAATTATTTTTCACTTTTAACTTCAGTGTATGTTATATCCAGTTATTATGGTGAAATACATAGAAGAAATGAATAAAGATGACTGCAATTCACACCTTTACTTCACTCGGATTGTTACGGTTCCCCTTCTACCAGCACACTGCCAACTCCCCTCCTCTCAGTTTGTCTTCTCTTTGAGCCAAACATCCTCTTTAACAGTAGGTGCGTAGTTTCATTGTTTAATTTATTTCTTTTACTCCATATCCTGTTTTATTTGATTGGAAACACTTTGATGCACATCAGTCTAACATGTCACCCTTACCATTATTGACAGTATTATAAGAAAAACATTTGCAATTTACATAATTATTTTACAGTGATCTGCGGTGGGCTGGCGCCCTGCCCAGGGTTTGTTTCCTGCCTTATGCCCTGTGTTGGCTGGGATTGGTTCCAGCAGACCCCCGTGACCTTGTAGTTAGGATATAGCGGGTTGGATAATGGATGGATGGATTTTATAGTGATTGCTGGTTTATTTGATGAGATGTGTGTTCATTTATAAAATTTGAAAGTACATTTAGGGTCTGGGTGATTTGTATGTTAGCTTCATTTTGAATATAAATAGAATTGTCCCTATCTGCCTTAATAAAAAGGTGTCTGTCTAGTTGCTATATCTCTGTCATTTCAACAGATTGCACATCACAAACATTTGTAGTAATAAAATGGATTGCATTTTACATTCCAACAGATGGCACATCATAAACATTAGCACTTCTTTTACTAATCCCAGGTTCAATGTCATATAACAGACATATGCATTCCATTTGTCATTCCAACAGATGGCAGATATCAACAATTAACAGTTTTTACAAGTCCCATACCAAATGGCTTATAACAGACATATGTATTCCATTTGTCATTCCATCAGATGGTGCATCACAAACATTACCACTTCTTTTACGAATCTCACACCAAATGGCATATAACAGACATTTACATTCCATTTGTCATTCCAACAGATGGTGCATTGCAAACATTAGCACTTCTTTTACAAATCCCATACCAAATGGCTTATAAGAGACATATGCATTCCATTACATTTGTCATTCCAACAGAAAGCACAATATAAATATCCACCTTAATAATAGGATAGTGTCTGTGCATCTTTCCAGTTGATATGTCTATATCATTCCAAATGATGGAGCATCACAAAGCAATAAAATGTATTGCCTTTGTCACTCCAATAAACAGTGTGTCACAAACATTAATACTGCTTTTACGAGATATATGTATTATACAGTGCACAGCAAACGTTAACGCTGAGGTTTATGTTGATTTTTTTAGATTTCAACCCATCTTAAATAGGTAGCACAGCTAGTTAGTAATACGAATATATGTAGCAATGCAGTTTATTACTACAAATATTTGTGAGGCACCATCTGTTGGAATGGCAAACACAATGTATCTTATTCAAACATTCTTACAAAGTATATTCCAATAGATAGTGCACTGCAATTGTTAATGCTGAGGTCTGCGTTGATTACCTAGATTTCAACCCATCTTAGACAGATAGTGCAGTTACTGAGAAATAATGAAAATTCTTATCTTGGTATTCAAACTAAAGCCCTCCAAATCAATTTCTGGGACTGAATTTAGATAGGAAATGAGGGTATGGGTGAATTACAGTGCATTGTTTAATATAATCTTAGGTTTACATATTAGTACTTCTTAAAAGAATCTCCACTGAAGAAAGGGGCATTTTGTTTTAAAACTCTACCACGGTGTGACAAGGAGTTTGGCACAAAGGAAACAGACATTTCATGATCCTATGAAGATGTCTGATATGAAAATATGAAATCTAAAGTAAAGACTGAAAATCCAGCTATAAACAAAAAATCCATTTTGCACACTGCTGATTAACACAGGAGTCATCCTTCTCCAAAAGGACAAATCTGCAAGTGACCAGCACTGTGAAATGGCCTCTCCCACTACATCACATCGCCATATGCAATGCAGAGCTACGTGATGCTGCACACTGAATGCCTTAATATATAAATGACAAGGAGGAGACACCTGTGAGACCATAGAGACATGGGCCATGAATTACTTTATGGCATCATTTGGATTGTCATTCTCAAGCCTCAGGCCTCCCGGGGAGACTCCAATTTCCTTTAAGTACCAGTTTCCTCTTTAGTTTCACAAAGCCTTCTCAGTCTCTGGGAGGTGCACATCCTACCAGGCCCTCGCTGGTCACTCATTAATGTTACGCATTCAGCTGACGCCTTTTTCCTAAGTGGGGATCAGCACAAGTATTGATGTGTTCACTCACTGATCACATTATTAGAGACATCTGTACCCTTGCTTATCTATACAATGATCCAATCAGCCAATCATGTGACAGCAGCACTCATGCAGAGACAGGTCTGGAGCTTCAGTTAATGTTCACATCAAACACCAGAATGGGGAAGAAACTTGATCTCGGTGATTTCAACTGTGCCATGATTGTTGGTGCCAGACAGGCAGGTTTACATATTTCTGGATCTCCTGGGATTTTTACACTACAATAGCCGAAACAGTTTACTCAGAATGGTGCCAAAAAACAAAAAACATCCATGAGGAGGGGCAACTTTTTATTTTTTAAATGACACAGACCATCCTGTATAAAGTTTACAGGAAGTGAGAAACTTTGTCATTTTTGTATTTGTGCTTCTTACATTACTAAGGTCAATTTATATCCACTCCTCTGGCCATGCCATCAGTTTCCTCAGAACATGGGAACACAGTGCAGACGCACAGATGGACATTCTTCAGTTATGCTTCACCTCCATCATCCACCTCATTTTGGGATCAAATCAGATGTAAGCCAGCCCAATTCTGGAGGTGACTCAGACCCTTTGTTCTGCGTCGGCCTTCCCGGCATTGTTCGACTCATTACTAATATAGCAGAAAGGCTTCTATTACAGTCCCCTTCCTTCCTCTCAGTTTCCTAAAGTCACAAACCGCTTTCGCAATACACGCTATGGCCTGAGGATCTAAAAATCGAAAGACAAGGTACTTCTGTTGCTGGTGTGCCTACGTTGATCTTAAAGACCTGGAAAGTGTCTAAGGCTGTCCGGCTATTTTAAAAAATACTCAATAATATTCTGATGAAGGTTGCATGTAATGGTCAGTCCTCCTACAGCTCCTAACAAAGCCCAGAATAGCAAAAGCTTCTACAAAAGGACCCATCTGAAACTCTGTCCCACAAAATATTCTACTGAAGGACAGTAAAGATCCCATTGAAGGACATGCCATCTGCAACAGGTTCCATTAAAAGGGCTGAATGAAATCCTATTCAAACAAATGTCCTGCTTTACAACATAGTGAGAATTAAGTCCAAGAGCATAATCAAGGTCTTCCTAAAAGAAAGAAAGAAAGCTAGTCCTATCAAAGGTCCTACAGAAGGCTAAAGTCCAGGGACAATGTCTCAATGAAAGACAGAGTCAGTTCTTCAGTCCACAAAAGAGCCAGCTAAAGGACACATTCAAAACTCTGTCAAAAAAATATAAATAAATCATGAGTGGGCTCCCCTTGAGTTTCTCATATACTGAGACAGAGGAAAAGGCCATCAGAATGACTTCCAGTTGCACAATATTTCTCAAATATCATATCTCTTTGTTTCTCATCATAACTAATTGATAATATTTATACACAATCATTTCTCTCTATTTATAATCAAATTTCATATTAAAATTATTTTTTAGCACACAGGAAGGTTGATAATGGTGGTGGAATTTTTTCATGATTACATATACATTACCTAGATTATGTGCAAAGTAAAAACAGTTTTAGTCACCTAAAAACATGGAAAAAGTGTTATTATTAAATAATATTTATTGCAATAAATTGCTATTGGTAAAACTGCATTTAGCTACATTTAATTATGATAATGATGGCGGAAATAAAAAAAAAATCATAAAATGAAATGTACGAGGAACACGATGGCGATGTAGCAGCTTATTGTTCCCATTACATCTTTATATTTACAGAGCATGTTCAATGTTTACACATTATTGTTATACTAATGATGTACAAATTAATAATAGTAATTGAAAAATGTGTTATACTGAATACAGTTTTTAAAATCGTGTACACATTTATATTTCCATAATACAAAAAATTTGGATGGTTGTTTAAATGCTACTTCCAGTTGAGAAATTCTTCTCAAATTTCATATCTGTTTGCTTTTTATCATTATAAATACCTAAACAAAATTTGAATCATCCATCTGTAATTATAACCATAATTTACTTGAAAATTCGCAAAAGTATTCAGTTAAAGTACCACTTCCATTTGCCGGAAGTGGCTCAAAAGTTGATAGGATTCTTTATTTTTGATATAAAGCAGGTGTACAAAATTCACCAGGTCAAAGCGTTTTCAAGCTATCGTGTTTAGACACAGACAGACATAATTTCAAAAATGGTATTTTCGGATTCAGGAAGGTGTAAAATGTCAAGATTCGTTAAAATGTTGAAGTCGAATTTTTTCATGATTCCTATACTTTTTTAATACTATATATATATATATATGAGAAAGTAAAAAGACTGAGTCTGAAAAAAGGTCCATCTGAAGAGTCAAAATCTTGTCCTGAAAGATGTCCTTTTGATGGACAAAATCAAAGCCCAGTGCAACTTAAGGTCTCACCGAAAGACCCTCAAAAGTCCATACTGAAGGACAAAATTCTAATCCTAACCTACAAAACATCAAACTAAAGCTGAAAATCAAAATCCTGTCCTTTAAATATCCGGTAAACGGACACACACAAAACTCTGTCCAGTAAAGGTTCCACTGTGGGGCAGTCATACATAAGGTCCTTCTGAAAGACAGAGACAAAATCTGGGCTATAGCAGGACCTTCTACAACAAAGTATTATTATGATGGACAAACTCAACCCTGATCCAAGAAAAGATTCCTCCTAAAGTGAAGACTCAAATCCTAGTCTTATAAACTTGTATTCAGTTCATACTGAAGGACAGAGTCAAATCCTTTCAAATAACAGACCTGCAACATTTCTTAAAGAATGACAATTTCAAAGGCCAGAAACCTTTGCAGAAGGACACATTTAACCTTGGCCAAACTAAAGACTCAATCTAACATCTCTGAACCAAAAACTGAGGCTAAAAGCACAGTCTGGCTGAAGGTAAGATCTGCTGCTCAGCCACATGGACGTCTCTGCTGAAGGCCCAACCTTACAGAAGATCATATTCAAAAGTCCTATGAGCAGTTCAGCCAGATGATCCAGTGCTGAAGAAATGGGGTCCTGCTTGGTTCAACAGTCTTGGATTGACTCCTCATTTCTGTGTGACAGTTGTGGGGAGGTAACTGTGCTAAAGATGGGAGCAGCCTTCTCAGGTTCACTTGTTCTTTCTAGGCAACACTTGCAGAGTGAACTCTCATACAGATATAGTGGGCTGCCCAAAGTGTTGATGAGCACTAGTTGACTTGTTCTTTCTGGGTGACACTTAAAGAACGAACTTTGGTGCAGTGATCTAACCATGGTACTGTTTGGCTCAGTAGTCTTCAGTTGACTCGTTCCTTCTGTAAGGCACTTGGAGGAAAAAAAGATCATACTACGACCTGACCTTGAGTGATAACGGGATCAACCATTTCAAATTGACTTGCTTTCCACAAATGACCCTTGCAGAATGAATGCTCATATTGTGAGTCAACGGGGGTGCTGATAAGTTCAACAGTCTTGTGTTGACTCCTTCTTGCTGAGTTATAGTCACCGACTGAATGTGCATGCAGTGATCTAATTGTAGCGATGATGGGCTCAATTGTCTTATACAGACTTGTCCAGTTGTAGAGCAAACCTGCATATAGTGAGTAAACATTGCTGATTGGCACAATGGTCTCAAGTTCACTTCGTCTTTGAGAGTGATACTTAACGAATGAACATTTGTACAGTGAGCCATCGACAGTGGTGATGGGCTCAATGGTTTCAAATTGACTTATTCTTGTCAGGTTACCCTTTCTGAATGATTACTCGTATATGAACTGTCCACGGTGCTGAGGGGCTCAACGGTCTTTTGTTAACTCCTCCTCCTCCTTCTTCCTGTGTCAAAGTCTTCCTGCACTGGGCTGTGAACTGTGGTGTTAACAGCCTCAATAGTGCCAGGTTGACTTTTTCTGACATTTTCAGAATGAATGATCATACTGTCAGTAATGACTGTATAACTGTAGTGATGATGGGTGTCAGGTTAACTTGCTGTTTGCAGACAACACTTACAAAATAAACATCAATGTAATGATCTATTCATGATGGTGATGAGCTCACCACTTTTGGGTTGCCGCCCTCTTCCTCCTGTGTGACAATCTTCATGAACTGAGCTGTGGGATTAACTTGTCCTTTCCAGATGACACTTTCAGAATAAACAGTCACACTGTCAGCTAACTATGGCAGTAAGGTCTTAACATTCTCAGGTTGGCCTATTCTTTCCAGGTAATGCATAAATACAATGAGCTATCCATGATGGTGAAGGACTCAACAGACTTGGGTTGTCTCCTTCTTCCTGTATGACAATCATAGAATGACTCCTCATGCAGTGAGCTGTGAACTGTGTTGATAATAACCTCAATGGTGTCGGGTTGGCATGCTCTTTCCAGCGGACACTTCCGGAATGAACGGTCATACTGTCAGCTAACTGTGGTGATGATGGGAGTCAGGTTGACTTGTTCTTTCCAGATCATACTTGCAAAATAAACATTAGTCTAGTGATCTATTTGTGATGGTGGTGAACTCAACAGGCCTGGGTTGCCTCCTTCTTCCCGTATGACAATCCCAGAATGAATCTTCATGCTGGTGATGATGGTCTCAATAGTGTTAGGCGACACTCCTACTCTCAGCTAACTGTGGTCTTTCGTTGACTTCTTCTATCCCCTATGACACTTGTAGAATGAACTCACATATGGTGATCCAGTCTGGCACAACAGTGTCATTTTGACTAGTTCCTTGCAGGTCACACTTTCAGAATGCACACTCATACTGCCAGCTAACTCTTGGTGCTGATGGTCTGAATCGACTTATTCCCTCCAGAATGACCTTTTGCGCCGTGAGCTAACTGTGGTGTTGATGGTCTCAGTAGACTCAAGGTGATGTCCTCTTATGAATGAATGAATGAATGAATGCTTATACAGTGAGCGAACTGTGGTGCTAAATGGTCACAGTGGTCTCAAGTTGACCTGCTCTTTTCTGGTGACATTTGCAAACATGAATGCTTATGCTGTGAGCTAATCAGAGAGAACCGCAGTGAGAACTCTATTTTCACGAGGCTGCCAAAGCCTGTCTAAAAGTGACTCCCTCGCCTAATTCTTATCCTGACAAATGTTAAATTAGGACAGACACATTGCCTTCACTCCTAACAATTTCCTTCTGTTTTGACATTGTACCCTGGCGCTAATTTCTGTCATGTTGAACCATAATAATGCACAGCTGCTCAATAAAGGGTTGGCCTAGCTGGAAGGCAGTGAGGGGAGCCAACAGTCCACTGGGTCCAGAGCCAAAAGCCTACAATATAAGCCCAAAAAGTTGTTTTGAATCTGTATAGTGCCTTAGGGAGGCCATGACTGGACTGCTACACGGGCTAAAATAAAATTAAAGGAAGGCTGAAATTTAACCCATTTATAAACAGACAGTATATAACAGGGTCATGTTATGATGATAAACATCTACTTTTTTTTACAAAACAAGTATCGGAAAATTGGAGCAATGACTGCTTTGAATTTCTGAAGCACTAATTTCTCATCAGAAATTCCAATTGTAGACTGCCTGGGGAAATGCCAAACGTGGGACTACAAGAAGGTCATATGTTGGCAAGAGCCCTGCTATTTTTGAAAAAAAAAAAAAAAAAAAGGTCACAGTTACCTCTCTGGCATCAAGGTTGTTGTGGTCCAGGCGCAGAGAATACAGAACGTCTTTACCACCTAAAAAGAGACGGTCGTGGTACTCATCGAGAAACATGGAACTCAAGTTGATGATGCCCCGCTGTCCCGTAAAAATCGAGGATCGGTTTGTAGCCTGAAGATCTGCAAAAGAATAAAAGAAGATTGTCAAAAAATGTCTGTGACATCTTCATGGGGACTTTCTCCAGCCGATGTTGCTGAACTCTCGTGGCTTGAACGATAAACTGCATGCTATGTATCATCACAATTAAAATGTCAGCAAAAACAAAAACAAACAAAGCATTTGGCCTATGTATTTTGTTAAGTTACTGTTAACTAGAAGTACTCATTTTAGGAGCAGGACTACATTTTCGCATTTTGTCCACACTACTGACAACAAAGCATTTTTTAAAAAAGCCTCTTCAGCGTTGTACGAAAGTTTCGTTGTGGATACAGGTAAACGCGGTTTTCCGAAATCACGCCCTGATTGGTCCGTGTTTGTCTCGTAGCCCTTCCCTGATTGGATCTTGTTCATTACAATGGCTCATTCCCCGACTGATCACCCATCACAGAAGAAAACGTTTTCCTTATATTGGGCATAAAAGATTTGCTTTCCATGGCGCTTCTGCTGCCTAACAGTATGCATCTACATTTTGTAAAATATGAATGCTGCTTACATTTCTGCGAGAATGCAAATTATTTACCAGTCGCTACTGTATTGCGATAAATCCCATAGTCGGCGACGTTACCGTTGTAGTGAAAAATTCAGAACACTGTGAAAATCAGATTGTAAATAAAGCCTTTAATCATCATTTATTACTGAAACTGTTCAGCAAGGACGACCGCGTTCTGCTGCAAAATCAATAACAAGGTGTTAACTAAGTAGTAGAATGCAGCCGTTATTAGCAATATTACAAGACAGGGAGAGACAATAGCGCATAATGCAGTTAGGCGAAAAAATAGACCTACAAATGTATTTATTTATTTCCTCCATTGAGTTAGTTTTACAAATGTTGTTTGGTACAAGTTGCGCTCCGATTGCCATGGACTGTCCATCGCCAGTTCTTTGGACAACTACTTTCAACTGTAATCAGCGCATTAACGTGACAGGAGGCTCCATAAAGAATGGCTTTCTTTTTTCTATGATGTGAAGGCGCCATTGAAGTCCTGCCTGTGCTGATAGTTTTGGAAACGCAGGGAATCGGATGTTTTCACGGGGCTCTGGTAATTTTTCACTACACAGTCGATTCACGCAGTTTGTCGCTGGTGCGCGCATGCTCAGTGTCTACGGAGCTCGCTGTCATAGACGTTTTCGGCCGCTTCCGTTTAGGCAGAGGTACTTTTGTAAACGATGCAGAAATACAAGTGCGAGCAGATGTGGTAGTGTGGTCGTAGCCTCAGTGGCTCATGTCTTGTATCTTTATCTAACATTTTTGATGTCTACACAAAGAACTTACGTGATGGCTATGCAGGCAGTAAGGGGCCGCCGGGATCATTAGATGGTGGCAGAAGGGTGCAACGCAAGAGGGGTGAGCCACTGAAATGTATTAGCACACTAACTCTCTCTCTCTCCTATTTATTAATATTATTTCAAGAAAATAACATTCCATGAAATCAAGCCGAACTTATACAACGAATGATTTCATAGTCAAACTAGAAAAGAAAAAAGTTAAAAAGGAAAGCAGGAACAAAAAAAGGCAAAACCTAACAAAACAGCATTCAGAACTCACTGACAGAACTCTGACATTAGGGGAATTTCGAGTCACTACTTAATCCGACCTTTGAGATTTGGGGTGAAAGCTTGGGTATCCTAACAAAACCCTGTGGAGACATAAGAAGAATGTGCTACAAGGTTATACGTTTTGAGGTTTCTGTACTTTTAAAGTTAGACCTGTGTTTGGATACTTGGCGTGAAGTTTGTAAAGTAAACACTAAAGTCCGACAATGGTGTCTCATTTCCTCTTTATGATATCCAGGCACAGCAGGGCTCTTCTAGTTTAGAGGCTCGAGTTCTTATCCTCTGCCAGCTGACATTGTCCTTTTGATCAGATCTGTGGTGCACCATGAGGAGCTGTTCACTGCTGACTTTAATGTAGCAAACATGACAATTAGCACCCCCAAATCTGAGCTCGTGTCTACTCCGGATTTCTTTGGGTTCACCAGCTTCCATCCCCATCTGATAGGCATGCACATTAAATGAAATACGGACTCCACATTGTCCTGGCATGAGTAAGACCATCTGTGTGTGGGTGAGGACTGGCACCCCATACACTCCAGCTCCTTATGACTCTCTAATAATGGAAGGCAATTTCATTTTTTGGACTTCCCAGCTTGTGAGTCAATATGGCAGATGAGCCTGAAGCCATGTGCTCTCAGAAGTCATTCTCATGGTGACTCTACTACAAGAAAACAGTATTATTATAGTCTAGAAAAGATATTTTCTTTTTTTTTTTTTTTACATATTTAATAAAGTTACAAAACAGAATGCTGCTAAATTCCAAATATCAATTTATGTCCAGCTCGGTGTTGATTAAAATAAAGCAAATGCAACCAATCAAGCACAGCCATGTAGTAGAAGCCTATGACTCACATCATGAAACTAGCACCTTATAAGAGTAACAGTAATAATAAAGGCTTGAATTCTGAAAGCTACTGTATTTTGTTTTTTCTTGTGCAATGAATACTTTTTACTTAAATCTGCACAT
The DNA here is from genome assembly GCA_026402145.1 of Polypterus bichir lapradei. Taxonomy (NCBI): domain Eukaryota; kingdom Metazoa; phylum Chordata; class Cladistia; order Polypteriformes; family Polypteridae; genus Polypterus; species Polypterus bichir. The sequence continues at coordinate 5,738,597 of JANRMT010062839.1, read as the reverse complement.
TTATATAGGTTGTGTGTATAATATCATTCATGAGTGCTTAGACGGTATCTATAGGGCTCCAGCAAGGGAAGGTAAGCAATACCACTGTTGCTAGCAACCCCTCCTATCACGCCTACAGTTCAGAAGGACGTCGACCGGAGGACAACAGATATCACTTTTGTATTGACCGTGGAAGACTCACCACTTCTGGGAGTCTACTACAATGGCAACCAGAAATGGGTGTTCCTTAAAGACCTGTGATGTAGGACAACGGAGCTCCAAGTCAGATGTGACTTCATTCTCCTTTTGTTTATTCTCGGTAGAAGCCTTTTTTATCACCCACATTTGCTCTGTTCTTTGCCCTATTTCACGTCATTACCATTAAACAGGGTTACCAAGGTGGAACCTTAACCCATCAATTAAACATCTCTCTTGATTTATTCAATTGGCGTAGTCGGCAGGATTCTGGGAAATAATGATGGAACCAACAGACATGAGAGAAGTCATCTGATCTCTCAAAAAGCAACTGTGACCAACTATATATCACATTAAATGTAAATATGTTTGGAGAATTTTCATGTGAGGAAGGCAGAAGTCTTAAGGTAAGGCTCATTAATCGTGGTGCCGGTGAGCAACAACATGTTACAAGTTGATTAGCACCTGCAAGTAAGAATTTCACTGTGCTCTGTACACATGTGAAAGCAATGACCGTATGATCTATAAACTCAATTTAATCAAAAGTGAAGAAGCCGAGAAAGGTCTCCTGTTCTCAGAGGAGAATTTTGAAGTGAACCTGTGCCCAGAATAAGAAATGACAGGAAGAGCTTTGAGGCAAAAGGCAGAAGGACATACCCTCAAATCCTTTGCTAAATATGTGAAACATTTCATATCCTAAAAGGCAGTGGCACCTGTCCCTGGTTTTGATGTCCCCTAGGAGCTGACTTTTGTACTACTACTACTACTATTACCTTCTGTATCCCTGCCACTTTAACATGTCAGCCTTAAGAGCACACATCCTCCAAAATGCTGCCATCTCAGCCAGTCTGCTTTCTTTTCTGCTGTTACGACTTGATTTGCCCTCCAGGCGGAAATCCATGCGGCACAGCGGAGAGGCAGCAAGCCCTCGGCCCAGTGACAGACAAGCTGCCATGCCATGTAGGTCGCCCCCCACACAGTCTCACAGTAGGGGGGATGTTGACAGGCGATCGCTCCTCAAGGACTCCAACTCAGGCAGGTCTGACAGGGAAAACCCCAAATTTAAAAGTGTAAATCCTGTCATCGAGCACAGCAGCTTCGGGGTGGTCCACGTTTAGTTAGTATGTGGAGATGTGATCTCTGCACTCTCCTCTGTTTCTTACCGCATTGTTTTCCATGTTTTCATGCATAATAAAGGTCTGTAAAATGCATGAATACATGGAGCGAGACTGGCATTCAGCTCAGCTCTGATAGTGGGTAGCACTCACATGCACAACCATCTGGGATTCTGTATCATGCAGGCTGATCATAATTCGTTCTTTTTTATGAACTCACTTATTATTATTTGTCGGAAGAATATCAGGAAAGCACAAAGCACAATGGACGGACAAAGCCGGAATGGGATGCCAGTCCACCATTGACAACGGGCAATTTACAGTCCAGCAGCAGTTTACTCTTTACACATTTGCAAGTGTGGAGCACTCAGAGGAAATCCACAGGAATGCTGGGAGAAAATGCAAACTCTACCTAAGCAGTGTGGAGTCCAGGAAATCAACTCTGGTCCCTGGAGTGGGGAGGCAGCACAATGCTGCCCTTAAATTGTTCAATTTTATCCAGGGAGTGTGAGACAAAAAAATGGTGTGCTTAGCCAAAAAAGTAAATCCTTTAGACAGAGCTTCAAAGGGTGAAGCTGTGCGGGGCTCAAACACACAGAGGCGCTAAGCGTGAAAAGCATCTCGTTCCGCTGCATTCTTTTCCCAAACCTCAGGGTTTCCACAGGAGCCTAAGAGGATCATCTCCCAGCAGGGGGGATATGTTGCCCATTGGATAATAAGGCCCAGCAGATGGTGTAAAGTTTTGGAGTGCAACTCTGCTTGCTCCCATCCATGCGGTGATGTACAATCACTTGAGTTCGGGCATCACAGAGTTGAGGGGCACATTCTCCACGTGGTCATAGGGTTTTGGCTATGATGGACACCTCTTCAAACTGGAGCCTTCAAGCCCCTGGCTCTTGACAACCTAACTTGAATAAGTTGACTAGAGGATGGGCGGCATGGGAGAGCAGGGTTTGTATCCCAGGTAATCCCTGTGTGGAGTTACCTCCTACGTGTCTGCATGGGTTTCCTCTGGGTGGTCCGGTTTCCTCCTTCTCAGTCATGGGCAGCCATTTTCTGTTGTTTAAACTGACCTGGTCCAGCAACTGTGTTCGGCAAATCTGCAATCCTCCACAACTAGAAGTTGCGTAATGTGACATTGGCTTAACACAGCATAAAATAGCAGGATACTATATGACCAGCGTCAAGTGAACAACCTGCTGTAAACAAATGTAAATGACAACTAGGGTGCTTTTAGTCATCACGACCACCTTAAAAGAGGCTGTAATGCTGCAGTGCAGATTAGAAAAGTTAATAATTACAGAATAAAAAAAAAATCACATGAGAAAATGAAAAATAATAATAATAAAAAAAAGAAAAACTTTGGGAAAAATATAGATAGGACTGGCGTGCATTTCCATCGTCTAGACAAAGTGCACTTGCGACCTGCATTCTGGCACGGCGCTCATTGAGCACAGGCTCTGTGCCGTAAGCAAACACCAATTCACAAGAGATTTCTATCTGCGTGGACTTTATTAGTGAAATAAAACAGGTAGACAAATAGCAGGTCTCCTTTAGAGCTTTCTACTCTATGACCTGTGTGTAAATTGTGAAAGAACAATTCAAAAAACAAATCCTAAGCCAATAGGGTGGCACAATAATGGTAGAGTGATATTGAATTAAATATGAAAACAATAAGACTTGCCCTGCGGTGGGCTGGCACCCTGCCCAGGAATTTGTTTCTGTCTTGCACCCTGTATTGGCTGGGAATGGCTCAAGCAGACCCCCATGACCCTGTATTAATATATAGCGGGTTGGAAGATGACATGACAATAAGACTCCTTGTATAAGGTAACATGGGACATCCATTCATGCATTTGTGAACCTCAAATTCAGTTTAGGGTCAAGGAACTGGGAACAAGGAGTTAACAATCCTGGACAGGGAGCAAGGACTCACTCAGGCACTCAGAACCACTCTTAAAGTGCCAATTTAACATTGCCAAGTAATCAGAACTGTGCAAACTCAAGTGCCCACAGAAAAACAAATCCTCACCAGCTCCAGAAGAACGGACTGACTTCACACAGATGGTGACTAAAAGTTTAAATCTAAACACAAAGCTGTGAAGCTGTGGGGCAGCAGTGCCAACCACTGCATCACTTTGCTGCCCATTTTATACCATATAAACAAAATTGTAATAATACATTTATAAAATAAGCTTAAAACAGCCACGATAGATCCATTATTTCAATATTCTTAGTCCACCAAATTCAGGATATTCTCAAATGTGATTCTCCTTTGTGGTGTATATGATATTATTTATCTCGACTTTCGGAAAGCATTTGATAAGATGCCACACGAGAGGTAGGGCATCAGACTAAACAAAGTGGAAATTTAGGGTGTTGTGTGTGAATAGACACAGAATTGGCTCAGACACAGGGAGAAGAGGGTGATGGTGCGAGGAACCTCATCAGAACTGGCTGACATTAAAAGTAGTGGTCCAGTGATTTGGATAGGAATATAAGTGACAAGTTTTCCTGGCTTAGATCCATGAGGATCAGGAGCTTCTCCCAGCTGAAAACATGGTGATCAAAGGCCAAGTTAAAGTGAGATTGCTTCTCCAGATTGGTCAAAGTTTTGCTTCTTTCAGTAAACAGAGATTAACCCAATGGCACGGTCTTTACATCATGCTAATCTTCAAACACTGAAGTGAAATCAGATAGATCAGGTTAGGCTCAGGCAGCCCACAATTACAGCAAGTGAAGTTTCGCCCCTGTAAAGCCCCTCACGCCACTAGCCAAGTAAGCAAATGGTCAATGCAGGAACGTGTGAGCACAGAGCATCTGGAAGTGCTTAATGTTAACGCTTATCAGGCCCAAACACAATTGTCACACTTGTTCCAGCTTTGGCTTTCGGCAGCTTCCACCCTACATTTTAACGCGGATGGTATCTGGATGAAAATTAAGGCTGGGTGGGGGGAAGCTGTCAAACCAAGACTAGGGTCCATAAAACACAAGGCAATCTTTATCCTGCTCTCGGCATACTTGCCAGGATCAAATTATTTTTTTCATCCTCATATTTCCAGGGTGCGCTAACCCTAAATTAAGTTAACGGAGGGCCTCCAGCTCTTGCTCCATTAATGAGCATTCACATCTCACTAAAAGTGCCAAGTTCCCCCTTTCCACATTTTTCGCATAGTGTTTCAATAAGGCTAATAGTTTGTTATCAACATTTGTCACTCAAACCATAATTAGACAGAAAAACACCTTTCATTCTTCTTCTCAATAGCATCCAGTAAAACGGGGAGCGTTGATTTCTTCATGTTTTAATTACAATCCAAAATGCTGCCACTTCTACATCTAATTATTTCACCAAAATGATTCATTAGAAGACACAGGAGCGTCTTTCAATAACTCCAAGCACCAATGTGTGTTAGGCTCTTATTCTGTGGTGTACTGAGCTTAGCAGCAAGACAGCTTGGCCGGTCATTTCTAGTTTATGACCTAAGCAAGCATTTCAAAATCAGTCACGAGTTTAAGATGACTTATCCAAGTCGCCTTCTCCTGTCCCTCAATGCACCAGACTGTGTTTCACTTTTACACATTTGCTGACAGATGGTTCAACAGGACCTGCAGGTCTGATGTCTACTTTGAATGTTTCAAAGTCTCCTGCTCTAAACCATTACATCAAGAGCTACAGAAAGAAAGCAGACGAGACCTCCGTCAATGAAGGCTCTGTCAGAAGTGTGGTCAAACTCTCGCATTTATAACATTCTAGACACACATTTGGAGGATTTGGAGACCCTCTTGTTTGGTGAATGAATGTCTAACAGATGTTTGTGTCCAACAAGGTTTTCTGAGCTCTTCACTTGTGGTGATCAATTGTGCTCCCTTGTTGTGTAACACTTGTGTGTAACACAGCTGGAGGTGGCAGAGTTAAAGATGTTAAGATTTGCACTGGGTGTGACGAGGATGGACAAGATTAGGAATGAGTACCTTAGAGGGTCTGCTTAGGGTGGACGGTTGGGAGACAATGTCAGAGAGGCGACAATGCGTTGGTTTGGCCATGTGCAGAGGAGAGATGCTGGGTATATTGGGAGAAGGATGCTAAGGATAGAGCTGCCAGGTAAGAGAAAAAGAGGAAGGCCTAAGAGAAGGTTTATGGATGTGGTGAGAGAAGACATTCAGGTGATGAGTGTAACAGAGCAAGATGCAGAGGACAGAAAGATATGGAATTAGATGATCCGCTGTGGCGACCCCTAACGGGAGAAGCTGAAAAAAGAAGAAGAACAAGAAGTCAGAGGGGACTGGGCGGTCTCATGGTCTGGAATCCCTGCAGATTTTATTTTTTTTTCTCCAGCCATCTGGAGTTTTTTTTGTTTTGTTTTTTCTGTCCACCCTGGCCATCGGACCTTACTCTTATTCTATGTTAATTAATGTTGACTTATTTTATTTTCTTACTGTGTCTTTTATTTTTCTATTCTTCATTTTGTAAACCATTTTGAGCTACATTTTTTTGTTTGAAAATGTGCTATATAAATAAATGTTGTTGTTGTTGTTATTGTTGTTGATGTAACACTTGTTCCCAAACAGTCCCCCAGGCTGATTTTTACTCACTTGTGTTGACCTTTTTTGTAAGTCGCTTTGGTTAAAAGCATCTGATAAGCAGAAAAACCATAAATGTAAATGTGAAATGCATGAGGTTACAGGCTTCCCTTTCTGCTTTTTTATCTTTTGAAAGCAATCATAGATAATGTATGAGACTCTACCATTATTCTTATCCCAAAACCAAAACTGAGCAATATGCTATTCCCCATTATTTATTGATTTATTAATTAATTATATATATATATATATATATATATATATATATATATATGTTTTTTGTTTGTTTTTTTTTGTTTTAATTAATCTACTAAAACTCAACAAGTGCCCCTTTCTGCTGTTTTTGTTTCATTCTAAGACAGTACATTCTGCCTCGTGAAGGCACCACCACTACCTCTAAATTAAATGACTGCCTTTCTGTTTCAATCTTCCTCTTCTGCATTTTTTAAACCACAATCATACAGAGAGCTCTACTGTACTGTTGTTTTTAGGCATTGCATTGCTAAACATTCATCAGGCTTCTATTCCAGTAGAGCGCATGATCATTTTTCATTTACTCTTAAAACACCATAAAGTCCCAAATCTCTCTGCTTATTGCCAACTCCAAAGTTAGATGGACACATTGGCATCTCTCTGAAGGCAGGACATTCTGATCCCTCTTCTTCTGCTTCATTACGGGCGCCCTGAGAGTAGTTACAACTTTAACAACAGCGTCAGGAGGCCTTCATTTGCCAAGAAAGGGTGCTCCTAATCTGATGCATGTTTCTGCAGACTACACGCCCACCATTGTTATACCCTTAGAAACTTGAGTGCCTTGTAACAATTAACTAACTGCTGAACAGAAATAGTTAACATACCTGTTTCTAAATAAACCTCAGAAGCAGGCAGCAAAAACAGCAGCATAGTACCATAGTTGGTAAAATTACAGAGCGGATAGCACTACATCCTCGTGGAGCCCATAATGAATAGCACTGCAGCTTAGCAGAGCCCATAGTGGAAGGTATTGTAGTTTAACTTAGCTAATAGTGAATAGCACTATATACTCAATACTCATGGAGCCCATAATGAATAACACTGCAGCTTGGAAGCGCCCATAGTGGATGGTACTGTATTTTAGTGAAGCCCATAATTAATAGCACTGCAGCTCATTTGAGCCAATAGTGGATAGCACTACATCCTTATGGAGTTCTTAATGAATAGCACAGCAGCTTAGCCGAGCCCATAGTGGAGAGCACTGCAGCTTAGTGGAGCCCATAATAAATAACACTGCAGCTTAGTGGAGCCCATATTGGATAGCAGAGAAACTCAAGATAGTTTTATGGTCACCCCAGACTTCTCCAAAGGCATGCTGTGAAATAATTTCCCCCCCTATGTGCGTGTGTGTGTGTGTGTGACTGCCTGTACAAACTCTGTAATGGACTGGCGTCCCACTGAGGTAAACGCCTCCCTTGAACTCTTTGCTGCCAATTTACACAGGAGAAAGGTGCTTTGTAAAATAAAATATGATTAAATATGCAGAAACAGTAGGGAAAAAGCAAGGGTAGAAATGGACACCACTTCCCTGAAGGCTCCTGGAAGGAAACCCTCAAACTGCAACCTTGTGTCACTAAACTTTATAGTATGTTTTTTTAAATACAGGGGTCAATTAAGTATTTTTCAGTTGCAAAAAAGAAAAAAAAACAACAAAATCTATGTTCTGTCAGAAACTTTTATAATAAATTACAGGAGACTTTTGGCCTTTTGATTAGCTAATATTTCATCCCAAAGCCTTTTGGAAGTGGTTAAGGTTTATACTTTAGATAGATAGATAGATAGATAGATAGATAGATAGATACATAGATAGATAGATAGATAGATAGATAGATAGATAGATACTTTATTAATCCCAAGGGGAAATTCACATAATCCAGCAGCAGCATACCGATACAAAAAAATATATATATATTAAATTAAACAGTAATAAAAATGCTTGTAAAAACAGACAATAACTTTGAATAATGTTAGCGTTTACCCCCCCGGGTAGAATTGAAGAGTCGCATAGTGTCATGGAGGAACGATCTCCTCAGTCTGTCAGTGGAGCAGGACGGTGACAGCAGTCTGCCGCTGAAGCTGCTCCTCTGTCTGGAGATGACCCTGTTCGGTGGATGCAGTGGATTCTCATTGATTGACAGGAGCCTACTCAGCGCCCATCGCTCTGCCACGGATGTTAAACTGTCCAGCTTCATTCCTACAACAGAGCCTGCCTTCCTCACAGGTTTGTCCAGGTGTGAGGCGTCCTTCTTCTTTATGCTGCCTAATAGATTAGATTTAGATCAATTTAGATGTGAGACATGGCCGTTTGTTTATGTAATGTTACTCTGTCTAATTTATTGTTACTCAAGCGAGCCTCGAGAAAGTCTTTAAATACAGGAATAGATATGATACCACCATGAAATCGATTACTATTTGTTTTAGAGTGGAGGAGAGGACTGCTGACATCACTTCCTTACTGAATTATCAAAGCCCCACCCCTTCTGCATCCTCTCTTACTTAAACCACGTGATACTGACTGTCATTGTCATTCAATGACCAGTGTGGAAGTCCATGAAGAATCTATGCTGGCTAAGGAAGAGCCTCATAACATCAGCATGGACATATTTTCCTTTGAAGCACTTATTTTTCAAACTTTTGCTCCCCTGCTGACCCAAAATTTTTTGCTCTTCTGGTCTCTTGTTTTCACAATATATATTTAATTACTGGTAGAGAAATATGTGATATATTGCTGCTGAATAACCTATGGTCATACTAAATGGCGTGGAAAACCATAGAACTTTGGGGACCTTCAAAACTCAACTTGAATTTATTTTAGAGAAATTAGGTGAATACAATTGGCAATCTTTGTTCTGCTGAATGGCCTGTTTTCATCTAAGTGCTCCAATATCTTTTTTTTTCTTTCTTAACATTGACAAATTGGCCAGAGAAGAGTTTAGCAGGGCAATTCCAGAACTGACAGAATAGAAATGAGCAAAGCAAGGAAGGTGTTGTACAATAACAGTGCCCAAGGAACATTTAATTCTCTGGACCAAAGAAGAACTGGTCATTTAGACCAATTAAATAACTGCCTTGACATGAGTGGAATAATCGGAGACGATGTACTGGTGACAGAAGGGTGGACGACCTAAAAAGGTGATGATAGGGACAGAGATGGAAATTGGGGGCCCGAGGTGGACATCTGAGACGGAAAAGAGTGTCGACAATGGTTTGGTCATCTGGTGATGAAGCAGCTGCACTTTAAACTTTAAACTTTAAACTGCCAACTAGCAAATTCAACCTTCATCTCCAGCCCTGCAAGTTCTCCAATTAAAAACAAAAAGAATGTACATTATGTTAATAATTATACTTTAAATCTGCAAGTTTAAGGCTTTGGGATGATATTTACTATAGGAAGACAATTGAAAAGGCAAATGAAACGTGAAAACTGTAGAATATAAATCAAGTGGTGTTACGTTCCGACTGTGCTAGTGAAACCACATTTAGACTCCAGTGTGCAGTTCTGGTCACCACCTTACAAAAACAGCAGCACTTGAAACTGGGCAGATGAGAGCAAGCAGGTGCATCCCAGAACTTAGGGACATGTAACACTCTAGCAGGCTCGGGGAATTAAACCTGTTGAGTCCAAGTAGGGATGACTACATGAGGACCTCATGCAGCTCTCTACAGTCCTCAAAGACATCGATAAAGTTAATCCAGCAGAACTCCTTCAGCTGTGAGAAACCTTAAAGACCTTAAAAAGTATTTGGGTGAGATGTTAGAATAAGTTGGCTATCTGCTACTCAAAATAACTCAATGAACAGAATGTGGTGATAAGTAAAATAGGCCTGTTTCGATTAAGCAAGCCGTTTTGTACTCCTGACACTAAAAAATCTTTTCCCAGGCAAATGCAAACTGTAAAACTCACTTGTAGCAGCACTGCTTGAATTGCCTACAACTCCCAGAAGCCCCGGCAGTATTACACCATTGGGCAGATTCAGAGGGTGAAGGAGTTGCTACGGAGAAAGATAATTAAGTGATGTGTTTAAAAAGGAGCCAAAAAGACAACAAGGGGATTGTGGTCATCTGTCTGCATCTGTTTCTGTGCATCACACACACTATTAGATTACAACTACAACCACCATGGACTACATTTTCTATCTGGATGTATTTGCTGTCCTGTGTCTGCTTGTCCATGTGATTTTGTCTTGGTTGAACATGTCTTTGTGTGGAAGGCAATCCCATTCACGCCAAATCTTCATGCTGCAACTGGAACCTGGTAGGACAAAACTTTACATTTCTTTTACAGGGATGTTTCCAGGGCTTTCATTCCACACACCATCATCATCTGCACCAGCTGTCTTTGACTGTGCTGGGACTTTTATCATTAATGTGTTTTCTGACTAGTGTCTATTGTTTCGTTCGGTTTCACATATGCAGTATATGTAAGCTGGCAGGGAATTGGGGAGGGCTTTTGTGTTCACATTGTTTAATAATTTTTTTCCTTCTTTATTTGCTGAATATATATTGTGACATGCTGGCGCACTGCTTAAAAAAACAGTGGGAAAAGTACCTTAAAAAAATAGGGGTGCTTTCCACCGAAAAGGGAAGCGTAACATGGGAGCACATCACAAGGTGCACTAATTAGAGTGGGGTAAGAGGGTGTTTTTGCAGAAACGTGGACATTTATTATTTTTGGTGGTGTTTTCTGAAACCCAAACATCGGAAATTGGTTGGGTTTAGTAAAGAAACCTTCAGCAATAAAGGTGTTCAGCTTACCAGTTAAACGGTTTCACGCATGTCCTTTGTCTGCAAGTCGTCACAATACTTTATTATTTCTTTAATATTTATTGATTCATTGAGCCGCCTGCCCATGTTTCTTTGTGCTGGGTAAAAGCAGGGAGTGTTTCCGGAGACCCCATGATAAAATAAATCAATCATTATTTTTGGGTGGTCTAACTCTTAGCATCCTCACGACCGCTACACACTAAAGAATTTTTTTGCAATTTTACAGGCTTTATTTTTGGTGGTTCAAGGGTGGAAAACAAGGAGTACTAACAACACAATGAAGGCGGTGGCTCACATAACTGTAGAATTAATCGATTTCCTATCTTTCTTATTCAAATTCAATGTCAAGGTAGCTGCAGCCTTGCATTAGGTGGTTGGCAGGACTCAAATCTGGCAATACAAAATGAACAATAACATTTTGGGTCATACAGAGTCCTTCCATATGGTGCACTGCTCTTTCTTCCCCAGCACATACTGAGACCTACATGTCATATTCGCCTCCCCACAATGCTCCTCCATTTGTAAGTTTGCCTGACTGACCACTAGAAAAATAATGAAGTTCTCCTTCTCACCTCATCCCTGAGCTCCCTAATCCGCTCTGAGCTTCCTGCAGCCTCCCACATGAAACCAGAGCTGAGTGATAATATTATTTCAGCACTTCTGTGCCCGTATGAGGTCTGCAGTTCTCCCCTGCTTAACGAAATGGTGATTAAAGCCGGAGGCTTAGAGACGCGATCCCGAAGGAGGCCAGAGAAACCACAGCTTTGATGATGGAGAAGATTTCTGCTCCCTAGTTCTGGCAGACCCTTGCAGGTTGCATTTACAGCACATGTGGGAAAAAAATGGCCTATTGATAAAATACAGAGAGGTAATCCACGAGCTGTAGAGTGCACTGACATGGATTTCTTTAAAACAGAAGAAAAGCAGAAGAGCCCCATTTGGATACACTGGACCTTATCCAAACGTGCTGCACGTTATAAATGTAATGCAGATTTGTCCAGACAGCTGAGCTTATCCATAAGAAGTGCTGTTATAACACACATGTCTGTTCCAGTAGAGTGCATTTAACGTAATGCATGGCACTTTCTATAGCAACAGAAAACAAAGTGGATGTTCGTCTGGCCACTTTATTGTCTGACAACGAGATTCTGTCAGCATCAGTCACGTCTACATACTCAGATAATTAGAAGAGCTCTGTACTCCCTAAATAGAGGCGCGTACCTCAACTGGACACATCACAAGTGAGGACAAACGTCTCTGTCAAAACCCCGTGGGGCTGCACGGTCAGAATGTGTCTCATGCCAAGTGCTGCCCTGGCGACACAGAATAAAGCCTACAAATCTTGGAGGGCATCCGCTCAGGCTTTATGCCAAAACTACTACAGCATGTGGCCATATACAGTAGGAATGTAGTGGGGGCATTAAATTATTTGTCACCCACGATAACGATATATGGGTCTATTAATTCATCTTTTCATCCATCAATTCATTTTTGAGCCTAAAGTATCCGGTTTAAGGTCACAAGGAGGTTTGCTAACAACAAACAAATACTGGAGCACTGGGTGCAAGATCAGCCATGAATGACTGGCATTAAAAGCACATATGCAGAAATCTCACTCAGTCTTTCATTTCATTCATCTCTATAGCTGTTAAAATGTTACAAAGTGCCAGAGCCTCTCCAAGCAGCCCTGGGTGGGCACACTCCAACACCAGTGTATGCAGACCAAGTCAGCGTTGTCATTGAACTGAACACACAGAAGGAAATCAGGACACCTACAGGGCGGCTCTGCCGATTGTGAGAGACACTAGGCCATGGACTCTGCATTTGGGAAACAGAAGTACTAACCCGTGTGCTGATGTGCTGCTTTGTGTAAATCAAAAGCCATATGGACATTTCACATTGAAGTATTCAGTTAAGCATTCAGAGACAAGAGTGGCATGGCGGCACAATGCTTAGCACTGCTGCCTCACAAATCCAAGGGACTCAGTCTGAGGTTGCTTTTTGTGTTGTTATTAATTAAACTTGTGGGGCCGCCCCCCCCCTTCACTTGTGCAGAACACATGTGGTAGATCAATAAGAATTCATAAACTAGTCTGGTATTTGGACGTGTACATGGACATGCCTATTGATAGACTGGCATTGCATTCCTGGTTGGTTCCTGCTTTGTTCTTAAAGAAGCTTTAAAAGACAGATGGATGAATATATATGGATAGAAGGACAGAAGGATGCATGGATGGATGGATGGATGGATCGATATGTGGCTATCCACATAACATCTTTGTTCTGAGTGCTTTAACAAAATTTTGAAAGGTGCCTGAGCCTGGATGGAGGGATGGGTCCATAAGGATGGATGGTGAATTTCTAATACACAGTGCTTAGTTCTGCCCATCTTCAATCGCCAGCCAAGCAACTGTCCTTGGGAAGTCCATACTTTCTCTTTGTGTCCACAATGGCAAAAGTAATATGCGGACAGGATTGGACATTCATAATTCAGCAAACGTGACCCTGCAATACACAGGCATCCTCTCCAGGCCTGGACCCTACCCTGTGCCCAAAATTGAATATTTTTTAGGACACTTTGAACCTGAAATGAATAATGAGATGCACTTATTTGATTAATTCAGGGTCTGGCAAGACATCAGACGCCCTTCTCCATCCTCTGCCCACTTCACTTCAACATGCTACCTGCACCTGTACTTTAATTTTGCTATTTTCTTTTACTTTAGTTTGATGTTTTTGTGACTTTATTCACTAAAGCCTGAAGATGTTTGGGATGAGTCTGAATGTTTAAGGAGGAGATGGCTGTTGCCCCCAGACAATTAGCAGATGCCTAACATCGTGTTTTAAATAAATGGCCTTAGCCTCCTCATAACTTGCGTGCTTTCAAGGATGATGTGGGTGGCACGGTGGTAGCACTGCTAGGGGACTGGGGTTCACATACTGGGTGTTCCCTCCTGTGTGGGGTGTGCAAGTTCCCCATTTGCGGGTTTCGCCAGGGTGCTCCGTTTTCCTCCTATACTCCACGGGTGAACTGGCAATGGCATCAGCCCGCGATGGACTGGCACCTTGTCCAAGGATTATTCCTGCCTTGCGTCCAACCCTGCAGAGGATACGTGGGTTTAAAAATGAATGGATGGGTGGTTTATGATGCCTCAGGAGTTTTGCCATTTATTTTTTGTTCTGCTCTTAAGTGCCTTGACACAGAAGGCAAAAAAATGGCCTACAATTAGGAGGTGGGTAATTCAAAATAGGAGGGGCAGATCAAGAGATCACTATTATAAAGAGAGGAAAGCCCAGTAGGGAGCGGGGTGCCCAAAGTTCACAAAGGCTTGAAAGACTCCTGGATGGCAATATTACCCAAAAACTGATTTTTTGGAGTCAAAAATCTTTGTCAAAACACACCAGGGTTCAAGTTCTGAGATTCAATTAGTTGAAGGCCTTCAGACCTTTGGGTTCCCAGGGGCCATTCAGGGATTCATGTATGGACTGGTTAGTTTAATATTTCACAAGAGTAATTATATTAATTATTCATATGGCCATTCCACTTCAAGCTCATAGATAGCAGCAGAGCCAGAATGCCACTGAGCACAGTTCAACTTCCCATGCCAATGATCTATAAAACCCCACATTTCCCACACCACAGCCTCTCTGCATCAATCTGGCAAACACCTGAGATCATGCGACGCCAACCTTGTATTTAAGAAAAGGACTCTTTCTCAGCTGCCATAAATGAAGGAGTCTCAATGCAGAGAAAGACACGACACTAATTGACCCCAGCAGGTCACACTTACTGAGGACTTGGCGTTCAAAGATTTCTGTTCTGTCCTACTGCTACTTTCAAGACCAGGACACTTTTATTACTTACTATTTGACTGATGCCTTCATCCAAGGCAACTTCTAACATCCAAGATACAATTGGATGCACTTTTTTGTTTTTCCTAACTGGAGTAGAGGCAGGTGAAGTGACTTGCTCAAGGTCACAAAGTGTCAGTAGTGGGATTTGATCCCACAAACTCAGGGCTTGAAGCTGAAAGCCTTAACCACCGCGCCACACTGCCTGCCTCCTGTGAAGAATGTGGAGAGACGCATCTGCGGACTGCCATCTATTTTTCGTCTTTTTCCCTCACGTGATATTCTGAACCTCGCTAACTGCCACCTTAAACAATGGCCGTAATTAGCCAGCTGAGCGCCAGCAAATCACATCAATTGCCACCGCAGTCCAAGGTCAAGGCTTTGATGACACAACGGATCGGCTCACCAAGGGTTCTGTGAAAGAAGCGGGGCTGCAGGTTTAATCCTCAAGCGTCCTGCCCAACTTAATGAGAAACTGAGCCACTCAAAGAAGCAGCCGCTGCCGGAGAGATCTCATCTTGAAGAGCTTATCAAAAAGACAGACGGACCTGAGCTTGTCTTGGCACGAAAGCCAAGGCCGCAGCTTGTCTGTGGTGACTTGGTAACTCAATATCTGAGCGATTCCAAAAATGCTGTGGCTAATGGATCGTTACGCTCGCCTTCCCCCTAATAATCATCGAATTGTACACATGGGTTATCGCCAAGTTCAGATTTAACGAAACCCTCAATTTGAAAACCTCGTGTATTCATTTCAGAGTAGCATACCGGAATCCGCTTGCTTTTATTTTTCTTGGGATGAAGAAAAGTATTCAGTTTCAGAAAGCACATAAGTTTTATGGAGCTGGAGCCACTGGGCACTGCCGCGCTGCATTTTCAGCTGTTCAGATAACATATATAAGGCATTCCAGTTGCACCCGCTGTCCATTCATTACTAAGCAGTTTCACCCTGACTTACAGTCGCTGCTTATTTTGGCCCAAATCTGCGTAACTCTCCAGTAATTGATGCCAGCTTTTCCCATGCGTGTGCGGCACTGAGGGAATTCGCCAGCTGGGTGGAACCTCCGGTAATTCTAATCTTTCAAATGCAAGTAGCTGGCACCCGTGGTGGTCCTGGCACATTTGATGCCCTAGGCGAGATCTTGTCCAGGCACCCCATATCCCCCACCCCTGGAAGGAAATACTTTATAAATCTCGGACCCCCATCCCCAGAGGTGACAACAAGGTTTTAACTTGAATGTGGAACAATATGCAGCACATTTAATGAAATAGTTCAAAAAATACAAAAATGGAAACACAATAACTTAGTTATAATCGATGCAATAATAAATGGCCCTACAATTATATTATAACTAGGGGGCTTGCACCCTGCTCGTTTCGCTCGCCAACCCCCATGGCCTGAGCTACGCGCCAGCCAATGCATGTCTCTGCTGCTCACATTGTGAAGAGGCGGGCTGAACACACCCCAAGGATTCTTGGTCGCTCCTCCGAAACCCCCTCTTAAACGGTGATACAATGGAAAACAAATAAAGTTTTTTTTTTTTTTACCTCCTCTTTGCTCGATCAGCTGCTGGATCGCTGCTGCTGCCATGCCTTGTGATCTGCATCTCGAGTGGCGCTTCAAACATTTAAAAGCCTGTACAGCAGCTGTCTTTGTCATCTACTCTTTGTCTTTTATTTCCAGCCCTGGGCGTGGTTAAATCTCTTCAAAATCTCGTCTCACGCAATTTTTTAGTTTATACTTTAAAAACAGAATTAGAATCTGAAAATCTAACAACATCACATTAAAGTTCGATAAATTCTGAAAAGAATGATATCAAACATATATATGT
>JANRMT010062839.1:5704797-5717249 GCA_026402145.1 Polypterus bichir lapradei | reverse complement strand
GTCAGAAACAGACATTTAAAAATAAACAGTATGATTTAAAGTCCATCAACAAGCCACACTGCCTGCGAAAAAGCAGAAGGTGGCTGTCCATTATAATGTCAGGGTTGTACACCAGCCGAAGACATGGCCCCCCACCCTGATCCGTTGTTATTCATCTTAAAATAAATCTGCCTGAATGCGTAGACCCTCGCGGAAGTAAACAGAGGCTTCCTGTCACTTGAGGCGCTGCCGACACAGACAGCAGACAGCTGATGACAAACAGCATGCTGTTGTTCTCGCTTCCTATGGCCTCATCCGTCCGGCTCTGGAAGACAGTGCTGGACCTCGGCATGTCGCTGACTTTCCAAGCTTTCATGATTATCTCTAAGGTAGGTGGTTTGCAATGGCCCAACGCACGTCTCTCAGTTGAGCCTGCACTTTCAATTAGCTCTCTAAAAGTCTCCAGTTCTGGCAGTGTCTTTCTTTGAGGATGTGCTTATGTCTCCCAGGTCAGCTATGAAAATAAATCATTTGCACCTCCCAGCAGCACAGGAGTACTGGGGGGCTGCTCCACCTTGTAAAAAGAAAACACCGTACACACTGCAGAAGCCTCGCACATGGCTAAGTGAAGAAAACAAATCCAGTCTACAGTCTAGATAATGAAAGTTTATAAGAGAAGAACATGGAAATCACCACACATTCTTAAAAATGAAGATGTCAGAGTGCTTCTTAGGAACAATGCCTCGGGGAGCCAAAAACCATCTAGTAAAGATTCCAAAATGAGCTTTCATTTATTTAGATCCACAGGAGGCTCCATGAATAACTACTGTGGATGTCAACAAGGAGAACAGGCATAGTGTCTTAGGAGAGTGTCTTACCCAAATGAAGGCCAGGTTGACCAGCTGGGCGAAGAAACAACTTTATGCCCGCATGGAATAATATAATGTTTGGACTAGCGGAAGTCGGAAGTTGGGTGCAGTTTCATACAGTAGGTGGCAGTGGACCTCTTGTGGGGGCACCTGCAGGAGTGCATGGGAGTTTGAGTCCGGAAGTGTGATGCTGATGGAGTCCCAGGGTGCCAGCAGAAGGTGCTGTTGTGAGGAAGACCTCTCTACTTTCCGTGCGACTCGAAGTGTGAACACGCTGTGGCACCGGAAGCATCCCAGGTAAAGGAGCCTGCTGCCACACATCATGGAGTCAGAATCAAGTGGCAGCGGGCTGCACTCTTGGAGAAAGGAAGAGGGATGAAACTGGTTGATCTGTTTATATTGTGACTGATCTTTGAAAGGGTGGTTATCGTGAGGGTGCACTGGGTGAATAAATATCTTTTATTTAATGCCAAGTATTGTGTTGGGTATTACTGTGTCTGAGGTTTGGGGCTCAGTGATGCCCCCTGGTGGTTACACTATGAATAGGTGACAACAGATTTGTGAAATACCAATGGGTTCCTGATTTTAAAGGACTCTTGCCGCACACAATAACTCAAGCTATGTTCACGTCTTCTTGACCTGATATTATCCCGCCTACTGCACAGTAAAGATTTCTGGTTTGTTTACATATTAAGAACAATTTCAAAGCCCAAAGAACCCATTTCATATACAAAGAACGCTTCCCAGAATGAACTTTCTGTACAGTCAGGAGACAATTATTTACCACTTTGGAGTGGTTTCAAAAGGACTAAGACGTTCAAAAATGGTCCGACAATTGACATGTAGGAAGTAGGAACAGGACAACCTCGTCCACATCCACTACAGCAGCCTGACCCTTCCTGATTCTGACATGGCGCTCTGTACTCTTCTGCACTTGCCCGAGAATCACGCTGTGCAAACTTAAACACTTGGATCATGTCGCCCGCTACAACCTCACTTTAGAAGAATCTTTCATTGCTTTCAGGTTACCTTCATTTAGGGAATGCAGCTACCATGGCCGAGTCACTACAGATTCCTACCCAGCTTACCACACAATGACAACACAATGGCCATGAGCTTAATGAGGCTGTGAGGGTGTTGAGATAGGATAAAGATCACCTAGCAGGCAGAAGATTACTGTAAGTGCTTTTAGTTGTTTCTACTGCCTTAGCACCACTTTCATTTCAGTTTCCATGTCTGTGATGGAGGCTACACTTGAAAACCTTGCTACATGAAATGTCCATTGTGTTTGGCTTCTCTGGTGTCTTTTTGTAGCTCTTGGGTTTTACTTCTCTGGATTACTGAGCCATCTTGATGTGTACCCCTGTTGCAATATGCCTTCAAGGTACAGTAGTGGACACTTCTGGGTGTAAAACCCACCACTCTGGTCAGTACGAAAACAGAAAGAAAAACATTTGTGTTCTTATAAATGCTTTGCAATCACTTCAGTTTTTTTCTTTTATTTTTGTCCGCCGACCCACCAGGATGAAAAAAACTCCCACATATGACATACAGTTCAATGCATCTTGGATGCTAGATGTCAAACTTTTTGGGGTTCCTCTATATGTTTGGTGCTCTAGACCCAAAAAAACACACAATTGTAGGAGGTTTTTATCCCGTATTTTGTGAAGTAAATTATACCCTTATGATAAAAAGTAAACCGATAGGGGTCTTCAGCAAAAATGACCAGACGTGGTGCATGACCCATCAAATGACCCCAGGGGTTCACCCCCAAATGGGATTCAAGGGGTCCAAATTACTCCTCTTCATAAAACATAGGCATGTGGAGTGTCATGTTATTCTATTTTAAGGTTGCGGATCACAAATACGGTGATATTTTGGATATTTGCTTCTTTACCGTTGGTTCGAGTCCTCTAAGGGCCACACCTAGAAGGTTAAAAGCGACAAATTTCAAACTTAGGCTTGTGGGGTATCATTTCAGCTGACTGTATTTCAAAGTCGGTGATTACAAATGTGATGTTACTTTTAATTTTTGATCCTCTACTAAGGATCTAGCCACCTGAGGACCTCTGTCAGAGAAAGGAAAATGACAAATTTTTGTTAACATTAATAATATTTAGACTTTAAACATATAAATTGAAGCATTTTAATATTTCTACTAGTTGAAGTGACAACCCTTTTTATTACGTACTTATACTTTATGAAGTAAATCATTACATTTTTTATGAGCGTCCCATATTAAGGCAACTTACGCTAAGTCCGATTTTTTTAAGGAATTGGACTGCTGTTTACAAAGACTCAGTAAAGCTTTACATTTACTGTATTATTTTTAAAATACAGTCTCCTTTACCCTGTATCCTTTAGTTATTATTTTTTTATTACTTTTGTAATACAGACCTTTGCTTTTATATACTTTGGCTTCCTCTGTGTTCTGAGTTTACCCTGACATGAGGCCCAAAATTGAAAAAAAAAACTTCCTGCACTCAAGAGCCTCATAAAATACATTTTTGATATATAAATCACATAAAGAAAGTTAAATCATTTTCTCAAATAATAAGAAGCGGAAAATCCCTAAACAATAAGTAATAATGCAAAAGAAGAAAATGAGCTGACAAAGAATAATAAAGAATAATAATCCCTTAAAGAGGGGCGGTACGGTGGCGCAGTGGGTAGTGCTGCTGCCTCGCAGTTAGGAGACCTGGGTTCGCTTCCCGGGTCCTCCCTGCGTGGAGTTTGCATGTCCTCCCCATGTCCGCGTGGGTTTCCTCCCACAGTCCAAACACATGCAGGTTAGGTGGATTGGTGATCCTATATTGTCCCTAATGTGTGCTTGGTGTGTGGGTTTGGCCCAGGGTTTGTTTACTGCCTTGCGCCCTGTGTTGACTGGGATTGGCTCCAGCAGACCCCCCGTGACCTTGTAGTTAGGATATAGCGGGTTGGATAATGGATGGATGAATCCCTAAAAGAAAGATATGAAAAAATAACTGAGGAAAAAAAGAAATCTACTAAAGCCTTTGATCACAGAGAAACAGTGCAAAGGATAATCCAAAGAGTTTGTTAAACTACCAGCTAACCAAATGAGCTTGAAGGTCTCTTCTCATTTATAAAATTTGTTATGTTTCTTGTATCGAAAAATTTAAAATTCAAAAGCCAGAGATCTAAAGCAAACCGTTTAGAAAGAGACACACAACACAAAGCAAACAGTCTCTAAGAGACAACAAAGAAACTAACTAATCAGACATTTCAATTACGAAAGACGGGCAGAAGAACACAGCAGTCCAAGCTTGCTAATGCCACAGCAACAAGGCTGTGGCTAATGCACTCTTTTATCATGGTGGGACTGGAGTTAAAATTATAACTACAGAACAAAACGTAACAAAGACATAAGTAAGGAAGAAAATGAGCAATACAAAGGAAAAAAGAGGCCAAGGCATAGCTGTAGCCCTGACACTTTGACACTTGGCTTTAGCTGGGTTCAGGGTTTGCTCAACAATGTCTTTACAGGCCACAGGGCCGTTCAAGTTAGAACAGACTACATAAGAGACTACCAAGGAGGTGGACAGCTAAATATACAGTTAAAATTAACATGGACTCACCTCACGACTCTGATATGCTAATGTTACCAAGGATCAGGCAAAACATTACATATCCTTTGTAAATTACGAATATGGGTGTTTGTACTTCAATTATATTCTTAATGGCATATTGCTGTGGTTAGTTGACCATTTTTGAACAACGCAATAATGAGATTTTCAATTTTCTTGCAGTCGTAGACTACAAGCAAGCTGGACAGCAGACTGCAGGGCCCAACACTGGCACTGGAATTATTTAAGACCAGCCAGACAAATATGTAACAGGGCAATTAACCCTTTCAGCCCTGGATTTTCTGTTTTTATGGGGAAAATTATTTTGTGAGATTTTCTTTCTTTGGAGTGTCTAGGAACCTCAAAAATGAAAAAAACAAAAACATTATCACTGTTATTATACAATAGCTGCCAAATACTTCCATCATCTTGAGGAAATAAAATTGAAAGTGAAGCTACTTACTATGTGGTGCACATTTTCACTTCCGTGTTTCGCAGACTGTATGCCACCAGGTGGCACCCAAAACAACTGCCACCCCTCTCCAGTCTGCGCTAATAGTAGCACGCCCAGTTCCAAAGGCTGCAAATGTACCTGTGTTTTACAAAAATGGCTGCATATATGTGCTAGCAATAGGATGTCAGGGCTGAAAGGGTTAAGATTGTCTGCTGACCATTTGCTGAAAAATTCCAAATTGCTTGCAGTGAAATCTCCAGGCCAAGGCTGATTGTGGATCCCCAAGGAGCAGTGCAGCCGGTCTGTTGGTCCATCTGCCACCACGTCCAGGCCCGGCCGTGAGAGCTCGCCCACTTGTTAGGACTTGTTTAAACGTTCTGTCTTCACGGAGCTGTAATCAAGGGACGGCTTTCAGCAGGTGGCAGAGGTCAGGGGATTTCAAAGCGCTTGGCTTTTTTCTAAATATGTCATTGTGCTCATTGAATGAAATCTACCAAATATGGCAGGCTACATGGCATGCAATAACAAAAAATAAAAAAAAACACATTGAGCCTGCAATATCTAAAAAATGGAATTGTTACAGTTACTGGGAAAAAAAACATAAAAACAAATAATGATAAGTCAGAAGTAAAGCTGAATTGTCTCACCCGTGAATTGGCACATTATATATTCTGCTTTTTAGAAATAAACAGTGATGAAGACAATGGAGGACACTGCAATGATATTTTATTTAGCTCATTTAGCATTGTAAAAATTTAACACAATTGTAACACTCAAGGCAAAGGCTGACTGGCAACAAATCTGTATCAAGATGGCGCCCATCATTTCCATCCCATTTCATAAATGCTGCCACCTCGTCTGAAGGCTGGGTTACCCAAGCAAGTGCACTTTACTTAATGGCAAGAGGTCACAGCCTCTGAAAGTCAAATTAATACTGTAGATAACATCTATCAGGTCCCACACAGGACAGGGCCACTTAACTGAGGAGACGACATAATGGAAAAAAATGATAGACTGGAAAAGATCCTCCAAACACAAAACATCCCCTATTCTAAATGAGCCGAGCAAAGAATGAAGTCACCCGGTGACCTATAGCAGCCTTTACCTCCCGGATGTTTCATCATTTTCTAGGCTGTCGTGAATCTGTTCGGCCATCTGATGCATATTTGTACAAAGTGATACTCCATAAAATAAAGTGAAATGAACCAAATCATTCAAGATTACAATGCTGCTGTAAAAAGAGACAAACAACGAGTACTCAGATCCAGCTTCTTAATGAATGGCCTTCTTTCAGAAAAGATTCTGCTAACATGCCATCTAACCATGAAGATTCCTTTGTGGATCATATTTAAAAGCTGCTTTCAAAACAGAGGAGAAAAATCTCCCCCCATATGACTCATGGTTCCAGACCCTTTACGCTCCAGAATTAGGATTTTGCTGGGTCAAAGTTAACGCCAGCCGGTACAGCTCAGGTTCTCAACAGCTTGCAAGTCCAGCCAGCACTATTTACTGCCTAGGAGACCTGCTCACAAGCGGCTTTTCACTTCCAAAAAAAATAAGAGGACATCCTGTAAGGAAGGGCTATTTTTATTTGGCATGCAGTATAAAGGTGTAAAGTTTAAATAAAGCATTAAGAAAGATCAACAAACACAAATTCTGTTTTAAGGTACTTTAGTGCCAGAAGTAGATCTGAAAATTAAATGGCCAGTGGCTTGGAACCGCAAAGGCCAAACAAAAAACAAAGTCTGTGGACCAGAATCTCATAAGCTGGGCTCAAAATGCCAAAGGATGTTTGTACCAAAGACCAAATAGTGACCATCAGTTGGGCAGAATGCCAATAATCAGACAAAGTCAATAAATAGAAAAAGGGCCGAAATCTCAACAAGCAGACAACGCCAATGTGAAACAATCCAAAAAAGCAAAGGGGGACAGTGGTTAAAAATCTCAGAGAACAGAATACACAAAAGGAGAAGACAGCATTAATGAGACCAAACTGAAAAGGACAGACAGCACCAATAGGCAAGACAGTGCAAATCTCAAAGGGCAGACAACACCAAATGGAAACATTCTAACAAATCAAAAAGAGAGGCAGTAGTTTGGAATCACAGAGAGAAGACTACGCAAAAGCAAAGACAGCATCAATTGGACAGAAACTTTAAAGGCAGTCAACATTAATGGGCAAAAATGTCAATGCGAAGAGAGTGCAAAGAGCTGAAACCTCAAAGGACAGACAACACCAATGGGAAAACAAACAAAACACAAAAAGAGATCCAGTGGCTTGGAATCACAGAGACCAGAATACAGGAACAAAAAGGGCAGATAGTACCAATAGGCAAGAAAGTCAATGGCCAGAAAGTGCAAAGGGACTGAAATATTAAAGGGCAGACAACACCAACAGGAAAGAATCCACAATGGCAAAGAAAATCAGTCATTTAGAATTTAGGAAATCAGAAAGCACTAAAGGTCAAGACAGCTCAAATGAGCAAAAAAAATGTCAATTGACAAGAGTTCAAAGGGACTGAAATCTCAAATGGTAGACAAAGCCAATGGGAAACAATCTAAAAAAGAAAAAAAGAGTCAGTGGTCTGGAACCTCACAGAGCAGAATACCCTAAAGGTAAAAACAGCATTAATTAGACGGAAACAACAAATGGGCAGAAGGTGCCAGTAGGTAAGAACATCAATGCACAGAGAGTGCACCGGGCTGAACTCTCAAAGGGCAGACAGCACCAATAGGTAAGAAAGTCAATGGCTAGAAAGTGCAAAGGGACTGAAATATTAAAGGGCAGACAACACCAACAGGAAAGACTCTTAAATGGCAAAGAGAACCAGTCATTTAGAATTTAGGAAATCAGAAAGCACTAAAGGTCAAGACAGCTCAAATGAGCAAAAAATGTCAATTGACAGAGTGCAAAGGGCTGAAATCTCAAAGGGCAGACAATACTAATAGGAAAGAATCCAACAAATCAAAAAAAGAGCTAATGGTTTGGAATCTCAGAGATTAGAAAGCACTAAATGACAAGACAATGCCAATGAGACAAAAACAAAAAGGGCAGACAGCACCATAAAGTAAGGAAGTCAGTGGGCCGAGAGTGCAAAGGAATGAAATCTAAAAGGGCAGACAACCCCAAATGGAAAGAATCCAAAACTACAGGGAGAGCCATTGCTTTGAAACCTCAGAGATCAGAAAACACTAACAGACAAGATCAGCACCCAGGGTGAAAAAATATCAATGGGCAGAGATTGTCAATATGGAGAATTCCTAAAAGAGCCAAAGGCACTTAAATCTCAGAGGACAGACATTGTCAATATGGAGCAATCAAAAATGCCAAAAGAGCCAGTGGTTTAAAATCTCAGAGATCAGATAGTATTAAAAGACAGAAACTAAAAGGACAGACAACACCAATGGGAAAGAAAGTCAATAGGTTGAGAGTTCAAAGGGTCTGTAATCTCAAAGGGCAGACAACACCAATGGGAAGCAAACCTAAAAGGCCAAGACAGCCATTACTTCACATTCTCAGAGATCAGAAAGCACTAAAGGGCAAGACAGCATCACTGAGACAGAAACAAAAAGGGCAGACACCACCAATGGGCAAAAATATTTATGGATAGTGAACTATAATGAAGTTAAATCTCCAAATGTGGACAGTGTGAATGGAATAAACAGAGTCAGAATCATTGAGGCCAGTCAGACAGCAACAATGGATGAAAATCTCAAAAGAAAGAACAAGGCAATGGACTGGACAGAAAGGAACAATGAATCAAAATCCCAAAGAGTACTCATCGTGCATGAGACAGTCTGAACAGACAAAATGAGTTAATGGACCACAATCTCAGAGGCCAGTCAGAAAGCCCACAGCATCAATGTGCCAAAATCTTAAAGGACACACTAACAAGATCAATGGGCCAGAATCTCAAGGACCAGCAACAGGCAATGAACTGATGCTTTAAAGCACAGAAGCCCAAATAACATACCAACAACTCAGTGTAATTTGAAACAGCAGAGCATTCATAAGATGGATTTTACTTGTGTAATGAATGGAATCTGAAAAAGCAGAAAATGCTGACGGGCTGGAATTGTTTGTATTTTTTGAAGATTTGCAATTAATTAATGGCAATTTTTCTCTGAAAGACAACAGAAAGGCATTGCCTGTGTTATATGAATTGCATAGCATCATTCCATATATTCAATTCATGAACACTATAGGGGGAGACAGCACCAAGGAGACAGAAATAAAAAGGGCAGACAGACTGGTGAAAGAGTGTTGTTACTTAAAATTAGACATGTTGTTGCATACTAGTAATTTATAGGCCAGATCCATCACTATAAACCCCGCTATCGATTGTCACACTGCAAAAAAATGCACAAGCTGAAAATGTTGCAAAAATTCAGGGGTATCCACCAAAGCAACAAGTGGTGGGTAGGACATCAAATGTGGAAGCTCCATTATCAGTTTACATGGTCATTATTGTCACATATGCAGACAACAGTGTGCTAATCAACATGCACCCGGTCACCCCTCGCCGACACCATGATTACTAAGTTTCACTGTCTTTTCCCAGGTTGACATGGCCTTTGGTGAAGCAGAGTGTTCAATGTTGCAGCTACTGTAGTTGTAGTAGATCTACATCTAATCCTGCCATTACAAGACCCATGGTGCTCCTCTACTATGTGAAGTCTATTGAACTCAAGCGTAAATAGTGTCCAGTGCTGATTATTTATAATATGAGATTATCTTAGCTTTAAGTTTCAGTTTATTTGGATGACTCTCTCTGTCTCTCTCCCCTTTTCTGCATTTTCCCAAAACAGAAAGCTGGAAAGCATCATTGCCTCACATGCTTATGTGTTTGTTCTTGTAATTCAAGACATGTTTATTAAATAAGAGAGATTGAAACCTTCTGTTGCCTAGAGGTGGCATCTTTGTTATATTGTGAACCAGTTATGATAAGGTAGTAGTAAAATAAATCACCAGACGCATTGATAATCTTTGATTAACCCAAAGCTACACCATCGGTACTCTGAAATCAGAAGGATTCTGTGACACTGCCTTTCTTAGAGTTGACGTGATGGTGCTTCACAGCCCAATTTCCAGCTCTGTCTCTGTGGAGTTTGAGGGCTTTCCTTTTGTCTAAGCAGAAGCTTTGATTTTAGTTAAGTGATTGCAAGAAATTAGTCTGTCATCAGTGAACATGACAGCCTACGTGGGTGCGTCCTATGGCTGACTGGCATTCACTATTGGTGCCTGCGTTGTGCCCAGTGCCCAGAGTCACACGACAATATTTTGCAAAAGGCAATACAAATGAATGAATGGTGGTATTCATGGAGTCTCCCATGTGTGACATATGAAGGTACTTCAGTTCAAATGCAGCTGCACAACCACACAAATTCTACATCAGCATTTTCTGCATTCTTGGCATTGTCAAAGAGATTTGTGTATACCATCGTTTCTAACCTATACATCATCACCACCCTTTTCAGTCCACTTTTGGAAGATTTGCTGTGTAAATACCAGGTGAGGAACAATGGCGTAGCAATTATTGTGGCTGCCTGTCAGTTCCGGGTCACTTGCCGTGTTGAGTTTGTACATCTCCGTGAGTCTAGGAGCATGTCCTCTGATTCTCCTTCCTCAGATTTGTCTCTAACCATCGCCCTTGATGAAGTCGCCCGCTCACCATCAGTCACTGTCAGGAATCTTGGTGTGATTTATTCTGAACTCATCACTTTCATTCATATACATCTTCAATGACCCAATCCTGAGGTTTTTTTCTTCATGATATTCAAAGGATTATCCCCTTCCTCATTAATTATGCCTCACAACTCCTGTTCTATCTCAGCCTGACTATTGTATCTCTCTCTCCAGGCCGGGGCTTCCTTCAGCTGCTATTCGACCTTTCCAGCTCCCCCAGAACGCTGCTGCTCATCTGGTGTTCTCTGCTCCTCATTTCACTTCTACTACTCCCCTGCTTCGTTCTCTTCACTGACTTCCTGTTGCCGTAAGGTTCCGGTTCAAACCTTTGTGTTGACCTGCAGTTCTCTGATCAGATTTGCTCCTCAATGTCTCAGTCCTTGGTCACTTCTCATGTCCCTTCCAGAAGTCTCTGTTCTGCTTCTGTCCGTCTGCTGACTGTCATTTTGCCGGATGTGCCAAGATTGGATGATGCTTCTCCCTTTTTGCTCCAAAGTTGTGGAATGATCTCCCTTTATCCACTCGAATGGCACCCATTATTTCTTGTGTTTAGGCATCTTTTGAAAATGCACTCTTTTTATTAAATATTTTGGATCTGTTTAGTTTCTCTCTTGCAGGATAGACAAAGACAAAGAGTTTAGGACACCGATTTGTGTCTTTCTGTCTTAGTCCAGCTGCGGGTATAAAAATGTAGCAGTTCTGCACCTTTGTGCTCACTTTTTATTTTGTTCTCTTACTCTGAGACCTACACTTTCATTCTTGAATGAATTATAAGTTGTTTCGTAAGTCACCTTGGATAAAAGCTTCTGATAAGTAAATAATAATTAATCAGTGACTCTAAATTGCTCTGACTGTAAATGTAATGTTTGATTGTGCCCAGTGTTGAACTGGCATCCAATTCAGGGTTTGCTCCTACCTTAGACACGACAGACTCTGGCCCGCCTGTAATCCAACATTAATACAGGCTTCTTAGGAAAATGACTGAGTCTCAGTCCACACCAACACCCACCCATACCAGAGGAAGACCCAGTAGACCCCTGGAGGGATTCTGTATCTCCGGGTGGGCCTGGTAATATTTGATAATTCCCCAGGACCTGCTGATGGAAATAATCAGAAACAGGCCTTAGTATGTTGCCACCATGACCCTTACCCAGGTAAGCAGAATGGAAGTGAACAGGTGAACACGTCATGCACTAATAAGAAGAAGCCATTTCAGAAATGCTACAACTTAAAAGCTGAACTAATTAGGAAGGCACTTTCACTTCTCACAGCACACCTTACAGCAAAATCTTTTAGTGTGATTATTTAATTTTAGGATTCCACAGCATGAGTCTAACTATAAGATTATTTTCTTATAACATACCCAGAATGCTTTGAACTTCAGGCAGTATGGCATAGTGGTTAAGGCTTAAGACTTCAATCCCTAAGGTTATGGGTTCAAATCCCTTTACTAACAGTGCGTGATCACAAACAAGTCACTTCACCTGCTTGTGCTCCAGTTGGAAAAAAAAAAAATCAAACATAATGTAACTAAGTGTGGGCCGGCTTTGGACTTCATGCCCTGAGACTGTGGGATCAAATCCCCTAATGACACTCTGTGACCATGAGCAAAAGAAATGTAACCAGTTGTACCTCTCGAAAAATGTTCTGAGACGCTTTGGGCAAAGTGCTGCCTTGGTATAAAAACTCAACCAGGCCAGAGGGGACTTACAATTAGATTTGTCATGTAAGGCTAATGAATGTGCACAAATCAAAGAAGAACATCCGATTATGGTGTTTTCAGCACAACCTATACAGTATGGGTGTCCTTTCCATCTCCCTTCTTATTGAGCTGATAGATAGATAGATAGATAGATAGATAGATAGATAGATAGATAGAT
>JANRMT010062839.1:5680746-5704787 GCA_026402145.1 Polypterus bichir lapradei | reverse complement strand
ATAGATAGATAGATAGATAGATAGATAGATAGATAGATAGATAGATAGATACTTACTACATTAATACCAAATACTGTACCAATAATGCAATCACAGTACACTAGATGGTACATACAACAACACCAGTGCAGAGAGAATTGTGCTAATAATACTACTACCAAATTAACAGGTGGCACATAATATCAAAAGTGATAGATACCAAAGTGACATATTGTCAAAGTAAAATAAAAAAGTGAAACCGCTAATGCTTATGGGGCAATGACGAACAAAAAAAGAAGGAGGGGGTGTAACGCTAATACATCTAATATACTGTAGGCTATGAGCAGAGAGGTAGCATCAGGTTCAGAAATCAACCACCTCCAAAACTAACCACTGTTATAATGAGTTGAAGGGTCTAATGGCTCTTGGGACAAAAGATCTCTTGCATCTGTCCGTTCTTTGATAACAGCCTGCCTCTAGAGAAACTCCTCTGCTTAATTATGGTGATGCAAAGAGGGTGATGTTCATTGTCCATAACAGATAGAAGCTTGCAACGTGACCTTCTCTCTGTCACTGTCACCAGAGAGTCCATTTCCAATCCAACCACAGATCCTGCTCGCCTGATCAGCTTGTCAATACAATCAGTATTCTTCAAGCTGTAAGTACTGGCAAGCACCAACTGATAGAACATCTGCAGGAATTTCTTGCATATGCTAAAGGAGAAGAGCCCCCTTAGGAAACAGATCCAGCTTTGCCCCTTCCTGAACAGAGCCTTTGTGTTCTCTGACCAGTCAAGCCTGTCATCCAACTGCACTCCCAGGTATTTATAGGCCTTGACCCACTCCACATGAACCCCTTCAACAGAGACAGGTCTCAGTGGGGGTCTAGACTTACAGTAGTCCACGACCATCACCTTTGCTTTGGACGTTTTAAGCAGTAGTTGGTTTGACTGCCACCATACCACAAAGTCATTCACCAGACCATCAGTACTACTCCTCATCCTGTCCACCCCTGACACATCCCACGATGTCAATGAACTGTCGCTTCAGCTGGACTTTGGGGAAACAAGCAGTGACAGAATGTTGCAAATGTTAAGTTTCTCCAGAGCCTGAATGAGGTGGGAAGCATAGAATCTGTCGGATCTACAGTGTCCCAAAAGACAAAGATCATTTGAAAGGAAGCTACCGATGGGTAAAACTGGAAAAGTCAAAATTAGTGAGTCGAGAAAGTGTTACAGGAGGCATTAATACCAGACAAAGTGCCAGTCCATCGCTACACTCTTAAAAATAAGGGTTCTTTAATGGCACTTGATGTTTTTCTTTTACTGGGTTGTGTGGTTCCTCATAGAACCATTGCTTGACAAAGCACAGTTTAATTCTATGAAGGGTTCTTTGCAAATGAGGCTGGTTATTTACTTCTGAATATGCAGTAAAAAGCTGAAATCTTGAATGTACGATAAGCTGCCTAGCAGGACATTATCAGATTAAGAAACCCTCAACTTATCTTATCAACAAGAGTCCTTTCAGAATTAGGAACAAATTCATAGTTCACAAATCTGTTAGCATCTGTTCATGGTTATTTACTGTTAAAGATCTAAATAAATAACAGGTTCTTGCTGGAAAACTCATGTGGTTAGGAACCAAAAATGGTTCCCCCATGGCATCCCTCTGAAGAACCGCTCTGGCATCTTTACTTTTAAGAGCAATAGGCACACTCACCCGGGCCAGTCCATGTAATCTGGACATCTTTGATAAGAACCTGGAGAACATCTGCATGGACATGGAGAGAGCCTGCAAAGCCAACGCAGTGGTTGGCTCATTATTTGAATCCAGGACCTTTCAGCATGCAGCAGCATGCCAACCAGTAATAAAACTTAAAAAAAAACAAAAAAAACAGAAGGAATAAAAGAAAAGAAAATGTTGTAGCCATTGAATTTGAGGCTCTAGTTCTATGAAATGGTGTCATGTGCAGGAAAGGTCATGGTGCCAATTATCTGGATCACTGAGGGAATTTTATAGTGCAAGTAAAGGTGATACTACTGGGGATGAAAAGAAGCACTGGGCAGATTGTATTTCTTTTAGTAGAAATGACAGTGTGACAATATAAATACTAATTTTAAAAAATTGGAGTATTCATCGTGGACTAACTCCCCTACTTGCACACACCAGTAGAGCAGCCTGCATGCCCTTCACGTAACAAAACAGGCTTTTAATGTTTTATTAATATTTTTTCTTTCTGGCCAAACTGCGATCGTGTTATTATGCAGTTCAGGAAGTGCAAACAATTGGCAATGTTCTTTGTTGAATGGGAGGGAACAGTAGACAGGCTCGCAAAACCCGTTCAAAGGGACAATGAGAAAACAAGGTGGCGAGGAAATGCGTCTCAGTGACACCGTGAGAAGCGAACGGGATGAGCGGCACAGCGCCGAGCCGAACGGAGGAGCGTTTGTTTTTCAGTTTTGGAGTTTGGAGACAAACCGAAAACGCTGATGATGCCGGAGGATTGTAAATCATTCCTCCCACTGTTTTTAATTAGCAGCGGCTTTAAATGATTTACACTTCCTACAGCCTCGGGAGTAGCTGGACATCTGGCTCTGACGGCAAATTACGTAAAGTCACCGGCAAGACGAGAGCAGAATTAGCGCATCTGCTCAGAAGACGAGAATTCAGGCTGGGCGCGTGAAATGTAATTAAAAACAAAATTAAGACACGGCGAACCTGCATTGAGTTAAACGGTGTCGAGTGTGGAGGAAATCGGCGCCTTGCTTTGAATCAGCTAGTTACGTTAAACCTCGAATCGAGAATTGGTCATCTTGAAGATGAATTAGAGAGCAATTAAGAGTTTTAATTCCTGTTGCCGTGATGAGTTATTTCTGAACACGTTCCGAAAAGTGATACTCTGGACAGACCATCGGGTGTAATAAGAGAACTCGGAAACTATCTTTAGAGCTGGGCGCTTCTTTCATACCCACCACCACCAGGACACTTTTGACCAGCAGGAATCAGCTGACGTCAGGCCACCTTTAGCGTTACTGACATCCAAAAAGAGCAAAGTCGGCTGGATGGAATCGGCTTACCGGAATGAAGTTATCATGGGTAGAGGGGTTCGTCCGTCCGGACTCCTGATTTACCAATTCAGATTAACAGATTCCAGTCAGTACGCATTACCATTTGGAACGGTTAATATCAAGTGCATCGTTAGGTTTTACCGCTGCTGTTTTATTTTTTCTCACTGGTATGTATTTACTTCCTGCGTTTCATAGGATAATAAAATTTCACTTTTTTTATTTTAACCCTCCAGCTATTTACTTAACTCATATTGTGGCTGCTGGCATCATATTAAGGCAGTAAAACAAAGCCAACCTTGGTCTCCAGCGCAAGGCACATCTGCATGTACATGGAGAGAGCATGCAAAGCCCACACAGTTGGTCTGCCCGCTATTTACATCCAGGACCTTTCAGCACCGCGCAGCGTGCCAAATGAAAAGTGTTACATTTTTCCACTCGTATAAGGGCTCATTGTGGAGGGGTGAAGTCCTACAACACGGGTTGCCATCAGAGACGCACTCTTTAAGGATAAAGGGTCCAAAGTGTATTCTCAGTGCCACAGCGGAACCATCTTTGTCGCCAGTGGTTTCCAAATGAACCAAATGGTCCACATTACGGTTACAGATGTAACCTTTTACGTATAGCGGATTTAAAATAATCATGAATAGAGAATAATAGATTTGTGAAATACTATTTTTTTAATTTGCCACTAGCCTACATTAAAGCTTTCTGTTTTGTCCACATTTTAGGAACCTTTCAAAGCGCAAAGAGCTAATTTCATATGTAGAGAACAGTTCCCGTGATGAAACGGTTCGTTGTCAAGCAATGGCTCTACCAGAAACGCACAATGTGCCATTAAAGAACCGTTGTTTTTAAGAGTGTAAAGCAAGTGTAGAGAGGAAACGAAGAAAACGAACACGGGGAGAACGTGAATGCTTTACACCGCCATTTCTTTTCAAATACTACAATAACAGGTACAACAGAATAAGTAAACAGCACACAAACTGACGTGCTTGGGCAACGAAATGAGACCTCAAACTGTTGAACAGGCTGCACTTTCTTTCAAAGATTAGTTTTTGTTAATAGTTTCTTTCAGCATTTTGCACTTCTTTTAGATGGAAGATAAAAAGACGGCATTCATTGCAATCTGAGTATGTTGGTCTACTTGGCCGTTAGATGCACGCTTTTTAAATTGCTTGGTGATAGTCAACTTGCAACTTTTTTCCTGCCCAGGGCGAAGGCGATAATGTTGCAGCTATGATGGCAACTGCAAAATATATTCGAGGGTCTCCTCCTCCTATATTAAATCCGAGTGTTTGCATATCTATGTCAGTGATGGCTGACAAAATGCCACCCCCAAATAAACTTTGCCAACCTAGGCGACCGCCTGATTCGCCTTTATGGCAGAGCCGGCCTCGCCAGTTCGCGATCAGGTGTTTTGACACGACGTTTACCAAAGTCATTGTTGCGATGGCCGGAGCCACTGCCGACAGCACTGGGCACAAAGCAGAAAACAGCCATGAACAAGACGTCAAGCCAGCGTAGGACCCCCTGCCACACAAAAAAGGACAATTTGAAATCACCAACGTAATAGTAAGAAGAAGGGGCGAGGGGTCATATCCACTTGGGTACAACATACAAACTCCATACGGACAACACCGCTGGTTTGAACTCCGACCGCTGTATTGCTACCCACAGCTCCGCCGTGCAGCTCCTACGTATGTACGTCTATGTACGCGTGAAACTTCTTCTGAGGGTCCATTTACCGCACAACCTGCTTATCCTGGTCCTTACTGTACGGACGACACCATGTCTTAATTATTATTTTATATGAATTTGTTTTAGTGCAGTGGAAAACAAAGTTTAAAGCATTCACTTATACGGAGGGACTGCACGATAAGTGTCAAGGTGTCCTTTCTTGAGTAGTTTATTGCAGTGCAATACCACCGAAACAGTAGAGTTAACGGGAATTTAATAAAGAATTATTTCATCGTATAAATAAACTTCCACATTAAAGTGGGGGCAGAGCATTTTCCTTATCTCACCCTGGAGGACCTTATCTGGAAGTGTCCCATTGCTAAGCCCATTAATGACGGTGCGTTGCGCGTATAGTAATTAAAGATTATCGCCCAGACGCCAGAGGCGTTTCAGTTCGCTCAATTATTTTCTGCGTTTGGACAGGAAGATATATATATATATATATATATGTATGTATGTGTGTGTGTGTGTGTTATCAGCACTAGCCGGGCGCTGGGACTCAATACGGTAGGCTCAAGTTTAGGCTGTGCATCTTCAGGACGACAACAAGCCTCCTCAGTAAGGCAATGCACATCTGTTTAAGAGTTCAGTAAAGATTTAAAGCGAAAACGTTTTAGTTCCGACATGAAAGGCTTCGTAAAAAGATAAATTAGGATTTGTAACATATGCTCATCTGGAAATGTTCTCCATAAATATAATACATCATTCTAATGATGCGCTATCATAATTAAAACGACTATCCGGAGATTATACAATACACAACCTTTCACTATGTCACAAAATTGCAAACAGGTTCCTAATCTAAAACAAACCAAAAGTCAAGAATTCAGTAAGAATTAACAGGTCAAAACCTTACAGACGACTAATTAATTTGTGAAAATATTTTAATTTACCTTTATAGGTCAGGCGCAGCCGCGGCACGTTTACTTTAGTCGCACTTGTCCACAGCCCCTGGATGATCAGGAGTGTCGCGATCAGTGATCGATCCAGGATCCGATGCTTCATTTTCTTCAGAAATATCTCGGACCTTCAGGAAGACGAAAATGTTGCCTTTGGAGCAATCACGCCTCCTTCCCAGAGAGCGGCGAGCGTATTTCGAGTTGATCTGGTGGCCCGGCGATGGGCTTTGAGCGCAAGGCGCGCACCGTGACGCGCTGAATTCGCCCGCCGAGCTGCTGCTGCCACCTCCGCGCGGTGTCAGTCCAGTCCAGGCTAGGCGCTCGGCACTTGGAGGCAAGGACCGTTGTGGTTGCTTGTAGCTTTAGGGGACTGAGAAATAACGCACCACGCCTTCAGCTGCCAAGAGTGGAAACTTGAAGACCGCCTCCAATCCGAGCTATCCAGGCAAAAAGGGAAGTGGGAGCGGTTCGCGATTTGGCGTCACTGAAGAGGATGCTGTCCCAGGTGCCGGGTCGTTAGGCTCCCAGTTCGTGTGTCCTCCTAAGGAGAAAAAAGTCGCAACAGAATAATTATGGGTGCTTCTGACTGTTTTTATCTTACAATTGTTAATCTCTGCTACCATGCCTTGTTTTGTTCCACTAAAGAACAACACTGGCAAGTGCACCCTTAACATTTCTCAAACCGGGCTAATGTACAGAAAGGCTGTGTGGAGCCTGTGAACTGTGCAGAAAGCAGCCATGGAGACTGGGCACCACGCCATCACTGGGCACACTCCTACAGAGAAGGCAATTTAGAATTAGATAGATAGATAGATAGATAGATAGATAGATAGATAGATAGATAGATACTTTATTAATCCCAAGGGGAAATTCACATACTCTAGCAGCAGCATACTGATAAAGAACAATATTAAATTAAAGAGTGATAAGAATGCAGGTATAACAGACAATAACTTTGTATAATGTTAATGTTTTACCCCACGGGGGGTGGAATTGAAGAGTCGCATAGTGTGGGGGAGGAACGATCTCCTCGGTCTGTCAGTGGTATGAGAAGAAGAACGTGAAAACTCCATTCTGTCAACATATGGAAACAGGCTTTCAACTTAGGGTCCTGGAATTTTGAGCAGTACTCCCCACTATGCCACCCTAAGTTTTGAGGCCAATTATTTTTATAAAGCAAATCTGTTAAGACTTCCATCAGTTGCCATTGATTTTAAAGTGTCATGTGGCACTACGGTTTTCAGATCTATGAAGGTTTTACTAGCGTGTTGTACCGTGTTAGCCATTATGGATGTAGTGAGAAGTCGAGCAAAATGACACCTTTTATTGGCTAACTAAAAAGATTACAATATACAAGCTTTCGAGGCAACTCAGATCTATGAAGAAATTTTAGGTTTTTCAGAGATGAGCCCATGGGGAGCCGGTGCCACCATTAAGGGGGGGTCCAACCACACGGGTTAGTTACCATACTAATAAACTTGGCCTAGGGCTCAAAATAATCTAGCACTAGCACTGGGTGCCAGGTATGGGGTAGCCCAGTCCCCGAGCACTCTTCTTCCCTGGCTTTAGATCTCATTGTCCTTATGGTGGCACAGTTTTCATTTAAACAATACTCAATGATATTTGACACAGATATAGGCTTGCTCAATTTATAATGCTGCGTACATTTAAAATTCCCATGAATAAAGGCATCTCTCCAGTGTAATAACGCATATGGTGCCTGCTAAGAGCTGGACTGTGTTTGGGTCCCACATGTATGAAATTAAATTACATCTCGGCTGCATGAAAACTGGAATATATTAGGCTTCTTCAGGAACTGTGTGATTTCCCACGAGGTACTGATAAAAGGGACGCATTTGCATTTGGAGTAAGCAATGCTTTTATTAAGTGTGCTTTTTTTGTGGGAAACCAACCATTAATCATTTATTAATCTCTTTAAAACAGAAACTTCCAATAAAAGGCTTGACGGTTTATGAAAAATGCGAGTGTGTGTGTTTCTCTTTCAGAAAGAAGAAGTGGCGTACTAAAAGGGTGTCGTTTCCATAACCATTCTTGTGTGTTTATTCATTCATTCATTCATGCACTTCTAAAATGTGTTTTATTTGTTTTTTAATTATATGGAGCTGAGGCTTATCCGGGCAACAAGTGCAAGGCAGGAACTGACATGAAGCAGGGTGCCAGTCCATCACAAGGCACACTCCTTCTTGCAATTCACTTAACTTAGAGCTGTCACACCAAAGGCATGTTAGGAAAAACTAACTTTTCCTGATAAGAAACAAAAAAACAAAAAGAAATTTCCAAAAGTAAAATTTGTACAGAGTGAATTGGCTAGGATTTGAACCCTGGTTGACAGAGCTATAAGGCAGCAAGAGCTGCCAGACAGAAGAGCTGTTTCACAGCTTTGGAGTTTTGGGTTCAAGCATGACCTGGATGCCATCTATATGAAGAATTCATTTCATGCCATCTTCTAACCCGCCAAATCCAAGCCAGGGTCGACAGGTGCTGGAAACTATCCCAGCTAGCAAAGGGCACAAGGCAGGATCAAACTGTGGGCAGGGTGCCAGTCCATCGCAGGGTGAACACACACACACTAACCACAAACACTAGGGCCGATGTGATGTCACCAATTCACCTAACCTTCATATCTTTGGACAGTGTGGGGTCCCAGGACACAAACTCGGACCTCCTTACTGCAAAGGAGCAGTGCTACCACCGTGCCACCTGAAGAATTCCAGTTGAGTTCAGTTTGTTTATTTTTATGTAGCGCCCCACACTGAGTGCAGAATACAATAACAAGTTCACAGTGACATACAATTAAAAACACTACAAATAACTCATTCTGTAATGCATATACCCATAAAGGTACTGATGTGTTTCAACACAGCGTAAAATAAAGCAATTCCAATGTATTAACCCTAACCCCAACAGTACCACCCAAGTCCAAAGACCCTCCAAAACCCAACTTTATGTTATTCTGGAAGAAGTAAGTGGAATGGACTGGCAAGCTTTGCTGAGCTGAATGGCCTGTTCTCGTCCTGATTATCCCAATGTCCTCATTAACATTATCTCTCAGCTATGGCCAGTTGGCAGTCATGTTGAGGAAAACCAAAACTCCAGTCTGCAACATCTCTGGAGGAAATAAACCTGTGGGGGGTCCACAGTCAGGTAATGCAGACAAAGTCAGCACAGTCAGAGTTCAGGAGACCTGCTGGAAATAACTTGCATGAATCAGTTTCACAGGATCGTCCCTCTTTAGACACTGTCTTTATTTCCAGTAGTTTTGGGATGTGTCATCCAGGCAATCCCTTGGGGGCATCTCCCTGCCACTGCCACTGCAGAGGTAAGCAATAAGCAGAATGATAACATCTTGGCCAGAAGACCCATCTCTTTTTGCCTTATGCAAGATTTAAGCAACTTGAAGACTGGGAGTTGGCATTCACTTCATGCGGTGGTCCATCCTAGAAGCCATTCTAATTGACAAACAGTTAAGAAACATTCCTGTTTTGCATTATTTTTGTTGCTACCCACCTGCTATTAAACTCTTCTTATGAATATCTTTTACTTATTTTTACAGCAAGGTTTTAGATAATGGTGTTTCATTCATATCCATGTAAACCTGAATGTGATTCAGACCCCCAAACCTCACAGGGTTATTGTCAGTGCCCCATTCAGGGGGCTGGCATACCTGTATGAGTGGGCTACTTCTGTGATGGACTGGCACCCCGTCCAGACCTGGTTTGTATTTTGGGCCCTGAATTGGTTTAAGTGGATTTCAGAATATTAAGTTATCTGTGTTCCTTTAACAGTTGTAACCAGTAGGAGGCACCCCTGAGACCCCCCCCCAAACCCCCAAAACAGTAATGCCCAACACAGTTCAAATAAGGGGTCTTTATTGATCAGCAGTATTTTTCAAAGTGCACATAGAAACATTCACACAGTTACACAATAAGTAGAGTCTTTTCTCTCCTTCAGCCCACCTGGTGAGTGTCGCCTGCTGCCTCCCGACTCTGACTCTCTGAGGTGAGGTGGTTTAAGTGCCATGTTGTGCCATATTGAAAACACTTTCAGGTCTCTTAGGAACCCATGAAAACACTGTCTAACAGCACCCTGGGACCCTAACAGGGCTGCACTTCTAGACTCCAACTCCCATTCACCCCTGTGGGTGTCCAAATTGGGATGCCTCAAGAGGTCCACTGCCACCTACTGTACGGGGCATGTAACTGCTCCTGGCCTAAGGATTCTGCTGGTCCATTCGTTATTTTCTCCCAGCAGGACAACAAGTCTTTCTCTCGTCCAGCCGGGATGCCTGTCAGTCCACAGCTTTTTGGATGAAGCATTTTTAAAGAAATGAATGAATTGTTAAAGCAAATAATAAGAAATACCGTTGGGGAAATTTGCTTTTTAATGAGCTTCACAGCTCTTAACATCTGGGTTCCCAAATTCCCTGAATTCTCCCTGTCTGTGGACTTTGTATTCGCTCCTCATGTTTACCTGGATTTTCTCCAAGTAGTCTGTTTTCCTCCCACATCCCAAAGCCACACAGGTCAGACAAACTGACGACTATTAGCTGTCTCGTGGAGAGCCTGGTGATGGGCTAGCGTCCCACCAGCCCTAGCTGGGATACACTCTGATAAAACTAGACTCACAAAAAGGATAGGTAGAGTGCTTAGACAGACCCTTGTATCCCAACAAATAATTAAACGGGAGAGATAATTAATGTGAAAAGTCATTGTTTGAGACTGCAGCCATCTGATACCACTCAACAACAAAGGGAAATTATGCCATCTCCTTCCTTATAACTGCTTTAAAATGGGATGCAGAGGAATGAAAACATTATAAATTGAGGAAGGAAATTACAAAAGCAGGGCTTTTTACAGGCACTCTCTGCAATCAGTGAAAAGGGGGCCAAAGTAAAGAGCAACAACGAGCGGCCAAACAACTAAGGAATTAGGGGGCTGTAATTTACGGAAAAGCAGAACGTCGCTTCCCCACCTCCATGGCCAGACTATCAATAAGTCAGAGTGCATGAAATGCTGCGCTGATGGGCTTTGAGACACACGCAGGACCCAGCATGCATTGTTCAGAAGGAGCTGGCATAAAGAATTATCAGCACAGACATTCATGTGGACTGTAAGCAGCATTTGATGCTAAACAGAAACACTTTAAATCCTTAATAATGTTCTATTCCCTGCTATAGTAATGAGAAAAACATTTCAGTCCAATGTGAATGCAACTTCTCCAAAAATAAGATGAACCATTACAGATAGTAATAGAACCATCACACGCGATAAGCACAGTCAAAAGCAAAAGTTCAATGGTGCAGACGTTTTTAATGTATTTTGTAGGAAATGAAATGAACTGAAAAATCTTGCGTGTTCCGACACGCTCAGCGTATCTTGCGCTGTACGCGACCGCGCCGGTGCTGTTCAGGCACATAAAGTCGTCACAAGAAAAGGATGTTTGAACATCAAGTCTGATCTGGTGGTGTGTATTAATGGCAGCCCATCCTTGAAGTCCTCTATGCACAACATTCTGAAACCCACCTAATCCAGTTCAGGGCAGTGCCGACGTGGCAGCTTCAGGCACAAAGCAGGAGCCCACCTAGGGTGGGGCGGGGGGCTCATTCAAGCAAACATCCACCCACATACAGACGGGGGGGTCCTGTTTTCAGTTGCCAGTTGACCTAACATGCACATCTTCGGGATACGAGTGGTTAATCAGAGAATTTGGAGGAAAAAGTCACCAGAGAACTCTAAACAGCGGCCGAGCAGGCCAGGATTCGGCCTAGCGTGTGGGATTTGTGACGGAGCAAACCTTTCTTATTTTAAATTATGTGTGAAAATTACCAAAGAACATTGGTCTGCAAATAATTCACACATTATATATTTTAGATGTTCGTTATAGATCTAATGGTGCTGAATCCAAATCTGGTAACAGAAGTGCTCATGATTTTTAAAAGAAAAAAAAGGTTTAAAATGAAAACCACTATATAAAAGAAATGAATGTATTTTAAAATTAATTATTCAGACTTAAACATATAATTGTTTTCAATATAATTATTAATTACAAAAAAGTAGTCACTTGGTAAGTTCTTTGCTCTTATTATCCTCTGATGGTGTTTCACAGTGGATGCCTGCTAACAAGGACTCATTTCACTTTCCTCTGTAATGTCTCTCCATTTGAGCGATGTCTAGCTGGAGTGTCTTTCTGGTTACAATCTACGAGATCAGCCTAGGGGTTTTACTTTTTAAGAATTTAAGAAAAATAGGTATTTTTTTATACACTAAAATACTTTTTCAAAAACATTCCTGATGAGATGTCGGTCTTATCTCGTTATAATTAATCTGCTTTGGTCCTCAGAATATTTGGTTGATATTTCCGCAAATTAAAATTCTCGCTAGCAGGAGCATCAAACATAGCAGAATGTTGTACTAGGGTGTTGTACCGTGTTAGCCATTATGGATGTAGTGAGAAGTTAAGCAAAATGACATCTTTGAGTGGCTAACTACATCATTACATCTTGCCTGAAGAAGGGGCCAGAGCTGCCTTGGAAGCTTGCATATTGTAATCTCTTTAGTTAGCTAATAAAAGGTGTCACATAGCAGAATGAAAATACTTGGAAAATGTAATTTCACGCTATAAAGACGTTTATAGTGCTACACTCTGTCATGTTCATCAAGACAAGCGGAGGTCTCAAGTGTGGTTTTGTTTGATTTTGAGATTTTGGAGATCTTTCATGAAGGGCAGAGGCATAGAACAGTCAGGGACACAAGTCATTATTTTTAAATGACACAGTGAGGGGACAGGGAAAGGGTGGAGGAGATTTGAATCTAAAAACAAAAACATGGCATAAAATTTACTTTATTTGTTCTGGTTTATTTTGGGTTTTGAAGCACTAAGGATCAGTTCCTATCATTTTTCATTAAACAGAGTAAATATTACGAAAGTTAATTTTAATTAAAGTCTTTTTTGTCTTTGATCACATGACCATGACCGTCAAGGTTGCTGATATAAAAATAGGAGAGCATACTCATTTTTCTTCTTTCTTCTTGGGTTAAACAACTTTGTAACTTCATTATGTGATTATTAGTCTTTCTTTCAAGTCACCTTCTAGTGGCACAGTTATTTTGGATTTGGCTTCAAGTGATGTCTTTCCTCTTGGTGCCTGTATACGTCTTTTAGTTTCACTTGGTGGTTTTGACCCTGTCTCAAACTACATCTCAGTTTTCGTTTATCATTTTCTGGTAGTTCATTGCTCACAATAATTCTCATAAACTTCAGCATGTCCTTAACAAGAAAATGCTAATAGTAGGTGGTTTTTAAGAGGACCACTGATTCTTCCACTGCTGTAACTGTATTCACGGCTGCCTCATCCACTGCATGCACATTCCCACATCTGCTAAATGGAAGCATCCTAGGACCTCAGGAAACATGTGGACTCTTGCAGAAAATAAAGGGAGTTGTAGTGCAAAGAGTCAGCCCTGCTGGGTCCCATGGGTGCCGCCATGGGGTGCTGCGGGGATTCACAATCCCTGTTTTTCAGGACTTAACCTGGAAGTGGTTCCATCGGGCCATGCCCTGGCAGCAGAAATACTCTTGGGTCTGATATAAAAGGAAGCCATCCAGCCTCCTCCAGCAGAGTCAGAGTCGGGAGGAAGGAAAGCAACACTCACTGGAGAAAGATGAATGGAGAACAGAAGAATAATTTGATTTGTGTAACTTTTTCATGAGGTATTTGTATAATAAAAACATTTCTTTTGAACCTGCGACTATATTTGTGTTAGTTGTGTCCAGGTTTTGGGGCTCAGTGGCATCCAACTGATATCTGCCACAAAACATATTAACAAAGTGTTAGTTTGGCTAAAAATATTTTATAAACACAAGGATATTAACAAAGCCTTCATTTTAGTTTTTGGATACACAGCAGCCAATGATAGGCATTTATCTCTTTTTCTGAGCAGTTTTATGACGTCAGAGCATTTTGCCAAAGGAGAACTGCGTACGTGTACTTGTGCATGTTAATGGAGGTTCTAAGAAGGCAGGTTTCTGCCTTAGCCGGGTTGGTCACCTTATCCCAGTTTTGCGTATGCATATAAATGTCTGTTTTTGCTCTTCTCTTATTCCGCTTTCAAAATAGCACAACCGTGGTTGTTTGCATTAATAAGACATTTAGAATTATTTCTATTTTTTACATAGCTATGCTTAACTCTCCCATGAATTTGGCTTTTTACATTTAGTTTGTCCCCTTAATATTATCTTTATAATGACAGCAATAAGCAAAGCAGACATCCGGCAAATGACGCTAATTGTTGAAAGGCAATGACTACTTTAGTGTCGGACCCAATAATGTGCTCATTAGTAAATAATGGCTTAAATAATCAGAATACCTGGAAAAGCAGAATGAAATCATGATGATGACGAAAATCTTAAAAACCAAGCTGAAAAAACATGAATGTATTCCCGTGTACCATACAGTACATGAATTCTTGATACATTCCAATAAAAATTTAGCACTCATAGTTTTGTCATCTCTACATTGACCCCAAAACACGGAAGCTCACTTCATTAGGCTAGAAGTCCAATTATAAAAAGAAACTGGCTGGAGCAAAAACCTGCAGCCACAGGGGTCCAAACAAACAAGTGTGATGGACTGAATGGTCTTCTGTTTAAACATCTTCTGTTCTGACAGGAGTAATTCGTTAAATTAAATGGAATGAGCTATTGACGGCATTAATTGGCTTCTAATTAAGAAAGTTTTAAAAACATAATGTTGCTGCCATAGCAGCACTAAGTCATCCTTAAGGCCTTCACACATCACATGACTCTTCCAGCAGTTTTAGTCACAGGCTTCGTTTCCATAATCCTAATAAGTAGGAGGCGGACGCGGCACACTCTTGTGATTATTAGTCATGTCGTCTGTCTGTCATCCCCGGCAATCCAATCCAACCACTCCGTGGCTTGCCCCAGATTTTGACCTAAGTCATAAGAATAAGAAGCTTCTCTTTATGGTAAACCCAAATGTATGCTACGTTTTAGCCAGCACATACGTGTGAAATGAAGCCTTCAACAGTCACAGGAAACGAGTGTGATGTCAAGAAAATACGGATACGAAGAACCACTGCATGCTCACATGTAATATTACTAACAATAGGAAAACTGAAGCCGTGTCAGGAAATTTTGCACATTGTGAAGCTACCTTGAAGCATTTCCTTAATTCAAATGTGTGGCAGATTGTCATCAGATAAGTTGTAAATCTGTTTCGAAAGCATGATTCTCCCATTCCACATATATTATTACCCTGTAGTGATGGAAATGAGCTTCAAAAGAGCTATTGATTGGCTTGAAATGGCCTCTCGACATACGAGTATCTATCGGTTTACTAAAATGTGGCTTCACACAGGCTACTAATGTCCTTCAAGAATTTCATATGCCGAGCTTCAAATATGCTACAAATCTGCTTGAAACGATTTACATGTCAAGCTTTAAGTGTGCTTCTGGTACACTACAGATGGTGGGATTCAAAATGTCTTTCAATGTGCCACACTCAGTCATTTTCTAAGCTACTTAGTCCTAGCTTGAAATATTCCTCAGATGTGCTGAAATCTGTCTTCAAATATACCGCAAATGTCTTTGAAATGTGCTGCTGCCCTACTCGAA
Organism: Polypterus bichir lapradei; assembly: GCA_026402145.1. Lineage (NCBI taxonomy): Eukaryota > Metazoa > Chordata > Cladistia > Polypteriformes > Polypteridae > Polypterus > Polypterus bichir. The sequence goes on along the minus strand of JANRMT010062839.1, from coordinate 5,689,448 downwards.
ACACATTTCCAGTACGTTAGATCCCACCTTCAGATGTTGTACTCTCTCGTTTCTAAAAGTGTTATAAGGAGGCATGGTCAGCTGTGGCGTAGTGGTTAAGGCTTTTGACTTCAGACCCTGAGGTCAGGGGTTCCAGTCCTGCTACTGACACTGTGCGGCAACCAATTCACCTGCATGTGCTCCAAAGTGACACAACAAAAGAAATGACACCAATTGTAAGTCTCCTTATTGAAGGGAGTCAGCCATATATGTACAGTAGATAAGCATCAATCAAACATGAGCCAGAAGGACTTCCACACCTCTCCATTTCAAGAGTAACTCAGTCCAATTGTCACAGATGTGAAGTATCTTCTTTCTTTTTTTTTTTCTTTAGAAACTAAGCGCCCAATCAGACGTAAGAGTGACATTGCCAACATTTGACTATCCCCACCCACCCCTAAAATCCTATCTCCTTACCATATGTATTTCATAATGCGAAGAAGGCCTACACCCTCTCTATTATATCTCTCTTTTCTCATTTGGGGCCTCGCTGACATCGCAGAATGTCTCTGTTCCACCCCTCTGACATTATACACATTTTAAAAGCACCATCTGTACAATTAATCAAAGATCGCCACAAATTTTATTGCCGTTTACATCCCCAGAAGTGAATTTACTTGACTTATTACCGTGACACTTGCCCAAAAACATTATCTTATGAAGAAAAAAAAAAAGGGTTTTGAATTACTTAAACAGAAGAGTTGACTTCATTGGCAAAAAGATGCCAGTGCAGTTGTTCTTTTTGGTGGCAACCTTTCAAGACACTGTTGTTCTGCGCTATTTTTCTGCATCGTCCACTCTCTGCTTTTTACATTTCTTTGTTGTCTTTTCTCTCAATGAAAAGTGTGCATTTTCAGAATAGGTTTGTATACCTCTGTCCCTCTTCAGCCCATTCATATGCTCGCCACATTAAATTATTACTCTTACAAGAGCAATAATAGAATCACAGAGAAGGTGCTGCTGCCTGATGCTCCTTGTGTTATGCTTTGTTCTCATCATGAAATAACAACCCCTGTGGATGATAAATTCTGCATGTATTCAACATGGGGCCGTTCTCAGAGGTTCTTTGTGTCAAAGGTGCATTGTTAACATGTGCATGTTATATTGGCTCAGATCATTAAACTTTGACCTTGTTGGTTTCACTTCAAATTGCTCTTGAACCATTTCAGGACCACTGGCTTGAAATGGGTCAAACCGCTGAGAAAAAAGAAACAGTTAGCTCCTGTGATGACTTTAAAGGCATTTCTCCACTATAGCGGCAGTGGTCACTGGGGCCTCATATGTCTGAGGACATGCTGGTCACCCTGCCAGTCCCTTTTAGCTGTTTGGGTTGGTCAAATCTCATTTTAGAAGGACAGTAGATCTTTGGTGCCTACTGAAATATGCTTTAAAGATTTCCCCAAAACGCTGTGAACTGAACACTGCTATGAAACGGGTGATGTTATGAACTTGAGAGTCTTGAAGTGCGCAAGTCCCAGATAGAACAGAAAAGCAGGGGGAAGCACCCATCAAAAACCCAGGCCACAAAGAATCTTTATAAATAAAAAGATTTGTTATTTCATAAATACTCTGTAATACACTTACGCAAAGATAAAATAAAAGAAAGTAGGGTTGTATGATGCACTTAATAATTGCAGAGACTTGGGTCAAATCCTACATCCTGACTACATCTTTATGGATCTTCTAATGTGCAAGATAAATCCATTAACATACCTGAATTGAACCTGTGGGGGGCTCTATCGGCCCTGAACACCACCTACAGTTGGTATTTTGCTGCTCTCTATTGTGATTTATCTCACAAATGGCATGAGGCCATTTACAGTAACACACACAAGGAAGCAAGCCGGAATTATACCAGCCTTCCTTAGGAGGTGCACCAAAATGCCGCTTAGCTTTCACTTAATTGGTGAAAATGCACTCCTCTCTCAAAGTTCATAAATACAAATTATTGGGAACACCTGTACTCCTGCTTATTCATGCAGTTACCTAATCAGCAAATCATGTGGCAGAATAGCAATGCAAAAAATCATGGAGATACAGGTCAAACACCAGAATGGAGAAAAAATGTAATCTCAGTGATTTTGACCGTGACATGATTGTCAATCACAGATGAGCTTGTTTGAGTATTTCTTTAACTTCATATCTCTTGGAACTTCTCTGAGAATGGTACAAAAAGCGAAAAACATCAAAAGAGCGACAGTTCTACTGATAAAAACTCCTTGTTGATGGGAGAGGTCAGATGAGAATGACCAGATTGGACTTTCTTTAAGAGGACCGAAAGTCTAAGGTAACTCAGATAACCACTCTGTACAACCATGATGACAATACATGGAACCCTGAGGAGAAGACCACATTGGGTACCACTCCTGTCAGCCAAGAACAGAAAGATGAGGCTACAGTGCGCACAGGCTCACCTAAGCTGGACAGCTAAAGACTGGACAAATACAGCCTGGGCTGGTGAATCTCAATCTCTGCTGAGGCACCCAGATGGTAGGCACCAGCAACAGGAATCCATGCACCCATCCTGCCTTCTGTCAACTGTCCAGGCTAATGGTGGTATTGTAAAGGTGCGGGGCAGGTTATCATTACACACTTTGGGCCTGTAGATACCAATCAGTCCTTGCTTGAAGGTCCCTTCATGGTCATAAATTACCCATTTAATGTTTTTTTAATCCAGCAGAACACCTTTTGGATGTGGCAGAATGGGAGATTTGCTGCATGAATGTGTAGCTGACAAATCCGCAGATATTGTGTCATGCCATCATGTGAGAATGGACCACAATCTGAAAAGAATGTTTCCAGGATCTTGTGAATTCCATGCCACAAAGAACTGAGGCTCATTTGAGAGCAAAAGGAGGCCCAACCCAATCTTAGTATATTCTGTAATGTCGATAAACAAACTCAAAGTGCCCCACAAGGGAGACAATCACTCGCAACTCCTGGCTTGTGTAGAGTAAGGAAAATAAGAGCTCTTTCTAAATGAGGATTTATTTGATGAAAAGAAAAAATGCAAAAAAAGGTTCAAAACAGCAAAAAAAAAAAAATCAAAAAGGCAGATGTGTTCAACATAAAAACCAACAAGAATAATCCAAGAAACAGTAGCTAAAAGTCGAAAACCAGAGCAAAAATCAAAGAAAATCACAATCCTCACCAAAAAACACCAAAGTCCACCATAGTGCATTCAGATGAACTGCATTAGACTTTAATTTCTAGCTTGCCTTTATAGGGCTGGGGGACGGTCCCTTAACTGTGATGAAGGGCTGGCCCCGCCTCTTCGGGATCCACCCACAAAACACAAAGAACTGGAGAGAATTGCAAAGCACAGAAAGATACTAAATAATAACCAAATAAAGTAAAATGAATAGATAATGCACAATTAAACTAATAATGAATGAAAGGAACAATATTATAAAAAAATCATGGAAAATAATGAATAAAAAGAAGCACTTTAAATATTAGCCAGGGTAGGAACCCCGACCTGACCATAATACAGCCGTTGTTTAGTGGGAGAAGAGGATGCTCCAGCCTCACATGGTGAATGAATACAAATTAGCAAAAATGCGGCTTTTATGTCTTTTCTCATAAAATTGTAATAGAAAATAATGTGTGGGGTTAGAAGACCACTGCTTACCAGAAGTCTGAAAGCGAGTTGGGAAAAACCATACTGGCAGAGAGGAAAGGAGGTGAAAGGTGGGAAAGTGTGGAAGCCACCCAAGTGATTGATATGGGGGCCTCAAGTTTTTGTGTGCAGCCCGTTAATTTTCATACCCTTTGGTAATGCGTTTCTCCTTTACTTATATGGGTTTTCAAGAATAAATGTACCATTTCAAATGCATGGTAGATGCTTTATTGTATTATAGGTATGCAGAAACTCTAGGCGGTGCTCTCCTTGTAACAGTGGCTAATGATATGTGAGGAGAATAATGCAACATTTCTTGAGGGGGCTGCAGTTGAAAACATTTACCTAATTAAGGAGTTACGTGTAACCCGAGAAACAATGGTCCAAATCATAACCAGACCTTGTTTTACTACAGAGAGACATTCTTTTCCAAACTCGTTAATCATCTTAGAGTAAGCCAAACCTGAGGAATGGTGCGACCATGGCTCAATATGTTCAAAATTGTGAATATAACGATGAGTCATTTTCCATGATAATTTATGTAGTTGAGAAATTCAAGCAGAGGGCAGAGCCATTGGAATCAGCTTGGCACTGCAGTGAGAGTCCAGGCTACTGACCAAAGGCTCAAATATGTAAGAGAACAAAAAGAGAGCGGCACCGCATCTAATGCAAAGTGACTACGTAGGGTTTTAACAATAGAAGGTTACTAGGTGATGACCACCCTGGTAGAAGCTAGATACAGGAGCTGCCATATCATTAATTCGGGTTTCATGCCAAGAATGTGCATGGCAACCTATTGGCAATGTAGCAATTCTTTGTTTTTATCCGTAACCACTTATCTCAGTCATCCATTTAATCTGTAGCCTTATAAGCAGTTAAATTGTTGGCATGTGAAGGGGCATGTTCACGGTGGGCATTGGGAAGTGTTACTTTAATCTGCTCATGCCTAAGCAATGGTGCATCTCTGTGTTAAACTCTCTGTTAGTTTTCAAGTCGTTAGCTCCCTCACAATGGTGTGCCATCCAGGGTACAGTACACGATCCAATGTGAGTTTGTCAAGCTGATATTCACCAAATTTAATAGAAGTCAAACCAACAATGGTTTAACAGTAAAATGTAATTGGCACAAATTTAAAACTGGGCTGTATGCACACAACAGAGGCTAAGCAAGTAAGGCTGCTTGTTTTTCTTTTGGAATCACATTTGCACCCACACGTTTCACGATTTTATGCAGTCAATTTAATAGCTGCCGTTAAGGAATACAAAAATCTCTGGGATGTTCCTTCTTTCTTTCTTAGTCCATGGTTTCAAATACAGCACAACACATAATGTAAAACGCATGCATCCCTAGGGGACGCCATGTCTATTGGCATGTTAAACTGTCTTACTATCAGAACATCTTTGTTCAGTTTTCAGGCCACATTCCCAAAGCTCAGCGTTTTTATATGAAAGTGGGTGCATCTCTTCATGAAACTGGATGACGGATTTGTATTTCATAATCATAACCACTTAACTGAAGTCATTTCAAGTTCACATTAAACCTTCTTGTCACATACACAACAAGGAACCGAGTGATACTCTTCCGCTCTACAATCAGGAATCCGCATTACTGCAGGACTGCTAGATACGGCCATTGTCAGCCCTTCTCAGGTCAAAGGGCACATTTCTAATGTTGGCCTAAATATGTAAAACCAACCTCTATGCTGTGTGTTAGAAATGCCTGACAGAAGGACAGCAGTTCTAAAAGATTATAAAAGAGTCCGAGAAATGACCAGAACATGCAGAGCGGCAAGTCTATTCATCCCTCAAACACAATGCATTGTCGGCTTTGCTAGTTCCAGCTGCTAAAGTTAGTTGGCACTTGGACCATAAAATAGGAAGGAGAAGATTTGAAGGACATCGACTAAGGATGAATGTGGTAATACCAGAAGTAGAAAAATCACAGCTCCTAGAAACAAAGACATTTCATTGAGCCCTGTTTAGGAGACCTGAAGACCAGCAACCAACTATTCAAATTTTGCCAACTATTGTGTTCATAAGAATTACTTATGAACAGTTTGACATCACTTCTGACTAACCTGTAAGAGAAAAGCTCCACATACACCTCGTCAAATCATTGTCCGACAATGGTGTAATCCCGCAACGAAACTCAATGTTAATTTGACCTTGGCTTCAACTAGACTAACGGCCGAGCGCTATGCTGTGTGTGTTAAAACTACCCATAAGGCATCACGAACGTGCTGAATTGCGTCAGCGTCTATCCCTTGCGGTTACCATATAATTTTCAAATTTTAACTTTTTGATGTACCCTCATGTAACTGCATGTTTCCTCCATATCTCCGAGACCATCAACTCCAGAGAAGATTCTTGAACCCTAATTGATGCCTTTCTACTCGGCAGCAACGCCAAGCAGATTCAGTGAGGAATGGGAATTGTCTGTTGAACAAGACCTCACGATGACTCGTTAAAGTGAAACTCCAACCAGCCATCATTAGATGTGGCTTTGCTGCTGCTTTTCATTGCGTCTTATTGGTTATTTTTTACAACCAATGTCATGAGAAGTCTAGCAAAATGGCACCTTTCATTGGCTAACTTAAAAAGATTATAATATGCAAGATTTCAAAGCAGCTTCAGGCAGGATGCAACCAATGTCAGACACACAGAAAAGATAAAAACTGATGGCTAACAATGATTCTCAACCACAGGACTTTGTTCACATCATCCTATGACACCATGGGGGAGAATTAACAAAGGTGCCTTCTTCCTCGGGCTTCTCTTATCAACTGACCCCTTAAATATGTATATTATAGCCAGTAGCAAGCAAGTATGCTGACTTGTATAGAAATGGAGGAGAGTTACAGTAGATAGACACCCATAGTGATGGGTTATGTCCGAGTGGTCAGCCCATTCGATTAGCCTGTGAGTTTCAGTGCTTAATGGACTGAGTCTCAGAGGATACTGGTTCAGAAGTGGATTCCCCAAGTGACTCAGAGACAAGTCACCTCCAGTGATGGATGAGCCATGACAATGAGATTCAAGCTTAACAAAATCTATCCGCACAACGGTTTCAGCGCTAATGCTCCCTTTGGGAAGGAAAGGCACTTTAAGACAGGCTGTGTTTTCATTATGCAGAAAAAGCTGGAAATGATTCAAGACAGGCCTAATAATCCCTGAGTGGGCCACTCCAGCAGTTCCTTGACAGGACGGACTCGTACAAATGTTTCAGCGTTTGTGAGGCTTGCTGAAGACATAAAAAGCTATGCCGAGGGGACTCCGCTGGCTCCTGATGCTGTCGAGGGCAGCTGGGAGAGGAAGTGTAAATGATGCTAGGCCTTCAGAATCTGCTCAGCCGGTCCAGAAAATCTGAGCAAGTGTGGCCCAGGGGACAGCAGAATGCACTTTCCAGCCTGTCATTCAACAAACGCTGCTGGCATCTGTGCTCAATTCCTTGTATTCTTCAGGTGACAGAGGTAAGTGTGTGTGCGTGTGTGTGTAAATGAGCAGTAGGGCTTAGTGAAGCAAAGTCAAGTCAAGGAAAGACTTTCTTCAGCTTCATTTCTGTTCTGTTCTATTTAGAGAAGAGTGTGTGGAGCGGGCAGCATTAGGGGTCTCCTGGAATGTTGTTTTTTTCTTAGGCAGCTGTTTGCAGAGCTGCTTTTAGGCGCTGATAAGACCTCCACACAGCTCCACCTTGTATGTAAAATGAGATCTACTAGATATAGCTATTGTCTTTTGTATAAACGCAATAACAAAAGCTTAGCTGTTGAAAGTAGGGACTAAGAACAGCAATCAATATCTGAGTGTGGCCTTGTCAGATAAGAACTGGACAATAAGCTCGGTTACAGGACTCAAGAACGGATGCACTGGCGACCGAGTGGGCTAAGAATGCCAGGCAGATGGCTCTCAATGCACAGTTACTTTGAATTGTAGTCAGGGAGCATGTTTATGCTCCAATATCTTTCAGATTTGGGAGAATTTTGGAAACTTCATTTATGTAGCATATATCATTTTATTTATTTATTTAACGTCTTTGGTGATAACAAAGGAGCGTCAGAGTGCCACACTGGGTATCCTACAGGCCGCCTGGATCTTGGACCCCAGTTCAGTTCCAAGCTGGAATCTGCTTTTTCTATTAGGATTGAAAACTTATTTTACTTTTTGAAATTTCACAACACTCACCTTAACATTTTCCAATCATGGACCATATTTCTTCAATCACCTATTTTTGTAATAAGTATAATATACGGTACACCGTTTACAACTGGGACATCTGTGGTGATCTACAAGTAGTGGCACTGAAACTAGGATTACAGCTCAGATATGCTAAGCTCTATTTATCTGGCTGCTCTGTAAGTGTTTGGTCCCAGGTGAGAAAAGTGTGGCGCATAAACCAATTGGTAATCCAAGATATTTTTGCCTCCTCTTAGATCCGTGTTTCCCAACCTTTTTTTTTTTGTATAGTGGCACACTTTTTCTAAGCAGAAACACCCCCCAAGTGACACCACTGTTCTCCAAACCACAAACACATATACATTATATCTCATACATGTCCTCGACTGTCTGAAGGGGCAGGGCTGCCGGAGAAGCTGGTAAAAAAGCTGCTCCCAGTGTAACGTTCACAGATACAGCATTTGGTAAGCACATTGGGTGAAACTCCCAGCAGCTTCATCAATTTGCCTGCCCCTCTCTGCCTCAGAGGCAACTCGTATGCTTACTATCTACCAGCCCGTTGAGACTCACTGTTCACCATATACCCAACCAGATGGAATCTAGCATACCAGGAGATACGTCCAAAGTTCACTAAGTATTGTGTCTGCTTCATAGCGATCACGGGGCTGCTGTTAATCCAGCTTCTCCAGGTAGTTCTGTCCTCCTCTGACGGGTCTTGATCACTTGAGGGACTTGTCCCAGGTGCACTGCACTGTTACTTCCACAGCACACTTGGGCCACTCTTAAGGCACACCATGGTGCTGTGGCATGCTGGTTGAAAAATACTGTGATAGATAGATAGATAGATAGATAGATAGATAGATAGATAGATAGAT
>JANRMT010062839.1:5621179-5680736 GCA_026402145.1 Polypterus bichir lapradei | reverse complement strand
GATAGATAGATAGATAGATAGATAGATAGATAGATAGATAGATAGATAGATAGATAGATAGACAGCACTCAGAACTGATTCATGTGTTGCTGACTGATTGAACCAAAAGGTCTTTTTAAATGAATTGTCGATGTCGATGGAATGCAAACCTCCCTTTGGTCTGAGCAGGGAAACATTCATTTTACAGGAAGAGCTGAGATTGAATTTGTTTATTTACAATGTTCAAGTTATGGGCACTTCTGAGCTCTTCCCAAAATCAGAAGGAAACATTTGCAGAAAGTAAAGGTTTCTGGATTCACTCTGAGTCCATTGTACACCCCTCTGCTGTAATTCTTTGGTACCTGATGGACTGTGGCCCGTCAGCTGCTATGCATTGATTTTGTCTGCCCATGTTGGCACCTTTCATTAACAGTCACAGAAGCACTTATGACTATATTTTACTGTTAGTGTCCTCTTCTTCTACTTTAACATAGCTTTCTCATAACTTTATTTTAGTTTAATCCTGATGCTCTGTATATTCAATTAATTATCATTACTATTCATGGTGGCTCTAAAATCCGTACTAACCCCTACTCTCTCTTCTGTTCTTTTCCCGGTTTTCTGTGGTGGCGACCTGCACCAGCACCACCTGACCAAAGCACCGTGATGTTCCTACATTGATGGATTAAAGGCCAGAAGTCCACATGACCAGCATCATCAAGTCCTTCCATGAGAACCCTGAATACCATGAGGACTGATTGAGGTCATTTATGTTACGTAGAATGCCTAGAGGGGGCTGGGTGGTCTCATGGTCTGGAACCCTTTAGATTTTATTTTTTCTCCAGCCGTCTGGAGTTTCTTTTGTTTTTTCTGTCCTCCCTGGCCATCTGACCTTACTGTTATTCTATGTTAATGAGTTTTGTCTTATCTTTTTTTCTCTTTCTTCATCATGTAAAGCACTTTGAGCTACATTATTTGTATGAAAATGTGCTATATAAATAAATGTTGTTGTTGTTGTGCTCAGTTTGTTCACGACAGTGCCATGAATGAATACACTAACAGGACTTCAGCTCCTGGTGTTGGGGCATGCTGGTGCATTTGGTGTCTGTTACCATGCTACATTCAAAGTCCTTAAAGCTTGTCTTGTCCATTCTCCCTCTGAATCACACACACACGCACACACAGCAGGGCCTGCCTATCTGCTTTAATTTGCCTCATTCATCCACACAAATCTCAGAGTCAGTTATAAAAGAACAGCACAGCACAGCCTGATCAGCCATCACCTGTCTAAAGTGGGAGACCAGTACCTTGAATATGTCCGGTATGCTTTCCTCACAGGTTTTCTGCCATCTCTTGCCGTCTGCTCTCTTTCTTTCTTTCTTTCTCCCTCTTTCCATCTGTTGCTTTCCCTAGTGCACCTGCCCTACTCAGACGCTACGACGCTCTTTAACATCCTACATTTCCACAAACTGGGTGCTTCTTTCCTTCCTATTCAATTTCATCAAATCCTAAAGCGCAACATTTTCAGACCAGCCCATTTAAAAAGCATCTCCATGGCACCCATAAAAAGTATTCAATCCCTTGGAAGTTTCCAAAATCTTTTGTTGTACAACAATGAATCAAAGTTGGTTTTAATTTTGCTTTTTGACATTGATCAACAGAAAAGAACTCCTTAATGTCAAAGTTGAAGCAGATATCAGCAAAGTGGTCTAAATTAATTACAAATATAAAATGGAAAATAATTGATCACATTAAGTATTTGCCTGCTTTAATATGACACACGTAAATCATCCCTGGTGTGGCCCATTAGCTTTAGAAGTCGCATAATTAATTCAATGGAGATCACCATTCTTGGGTTTTCATGGATTGTACTATAAATATTTTTTCTCCAGTTTCTAAAAGACTCCTTGACTGAAGGTCATTTCTTGCACAGTTCTTTAAATATGTCTTTCCAAACCCAACGGTTATGCATCATTTGCTCAAACTGAGTTTGGTAATGCCAGTCACCCCAAACCGAGACAAGGCACACAGTTTCAGCGTTGCTGAGGTTGTGGCCCTTCCTTACCGTGGCTGCTGCCATGATTCTCTGTTTTACGTAGTGTCACACAGACACGTGCATGGGTAGCAGCTTAAGGACTTAACTGAGGGTATGACCCTGAGTCAGGGGATGATGAAAGGTACTAATGCCTTTTCTCCCTCTTCCACAGACCATCAGAAGGTAAGCCCAAATAGAACTTCCACTGTCAAACCATGCCCTCCTGCAGACCTCACTTCTGGCTAGGAACCTGCCTCTTCCTGTCCTAAGCCTATAAGTTCTGAGTGCTCCACTCTCCTCCCCAGTCACGGTTTTTGACTCAGTCTTTTATGACTACTTTACTTGTTGTGTTGTTCTTGATAATATACAGGGTGAATCTGCAAAACCTTCTTCTTTGTTTCATTTGTTTCATTACAGTAGTTACAACACATGCAGCTGTTTTAAGGAGACGACATTGCATAACTGCAGAAGGCATGTCCATCTCTGTCATTTTTCCAGACACATCCTATCCCCTGCAAATCCAGCATTCTGTGGTAACAGTGACTTTAGACACGTACATTCTCAAAGCTTATCTCCTCTAAATAGTCCTTAAAGTCATTTTTTTCTCTCTAATGTTACATGTTTTGTCCTATGTTACATGTTATAAGGTGCACAGGGGTGTTTGGGCTGGCAACCCAATGTGAGTCCCTTCCAAATTATGTTAAATACCATTCTGATTGGTGGAGTGGTGGCTCTGAGGCTGGGAATCTGTGCCAGCAATCAGAAGGCTGTCGGTTTGAATCCTGTAAACGCCAGAAGTGATTCTACTCTAAGGCCCTTAACTTACAATTACTCCCTCCTGGGTATGACATTAATCTTCATCCAGCCCTCCAAGCAGGTCCTCCAATTTACAGGGAAAACCTAAGGGGGTGGTGGCAGGATTGGCACTCCAGGCACCGTAAAAAACCTTCCACTGTTCCAGTGTGGTGCTGAGGTGCCAATCCAGGTGGTTCGGTGGTGTGTGGTACATGCTCCCAACCTCTCTATCTTTCTCTATTCTGATAAATTGATGAAATTATCAACAATCCTCATGTTTTATATATTGTAAAATAAAAGATACATTTAAAAAAAATTCTGCACTGTCTGGTGCAATTTCACCTAACATTATCAACAATGATTTTCAAATTTTCTACAATAATTTAAAAAAAAATAGTGCAAATGTATACATTTAAACTACCCCATCAGCATCCCTATTCATTAAGGCTGGATTTCACCATGTCACCCCCTGCATACTTCTGCTACTAATTTAAAGATTATTAAATTAAATGATTGATTTTTAAAATGGGCCAACAATCAGTCCTTAAACTCATTTGTAACCTGACTGTTGAAATCCCAGCCCGCAATATCAGCAGAGCGCTTACTGGATATAATGAATGCATTTTTGTGGGCCATCTTTGTTCTTTCAATGGTTCTTTTTTCAGGCTCTTAAAAAGCTTTTTCCAGCCTTAATCTAAAAATTACAATCTTTTTGGAACACTTAATCCTGGTTTTTGGCCAAAGTCCTGCCACACCCTTACCCAAACCCCAACACACACCACACCTTTTTGTCACACTTCCATGTACTGTTCAATTTTGGCCCCATCTCCTACTTGCTGTTTTTTCTCGGCCACTCCTCATATTTTCAGTTCATCTGCCTCTATCTGACAGTCACGTTAAGCCATTTCGCCTGTGCTGGTGTCCTCAAACTGGCTGTTTACCCTTTCCTCTTCACTCACAAACACACAAGGAGTCAGTGGTGGAATCTGACCAGGTGACCAACTGGTTTAGAGTCCATTGCTTCTTTGGTGTGGACAATTATCGTACCAGTCAGTATTTAGGCATACAGTATTCATTGTTTCAGTGGAGTATTATTGGAAGTGTTATTTTGTTATTTGACGTTAAATTACCCATAAATCAGCTGTCATAACAAAAACACGAAGGAGTCACAAATAAATGTTGGCACATGCATTCCCAGCCCATCCAAGTATTGGATAAAAGCAATAGCATTTGGTGTGTGATGTTTGTAATTTAAACTCCTTCTATCTAACAAACTTCCTTTTGGCATAAATGTCTTTGATTTTTGTTTGATGTTCTAATCTTGCCTACAGATTGGTTTGATTTTTGATTCTGACCCCAGCTTGACTTGCTGACTATGTTTCATTTCCTGACCACTTACAGTAAAAATTAGCAGTGTCATTCTGAGGCAGAGCTGTTTGTTTTTTCAATTCTTGATTGTACATTTTGTACATATGAAGGCATTTGTACATTAACTTATTTAGCTGACGCCTTTATCCAATGTGGCTTACAACATTTATGGTGCAATTGGTTACATTTCTTTTTTGGTTTTCCAGTTGGAGCACAGGCAGGTCAAGTGACTCTCTCATGATCACACAGTGTCAGTAGTGGGATTTGAACCCACAACCTTAGATTGCCACTGATTACATATTGGGACTTATTTGATCTGAGGTGCCTTTTTAGGTAAACCCTTTTTGCCTTTGTTTTGCCTTGTGACATTTCTTGTCCTTCTTTTTGGAATTTTAAATACTGTTCCTCATTTATAGAGATTTTGTGTTGAATTTGTCTCAAAACCAGCACTTTTATGGTTCCTCTCCCATGTATACAATTTTTGATGTACATTGGGGCTTTTAAAAGCATATTTTGAACTTTAAAAGTCAGGGTCCCATTTTATGCCTTTGCAGGCTGAAGCCTGCTGGTGGTGGCTGGGGGTTAACTGCCTGGGGGTAAGGCCATATTTGGACAGGTCCTGGCTTCTTTTGTAGGTCTTTTTAGCAAGCCTTTCTGTCGCAAGTTCACAACAAGAATCACATTTGTTTTAGTGTAGTTGGCAGGATTGTTATTTTTCATGCATATGAAAAAATAGTTTTTTTATGACTGTTCTAGGCTAACATTGGTGTAGAGTTGAAACTTTGAAAATAATAATTCTTTGCATTTATATAGCGCTTTTCTCACTACTCAAAGCGCTCAGCAATTGCAGGTTAAGGGCCTTGCTCAAGGGCCCAACAGAGCAGTTATAGAGTGTTTATATGGTCGAGATACAATACGTTAAAAAACAATTGCTCATTAAATGTATTCTGTGTTATCATTACAGATATGTTTCCTACTTTTTTATTAGATAGGTGAGGATTGCAGAGGAGCAGGGGATTGTAAAGCATATATTTTATGCCAAATATTTACCCAATGAATGTGAAGTGACATCGAGGACTCTTGGGATGTCTTAAACAGTGAATAATAGCTAACGGTTGATAAAAATATTCTTGTCCCATCAAGCAATCATTTATTTTTTCTGCTCCAGCTTTAAACAAGCTTTTTGGGAATTAAATGTGTTTTTAAAATGTTGACTCATACTTTAGGTAGTATATTATTTTGAAGTATTTTTGTAATGTTTTTCCAGTAAATCGCCTGTAGTGTAGAGTTAGCAAAAATGCTTCCCTTTATGGATGATGCTGTCCAGAGACTGAGAATCATTAAATGGCAGTCTGTGAAGAGTCAGTCTGCCATTGCTACCCTACAAATACTCTAGTTAATCAGATTCCAGATTCCTGCCAGCCCATTCATTCGTAATTGTGACTTTCTAATTGGAATGGGCAGTTGGAATATCTAAGAAAAAGCACAGACAAAAAAGTAATTCATTCTATTTCAAAATTTCCAAAAAAGCTTGCCAACAAAAACTGAAGTCATCCTAACTAGCCTGATGCCCATTTTTATAAGCACACCATCTTCCTCAAGGGATGCTGATAAAATGGGAGAAAGCATACGTAATTACCAGCAGGCAGTAAAACTGGGCACCATGACAGTCAAACGGTGAGAGAATCCAGCCAAGTAGAACAGCACATTTATACATGTAGGTTTTTATTTTATGTCAAGTGAAACAACAAAGTTAGAGAAGGGTCATGTCAGTGTACATCAGCAAAGGAAAAAAAAACAAGGTAAAGGTTATACCCTCAGGTGCGTCATCAACACATTGTGCCTTTAAAACAAATGTCACATTACGTGCCTAGTCATTGGCCATGTCAGACTTGTAGGCATCAGTTGCTATTCTCGTCGCCAGACAATGCCAACTTAAATGACTGAACAAGTCAGCGACTGCATACAAACCCTACAGCACGGCCCCGCTTAACCCTTTTTGTGCCAACCAATATCATACTGCCAGAATGAGCCGTTGTTGTACGAAGAGTTGACAGGTGTGTCAAGTTGGGCCACAATCTTAGCCCTTAATTTTTCTTTTTTCCATTCTTTACTGGCACATAAGACATCAGAGAGATGACCTCCTCTTCAGTTTGTGAGGTTCAAACCTTTCTTCTTCCTTGTCACTACGTTACATGCATTGTACTTTCAGATCAGTATTCATTGATTGCTAACTCTCATGCTCACCGAGCCTTCGTGTACAACTAAACACAAAATAAAACCTCTTTGATTTAGTCAGAGGGAGTGACCGGTTTCACAGGAGTGTGGCACTGACTGCCTCCAACTATGTGAAGGCTATGACTCAAAAGTGCTGGAAAAGTAATGTAATGTGACATGGCTTTTAACTTCTTTCATTTTCAGTGTAGTCTCACTCAAACTTTTTTTCTGTACCAAAAGGTTACCATACCACACAAGCTGAGCTACACAATCGCAAACATTATGGTGAAACAATATATTTTTTCACAGGGGATACATCATTTTAATAAAGTGCATAAATGTATTTAATAGTTTAATTACAGTTGTTACATGTTGCATGTTGTTTCGTACATGCAAGTAAGAATTTTACTGTACTCTGTAAAATAATATATAACATATTGCATTCAAATAAGAAGGAATGAGTCATCAACTACAGTATGCCAAGATAATATCCCTTATGTATTTGGCTATTTAAGTAATCCATTTGTACCACTCATTATTCTGGGTTAACTTCATAATATCTAAGTATGATGATATAATATTGCCAACAACTGTTTGACTAAAGTTATATTTTCCCTGTGTGTTAAGTAACTATTTGATTCCCTTCTTATCCAATAAACATTAGCTATGTTAGTTCATAAAAATGTACCTAGTCTTGTATTTTATCTACAATTTGTTTAAGAGTGGGTGTTGGTGGTGACACAGTATTTACTTCAAAACCTTCAAAATGTACTAGTTTATGTTGTCAACAATGACCAGATACAAAGTTCTTATACAGACAACCATGCTCACATTCACATGTTCTCATCCACAAAGTTGCTCCAGTTTACATCCAGCTGTGGTCTTGAGATAGGTTATCACATTTGTTGCATTAAAGCAAGCAGTGACCTTGCTGAAAGTAGGTGTCAGTCCTCCCTTTGGAAGATGTCAGCACTACTCCCATTAAGGCAAGCCACTGGCTCTTTTCCAAGGTCACATTTCAATTACAAGGGTTGTACCCAAGCTTCTTCTTGAGGTTATAATCTTTCGCCACCAGCTGAGATTTTTGGCTTGTATCTGGGCTGCCCAATTCACAAACCGCACACTCACCAACTCTGTGCATAGGCCACTGCATCTCTGTTGTGCCTAATTTACTTGGCTATTTTCTATTTTACTGAGGCCCAATCTTCTTCTTCTCTTGGCTACTCCCGTTAGGGGCTGCCACAGCAGATCATCTTCTTCCATATCTTTCTGTCCCCTGCATCTTGTTCTGTTACACCCATCACCTGCATGTCCTCTCTCACCTCATCCATAAACCTTCGCTTAGGTCTTCCTCTTTTCCTCTTCCCTGGCAGCTCTATCCTTAGCATCCTTCTCCCAATATACCCAGCATCTCTCCTTTGCACATGTCCAAACCAAAGCCATAATATTAATTATTTGTCCTGTTTTACCACCAACATGCAAGTTTAAATAATATCTCTATCTTTACTAAAGAATTTAGTCATGACCTAAGAGAAAAGGCATTCAATTTGTCTCACAATATTCAAATTATTGGCACGTAGTCTTTGCTGTTATGAATTATCAACTAAAATTAATTTAATGTAACACAAATCAAAATTCCCCCTCATTGACACCTGTGTCAATATCGCCATTATTTTATTTTTAGAGGAAATGTGGAGCCAGAGGGCATCGGTCAATAAGAATACCGAAATCGATTTTGTTAATATAACAACTCTTTAATGGAAAGCACAAATATGTCCAGGGATGGGAAACAACAACAAAAGAAGAGTGAAGGCAGAATGATGCAGAGATTATTAGTTAAAAAGCCATGTTCCATGAAGGTTCCCGTAGAGATTAAGAAAATTTGGAAAATTTAAAAGTGAAATCTGGGCAGGCACTTTCTTAGAGGAATGGATGGCAATACAACATCAGTGTCCTCCAGAGAACATCTATCAGTCAGCACAGAACTCAAGGAAGAAATCCACAGTCGGAACTGGTAAATTCCTGATTATTTTTAGAAATTAGATCAAAATAGACTAAGACAGTTAGGCTCCATCGGAAAATAATTGGTTAAAGACCATGTATGAAAATATGTGGTGTTGTTTGAAGGAATGAAATGATTGATAAGACTGTGCATAAAATTGGGAACATACATGGTGTTTAAATGAAAAGAGCTCTAAATTCAAATTGAAAATGATACGATTAGGGTTAGGCTTAGGGTTAGGGTTAGGGTGTAATGGCCATACTCTGAGAAAAGGCTGTGCTTTTAGTTATTTTACATTGAATTTAAAGTAAAGGGAGACATATTCCCTAAGATAACAAGCAAGCTGGTGAAGAGCATCAGCTTCTAGTCCAGGTAGTGTTCCATGCTGGGATATGAGACATTTGCGCATATTCTGTGCAAATAAAGAGTTGTTCTGCATTTTCATGTGGGTTCCCTTCCTTGAAGATACAGGAAAGTTTTACATTTTTTTTTCCACAACACAAGCAAACACTGGATCATTTAATTCTCACTTTTGATTTTGAGCAGCAAATGTTGTGCCCACTTCACATCCACATGCAGGTTCATGCTCAGTGTGCCAGTTTATTATTCTTTTTGTACTTCAGTTGTTGCCCAAGGTGTCTTACGAGATCAGGAGGAGCTGTAATTGACAACATGCCATTTTGTAGCACAGACATCATAAGTGATGCGCCTGAGTCGAGACAGGAGCTAAACCAGCAGGCTCGGTGTATTAACTCCACTGCTTTTCCCACTAGAGTGGAGTGCCTCTAGAATGGAGTGCTTTAAATGAACATGCAGATGTTTGAACTGCCAGACCAGGCTGCTATCAAGTGATAAAAACAGGCAGACTCTAGGCAGACTGTGAATCAAAATCAAATCCCTGAAGTGGTGAGGCTGCAGTAATAACCACTGAGCCGCTCTGTTTTATTGTCCTGATTGGTGGCTGCCTGACCTTAACACTCTGTAAAACTGCTCACTCAGGTGGCTCTGCACTCTAATGTGGTTTACATGAAGACAGGGCCAGAGCACATAAGGCAGGCTGCTTTCCATCCAGGAAGCTGTCTTCAAGTCTGACACATTATTTGCATCTAGAAATCAAAGTGTCACTTATTAATTAAGTGAGTACGGGTAATGCACAACTGGAAAGATGGGAAACATTCTCCTGCTGCCTCTCTGCAGCATTTCAAATTTCCAAATTAAGGCCTTGTGTTCCCCGTTTAAGATAAAGTCACAAACACAACCTTTTTATGGCTTCAATATGTTTCTCGCTGTATTTGAGAAGGATTTGATAGTGATAATGGAAACAATAACGAAGTATGTCTGGTATGTCTTAAATTATGAAGACAACTTCTCCAAAGGGTTAACTAAAGAGAAGTGCAGCCAAACACAAACTTCCACCTGTGCAAAGAAACCAAATGAAGACGCATTTATCTTCTTGTCAGGTGCAAACATCTCCCTCCTGCAGACTGAGACAGAGAGTTGACACCTCAGGATGTCTCCCTTGCCCAACAGCATACAGTTAGACAAAGAGGCCGGCAATGGTCTCGGCAAAAGCTGCTTGTCTCCAAGGAGATTTGCTCCAATCTTCTGGCACGTCGACATCCTGCTCCCTCGGCTCAGCCCAAATAACAGCTACCTTGTGGTTTTAATCCTTCCATTCCGCTGAAATCGTCAAATCCAGGCAATGCCTGGCTCTAGTATTGGAAATTGTACAAAGAAACTGCAAGTGCAAATGCCAGGGATTATTCAATACGCCGCTACAGTTTTAAACCATCTGGTTGTCAGAACTTGCCATAGACCCTCTGAGGAAGACTATGCCTAGCCCCGGCCTTGGATGTGCACACCTTCTCGATCTCCCACCCATCTGTGGGAGCTGACTTGTCATTAACAATGGGAAACAAAGAATTTTAGGTTGCAATGTAAATAACAATAATTCAGTCTGACGGCACCCACCTTTGATCTGATAACATGATAAAATCCTGCCATTAAACCTCTTTATTTAATAAAACCAATTTCTTTGCGTCCTTTGATCAGATTCAATAGAAATTCATGATTGGTGTCCAAAGGTTCCGCATCAGAGGTCCGTAGTGATGTTTTTATTTAAAAGAAGCACATTCGAGGAGCCTGGGCTTTGATAGGCTATGGAGGGGCAGGTTTGGAATAACTTGTTCAAAGGCACTGCAAGCTACTTGGGAGTATTTTTCATTTTTTGATTTATAGGAAATATTCATTCTCTTTGGTGTTAAGGTTTGGTTTCTGTTTTCATTTTTTATGCCTTTTTTTCTCCCATGGATTTCTGAGATCAAACATTTGTTTTAGGGGATTTTGAGGCTCCCGAATTTCTGGAAAATCAAATCGCTCACAGAGATCAGCTTTGTTAGACCGTTTCATCGGGTCATCCAGGAATTCACCTCCTTATCCAAGTTCAAACCCCTTTTCGAATCGCTCTTTCTAAATATTTTTTAGTCCTAGCATTCCAGGTTAGGACTTTTGCTCTGAATTTTTCACCGTGATTCTTTGATACTCACATTTTTTTGATTTCTGAGCTTTGACCCTTTTTTCTGTTTACTCATCTGTTCTCCTGGTCATTTCTCAACTTTTGTTAGTGTGCCGACATAACATTTAGATTAATAACAGAATCAATGTAAATTCTTGGCTTAAAACCTGTATCTGTCATGCTTGATTTTTCATAAAACAAAATAAGCTCAACAATAAGAATAATGATGACGATGATGATGATGCAAATTAAGAAGTGCATTTAAGACTAAAGCTAGGAAGCCATTCTTTACACAAAGAGTTGTGGGAATCTAGAATCTTGAACAAACTACCAAGACATTGTCACACATGCGCGACAGAGGGTCGCCTTCCATACCCACCTAAGGTATGTGGTACCAGGACAAGAGAGGGCGCTGTCGCTAACATTCTTGCCTCCTTTTTCCCTCACAGCACAGAGAAACTGCCCTTTGAAGGCAATGGAGCCAGAGAGGCCCCCACGCCTTCAGGAACAACTGCAGACCCATCGCAGCTAGAGAACGCTGCTAGAAGGCAATAAGAGGCCATTGCCTGTGTTTTGATAGCACCACTGCGCACCAGTTGAGTTAATTATTTTTACTTTTTGTTTATCAAATGGGGCTTGCCCAGTTGGCACACCAAGTATTTTGGGACTCACTCTGCCTTCTCACTCATCCCTTAAACATGTAGTCGAAGCAGAAACTTGGACAACTTTTAAAAGTATCTGGATGAGAAATTGGGACAGCTTAGCTATTAGCTAAACAAATAAGCTCATTAGTTCTTAAGTTCTTCATAAAAATAATATATAATAATAATTGTTTGAAACTGAATTTACAGTGAATCTTAGAGTTTCTGTTTGCAAAAGTGTACAGTTTCTGTCTGGTGGCCTTATAAATGACTTTTTTCTCTCTGTGTTTTCATCTTACCTGCCTCCTTTTTTCTCCATGCACAAAAAGCATGTGGAAATCCTTGGTGTGTCCATAACTGGATTAACGAGGCCTTAATGAGAAGCTCATTTTTTTGCCATCCATATTTTGATTTTATCTGTAATCAATATTTGTGGAGGTTCAAGTCCACCATACAAGATAGCCTGACCTCCCTATCAACACTTCCTAAAACACTGATGCCCCATGTCGCATTTCCAAAAGAACTTTACTCTACATTTGTTTAGTTAAAATTAGTGAAAAAAGAATAAACATGTTTACTAATGATGAGTGTTCTGCTGGAAGAAGTGCCAATCTTTGCATCTAAAAAGATGATTTTGTGTCAGTGTATTAGTGTCTTAAAGGCATTGTTTGGTGTATGTGAACTGTGTCTAATAAGTGAGCCCACCTCTTATAGTGTGTTACCCAGTTGGATGTGAGGTTCAGTCTGACTGGTGAGTGCGTCTGGCCATCCATGATTTTGCTTTGGATTAAAAGAGTTTGACAGTGTATATACGGTGACACGTGTGCCACTTGGAGACAATCTGAAGGCTCATCTGATGGTAATTTACACCCTGGGATCGACAGTTGGCGCTGGCACCTGATGCCTTGCCTTTCCTTATACCTTCAGAACAGACAATTGATAGCATGTGGAGCGGTAGCATGACCTAAACTCACCTCTTCCTGCAAGAAGCCATCTTAAAAAGGCCATCAGCATGGACTTGCATCTAGTCGGGTGTATTACAACAGCGCCAATGGCTGATTCATTTGCTGAAAACATTATTTCAGCATCTTCACTTATATGAGGCTCACTTGTGGTGAACCCAAACCCTCATCTTTTCTATTTCTTGTCACTTACGATACGACTAAAGCTTGAGATTTAAAAAAGTGAGAGGATAAGATGAAAAAAAACATCTTACCCTGTGTTTGCATGGCAGATGTTGTGGTTTGACATGAGAAAATAGCACAAAGTAGAAGAGGGCCAGAAGAAGAAGAAGAAACATAGTCAAAACAAAGCTGGAGTTAAAACTAAACCTGTCAGAAACAGCATCAACAAAACCAAAACACGAGACAAGAAATCCCAGTTGAAAATTCAGGGTTTAAAGTTCAGTTACCAGAACATTTTGTTAAGGAGTCACAAGCAAAGACTGAGTTATCTGCAAATTCTGATGAGAAATGAACATCAGAAATGTCCACACTACAGATGCCAAAGAACATCAAATTACCCGAAAAACCACAGCAGACATCTCACTGCTTAACAAAATGTCTATATGTGACAGGGTATAAGTCTGGTGTTTTTTCTTTGTTTCACTGAACAGCTTTATTTAAACAATAAATGACAGGGAGATGGATATAAAAATAAAGAACAAGAAAACACTTCCAGACAGGACTAGTACAAATAGTACACATATTTCTAATTTTGTATGAAATACTAGTAATATTGCTATGACTATCACTAGTACTGGAGTCTCACAGGAGGCACTGACACAGAAAAGTAAAACTAAAGGATCCTCTCGACATCATGACTGTAAACACTACTAAGGTTTTCAATGCTATGCTAATGGATGATGTAATTCAAATCAAAATATGCAGTAAAAGTTATACCGTTCACTGAAAAATATGATTATAATAAAACAAAAAAAATAAAGAGAACTGGCAACCAGCACTACTTCCCTACCAACTCCACAATATTCCAAAGTATACCATACACACTGTAAGAAGGGAAAAGCTAGATTTGTGTATTTAAATTGAAATAGAGAAAATTAAATAACAAATATTATAACAGGGCGGCACGGTGGCAGTGGTAGCACTGCTGCCTCGCAGTAAGGAGGCCCGGGTTTGCTTCCCGGGTCCTCCCTGCGTGGAGTTTGCATGTTCTCCCCGTGTCTGCATGGGTTTCCTCCCACAGTCCAATGACATGCAGGTTAGGTGCATTGGCAATTCTAAATTGTCCCTAGTGTGTGCTTGGTGTGTGTGTGTGTGTGTGTGTGCCCTGCAGTGGGCTGGCGCCCTGCCCAGGGTTTGTTTCCTGCCTTGCACCCTGTGTTGACTGGGATTGGCTCCAGCAGACCCCCATGACCCGTGATATAGCGAGTTGGATAACGGATGGATATTCTAACATGCACCCCTCATGCAATCCCCTGCCAACACACTAACAAATGCCACATACAGTATACAAATACACAACAATGCACAGTACACAATCACCGACAAAGAGTCCTTATGAAATGAAACAAAGATTCTGTAAAAAGTTCAATGAATATGTCAGAGGTTTTGCTAATGTAATGATATTAAAATTGGAGAGAAGATATATATAAATAAATGGTATGTTGAGATAATAAAGAATGGAAATAAAGTTTTCTCCTCCAATAAAGACTTACCCAGCTTTACAAGGCTCTTCCAAAGAAATCAAAAATCCTGGAGGTGTTCATTTTCGCTGGAATGATGAAGGCTGTTTCTTTCCTTTTCTATATCCATTTGATGCTTGTTTTGCTCTTTTCACTTCATCCTTTTTACTTCCTTAACCTGTCTGTACAGAAAACTTCCATTTTTGCATAGACTCCTCCCTTTACTGCATCCCATTGGTCCTTTCCCATTATTATTCCAATCGAAGGCATTATAACATTTGATCTTTAATGCCCACACACAATCGAGCAACCAGACATTTGCACATTTTAACAAACAGACAACCAACGAAATGAATTATTCATATGACAATTACTACAAGGTCTCAAAAATGGATTTACATTAAAACATGAGTTAAAACTTGTCAAATATTACCCTGCATTGTTCACTAGCACATTCACATCTGGCTTGCTAAAATATTTTGTATAGTTTCTCATTTGAAAGCTTTAACTGGAGGCATCCATTGACCAGAATGTGAATCAACATCTGCTCTCTTGTCAATTTTCCTATTTGGCAGTCCCTGTATTTTATGGACTTCATGCTAAATTAGAACATTAGAACAATCCAGACAAGAACAGGCCGTTCAGCCCAACATAGTTCGCCAGTCCTATCCATTTAATTCTTCTAAAAAAAAATCAAGTCGAGTTCTGAAAGTCCCTAAGGTCCTACTGTCTACGGCACTGCTTGGCTGCTTATTCCAGGTGTCTGTGGTTCTTTGTGTAAAGAAAATGTTCCTAATGTTTGTGCAACATTTACCCTTAACAGGTTTCCAATTGTGTCCCAGTGCACTTGATGAACTCATTTTAAAGTCACCGTCTCGATCCACTGTACTAATTCCCTTGATAATTTTAAACACTTCAATCATGTCACCTCTTAATCTTCTTTTCCTTAAACTGTATATGCTCAGCTCTTTTAATCTTTCCTCATAACTCATCCCCTAGTTGCTCTTCTCTGGACCTTTTCTGGTGCTGCTATGTCTTATTTTGTAGCCTGGAGACCAAAACTGCACCCAGTACTCCAGATGAGGCCTCACCAGTGTGTTATAAAGGTTGATCAGAACCTCCTGTGACTTGTACTCCACACATCAGGGTGCTATATAACCTGACATTCTGTTAGCCATCTTAATGGACTCTGGACACTGTCTGGCAATTCATAGCACAGAGTCCACTATGACTCCTAACTCTTTCTCATAATGAGTACATTTGATTTTCAGACCTCCCATTTAATTTTTAAATCTCTGTTTATAGTTTATCCTGTTATTTTGGTAACATGACACGTTTGCTGTCACTGTCACTGTAAGCTTTCTTTAAGGCTGTCAGGTGATATCCACATTTCTAAGAGGACTGCAGTAACTTACAGATTCAAACACATTCAGCAATCTCCCCATCACTCCCATATGGGCCTCATTCCCACACTTGTCTCTGTCAAATTTCGATGCCCAATAAATTAAGCCCGCATGCTAACCCTACAGAAAATGAGTAAAAAACAAACGAGCTTCTATGAAAAAGTGGTAAGACCCAATGATGAGACAGAAGAAGACTAACACTGGCAAAGGAAAGAAAGCTGCATTAAAAGAAAATACCAAGAGTGCTACTTAAATTAAGGGTTTATTGTGACGGGTCATTCACATGCTGTATGATACGAGGCAGCCGGCTGTCTGATGAGGCCTTGAAGCCTTCCAAACTGCTTCACCACATAGAGACCAAGCACCCTGCATTAAAAGACAAGCCACTGTGCTCCACTCACTTAGAATCTGGAACCAATGTAGAAAGTATTTTAAGACGGAGAAGCTTCTATCTGTGGCACCCCTGCAAGAGAACCACCTCTTTCAACCCTCACAAACATATGCAGTTTTTAATATTTGGAAAAAATTTGGAATTAACTTGCTTAGAGATCTTTATATAGACAACTTCTTTGCATCCTATGAACAATTACATTCCAAATTTAACATTCCAGCTACACATTTCTTTCACTATCTTCAAATCAGAAACTTTGTTAAACAAAACCTTCCAGATTTTCCTCATCTTGCACCCTCATCCATGCTGGAAAAAATATTGCTCAATCTCAAGGATTTAGACTCCATCTCTACAATATATAAAATCATTTTACAATCCCTCCCTTTTAAAGATCCAAGAGGACACTGGGAAAAAGATCTCTCAATTAATATATCAGAAAAGGAGTGGAAAGTAGCAATGCAGAGAATTCACTCGAGCTCCATATGCGCAAAGCATACAATTATACAACCTAAAATTATATATCGAGCACATCTGTCTCGACTAAAACTCTCCAAAATGTTTCCAGGGCATGATCTAACCTGTGAACATTGCAACCAAGTCCCAGCCTCGCTGGGTCACATGTTCTGGTCCTGCACCAAATTAACATTATTCTGGACAAACATTTTTAATTACCTTTCAGATAGCCTTGGACTTACAATCCCTCCAAACCCATTAACAGCTGTGTTTGGTGTTCTTCCAGATGGGTTTAAAGCGGAGGAAGACAAACAAATTGTGATTGCATTCACTACACTTTTGGCACGTAGACTTATTCTCATAAACTGGAAGAACCCAAACTCTCCTCTTTTAAGTCAGTGGGAAACCGATGTGTTATATTATTTGAAATTGGAAAAAATCAAATACTCAGTTAGAGGATCTGTACAGACTTTTTTCAAAACATGGCAGGATCTAATCAGTAATATTTTAAAATAAGTTCATAAGGCACAGAGAATTTATTAATTTAGGTATGTCTCCAAGCCTTAAATTTAACGCCGTTTGGCTTGCTCTCTCTCTCAGGGGTGGGGATCGATCTGTTCTTAATTTTTCTCTTTGTAAAAACTTGATTGCTTTGTATGGATTGTAATAAAATTAATAAAAAAAAAAAAATATATAATTTCAAACTGTTGAATGTATAATATCAAGCAAAAGGTGCAAATATATTTTCAAATATTAAGTCAACTGTTGTTCTAGATCAACTGAATGCTTAAATTAAAGTATTTCTAACTTAAAAAAAAAAAAAAAAGACAAGCCACTTATTATTATGTTTTATTATACGCGTGCGATGGCTGGTCCGTGGAAAATTGTGCTGCAAAAATGGTTGGAGACCACTCATTTAAAAAAAAAATAAATAAAAACAAAGTATAAACCCTGTGCAAGTGTTACGTGCTCCATGTAACAGCATGCCTTTAGACTGGGAAGACTGTGGAATAATGTGGATAGAGCATCTAATCTTGTCAGGGAAAGCACCATAATTCATAATTAAATGAGATGTTAAGAACTGCGAGGTGATAACACAAACCACATACAGTATCAGATGAAATTCTTGGCAATAAGTAATCATACGTGTGTATGTTATTTATTTTTTTCCCTTTAAATGCCGACCAGACGCTTTACATGCAGACTCTTAGCTCCAAGTAGGGGGTCCACTTTACATGCACTCTAACTGCTGCCTCTCCAGGGTGACCCTTTATTCAGTCTGTCTAATTAGCACTTGCAGGGTGGTGAATGAATGTTTTGTGTTTTGCACTTTAGAAAGCTTACATTTTCTACGCCAGCCCTGCCCCTCACATTTTTGTGGCCCTAATGTGTGTTCATACAAACACTGGCCTGGGTAGCCTGAGGGCTCCTTGAAGCATAAAGAAAGCAGGACCGTCAGTGGATTCGGCCCACTGCACTCAAATGTTGTGTGCCTATTTTTTTAACATTTTCCCTTCTCTGAACTCTGCCTTCAGGAATAGAAAGATTTATGCCTTTAACAATCGGTTTTTGGCCGGTAACCTTTCATCCATGAATCAGCATTGTGGCAGAACCTTAGATATGGCAAACTGGGATTTTTATGTCGTCAGTAGATAAGAAAGCACTTTTACAAAACAGATGGCTGTGCAATGGACAGCTCTATAAACCATAATTATTTTAAATACTAAGAGACAAAAAGGTTGGTGTGAGAACAGATGGATGGAAACTGCAAAACTGCTTGAATGCAACTCCACATCTCCCTGCAGGACTGCCCAGCTCTGATGAGCGGGTCAAAGTGTTGATTTTAGATAACCTGCCAAAGCTGAACTCTGTGGATTCCTGACTGCCTTTAAACTGAAGCCTGCAGCATAGGATGCCAAGGAGAGCAGGGGGCTCAGTCACACAGTCCATTTGGTGGGCCCTGAGCCCCATCCCAGCCCCACAAACATATTTTGTGACTGGACAGTACCCAACACGTTATAAAGGACCTTTACTCTCATTACAGAACATGGAAAGGAAAATCAGCATAAATCAAGATTTTAAAAGTCATAAACCCTAACGTCACTGTAGGCTGACATGGAGGTGCTGCTTCATGGATCCAGCATTCTGGGCTCAAATCCTGCACGTTGTTGTTTTCATGATGCTCCTGTGTCTGCCTGGGTTTGCTTTCTTGGACTCCAGGATTCCCGTTTGCATCCCTAAAGATGTGCAGGATAGATGAATTGGCCCTAGTTGTGAGTGTGTGTGCCCTATGATAGACTGGCACCCACTGTAGGCTTCTTTCTCTACCACTGAGTGCTGAGTTGCATGGGTTGTCTTTGGCACATAATATTGTGCTTGCCATGTCATCTTCATTTGCTTGTCTGGGTTGTATTTTGTTATGATAAAAAAAAGAAAATCTTAAAACCAAACCTGTTTTAACAATCCATGGTGGTCAAGTCAGCTACCTTAAGCTAAGACTGCCAAACCAAACTAGCAACCGGTACCACTGGTCATCTTCCAGGTGATGTCTTGTGAAAGCATCACCCAATAAGCAGACTGGGGAGCCTTGACACTCCACCTCTCTCCTCAGAGACTCATTCTAACAATGACCTCATGTCCCTGAGATCTTCCAAGCAGAGAATTTGAGTCATCTTCTGCAGAGGGACTCCCACCACAACCCCTCCACCACAGTCTTGCTGATATGCAGATGTTTTCAGTATATCCTTCCTGGCTATGATCAGTTTATTCTCAGGATGTTTCACCTCTTCCATTTTTGCCACTTTCATACCATTTGGCAACATCAGGGTCCTCTTACAAGCTCTCCTTGACAAAGAGTCTGCTGTTGCTTAACCAGGCCATCGTCTTCCTTCATCTAATCTGAAACATCTAGTCAGCCCAAACCCAAATAAGCAGCAGCACAATCGTCCATCTATTTCTTACATACAATACATCTCATCACACCATTGGATTACTTCTTGACCATCTTGGATTACAGTTTCTGGCCAGATGTATATGTTGTCCTGTCCCTGCTTGACCATGTGAATTTGAATGGGTTTGATACGCCTTCGTCTCTGGAGCACTCAAAATCACCTCAAGTCCTCACATCTTATCAAAATCCTGGTAGGACCAAACTTTACATTGCTTTTCAGAAAGCTGTTCACAGGGTTTTCCATCCACACATCCATCATCATTCACATCTGCTATACTGGACTGTTTTGGACATTGTTGTTAGCATTTGTTGTTTAAGGTTTGTGTTATAATTTATTATCGTTGTCAGGGAGCTGAGGAAGGCCTTTGCATATGTTGCTTTGGTTATATGGTGTATTCTTTATTCATTATGTGATAAATATATCTCACTATTATAAAAGAAAATCTTGAAATGAGACGAGACTATTGCCAAGAGATTTTTGTAAGTCCTGCCCTCCTCTCAACCATTTTCAACCACACCCACAGTCCTCTCACCCCTCATTCGTGTGAATGCTTTTGTCAGACACACTTCCTGCGCTATCAGCTCTTAGAAATTTTTACATTTTCCTCACTTTAAGTTCCCAATAAAAGAAGACTTATTATGTCCAAATCTTAATGAAGAATTTCATCAACAGAAGAAATGAGTACACGGGCAATCCTAGCACCGAGAAATGATGAAGTCAAACGAATTAACGCGAAAATTGTTGATCGGTTAAACGTCAAATTGGTTAAATGTGTATCAATAGACTATGCTGAAACAGTTGGTGGTGATGGTGTGGAAAATGAAAACATCAATTTACAATATCCCATAAAATATCTACACCGACTGAATTACTGTTGAAAGAAGGACGTATTGTAATGTTATTGCGTAATTAAACATCCACTTCCCCAATAGTGAGCGGCAGAGCTGCAAAGTAGCTAGCGTGTAGTGCCCGCACAGGGGTTGGTGAGCGAAGCGAGCAGGGAACAGAGCCCACTAGTTTATTATTGTTTATCGGCGTCTCTATGTCTGAGTGTGTGCATGCCGGGTCAATCATCTTAGCATCTCCATGGTCGTGAAATTCTAACGTGAATATCTAACCAACATGCAACACGTGGCCACTCTTTGGTGCCATGAGAAACAAGCATGTTGTAATACACATAACTCCATTTTCTTTAATAAAAAAATACAAATCAGCCAACCTGATATACTCCTGTATAAGACAAAGATAAAAAGAAGCCAATGGCGTTTCTGACATGAAAAATTGTGGTGGGGCCGAACAAGAATTTTGTCTACATGTGAGCAGACTTCTGTAACATTAACATTAATTTACCTACCTAATAATGTCAGGTCCCATGCTGCTATTAATTTGTGAAACATGGAAGTTCACCCACCATTCTTATTACAAAAAAATAAATGATACAGCATGATGTTGGGGCCTGGTCTGTCTCAGTTAGCATCATATCATTCTGACATCATCATTTGACGATAAACATCCATACAGATTTAAACATGAAATCGAAATATGAAAAAGCAGAGCATAAATGTAATAAGTAGCCAAAATTAGCAAATTAATATAGTTAAAATAAAATATAGAAATAATGGCATGTTAATGAAATCGAGCTACTGCTTTGCAGTGCAGCACCATCGGCCAGACAGGAAAGAAAATGAGACGACTCTCTAATCTCGCACATCTACTCAGAATTAGTGGATTCAGTTGTGTGGCTACAGCCTGGGAAGTAACAAAACAAAATGTTAAGAGGCAGATAAAGAGACAACATGTAAGTTAGTGTCCAAGTAAATCTTTGCATCAAGATGACCTGACAGACACATGTATGGCAGCCAGTAACCTCTGACCTCTGCAGCTCTTGCAGTACTGACCACACACCAAAGGTCTCTCAGCACCCTGGGTGGTTTCTTTGCAATGTCACTTTAACATATAGACAAACATGATGGCCGTGGACAGGCCCTGGCCTCGTCAACGCGTCTTAGCCTTGGAGGTACTTGGATGTACTGAAGTACAAATAAAGGAAGTGGATTCCTGTGTTTATATGCAATGGAAGCTTTCAGAGACTGGGACGTCACACCTTTCCACTTCATTCTGTTGATGTGCTTTTCCGGCTGCCAGAACACTATCGATCGGTCACTCAGTTCATAAAAAAATATTTAAAGATTTGCGGTCATTTTTTTAAAATGCTAATGAAAATTAAACGAAACTCTGCAAACGATAGGCTTGTGCCAACAAGCGATACGATCGATAATAAGCAACTGACTTCTTGATTACGTTCCTTTGATGATGATATGCACCACATGATTAAACACGTCGTAAATACCCTGCTTACACCAGGCACTAATATCCCAATGGTATACATGTATACGTCTTGTGCTTGCACTACAACGTTTCTCAACCCCTGGTCCACATCCCATATGTCGGCCGTAAACGCCCTCTAGTGGTCTACATTGAGACCCCAATGTAAAAAAAATCATATGAAAGATATATTTATTAAAGAAATATAAATCATACGAAATATAAAAATTCTAAATTCTCACCCCTCTGCTGTTTTCATAATTATTACTGTGCTAAACATTACCAATTTGAGGCAATGTTTTGTAATGCGTTAATGAGATTTACAGGTATCTTGTGAGGTTTGCTCACACAGGGAGAAGTTTCTGAGGTGTAAGGAAATAACTGTCAATTTTCAAAAATAGTCTACATTCTCCTGAAAATATAATCCAGAGTTCATTAAATACAGATTTGTCAGGCGAGGTGACGACACTGATCCAAAGTGCCGGTGTGTTCAGAGCACTTTTTAACGAAGCACTACAATCCTCAAAACTGAAGCAACATCTCAAAACAAAGTTGTTGGAAAGCCAGAAGAGTACTTTCAAAGCAAAAATGATGAACTACAAATTCAGAAATGGACAACAGCACAGTCTAAAGCTATATCCACACTACTATGCTTGCATTTAAAAAATGGAGACACTTGTCTTGGTTTCCACCTTTTGTCAATGCCGCCTCTATGTTTTCAATGGACCAAAACAAACACTTCTGAAAATGCTCTCCATAGCCGGAGATTTCTGAAAATGACTTTGCAGCAGTTCAAACTGGATGGGCAAAAACAAAGATTTCTGAAAACACCGACCTAATGTATCATACTCTAGTTGGTTCATGCCTGTTAGATGGCCCTTCTCTGATTGGATACTGGTTATTTCAAGCTCGCATTCCCTGATTGGTCAGCCTTCAAGGAAGAAAAACATACTCTGACACAGCGGACAGAGAGGAGTTGCTTACCTTCATACAACTAAATAGCTGTTTGTACATTTTGAATGCTGCGCACATGCATAAAAAGCTATTGATTTACCAATTGCAACAGGTCTGTGATAAATCCTGTTGCCATTCTATAAGGAACAGAGCTTTCTGCAGCAAAATTAATAACAAGACACTTAACAAAGCGGACAGGTGTAAAATGCAGACGATCCCACAAAATTACAGAACTGAGAGACACAAAAGCACAATGCAATAAAGCAAAGATGTAAACACACGAGGGCACACATTTATGTATTTATCTTCCATATTGCAAATGTTGTTTGGCACAAGATGCACTCTGATCACTTTGCACGGCTTATCCTGTCATGAATGAATATCAAGCTGATCACCTTTTTATTTTAAGTGTCACTTTAACATCTGAGGGGTTTTTCTTTAATGACAAGACTACCGATGACAGTTCTGAAGACTGCACCTTTCAGCTAGTCGTTGTGGTTCCTTAAAGAATTGCTTTCTTTTCTGTGCTGTGAACACATTATCATAGACCTACATGACATGCCGATACTTTTGAAAAAGTGCAAGAGAATTGAATTTTCACTGGGTTGTGAATTTTTCACTACACACAGTCCATTCAAGGATTTTTTCTACCAATGCACGAAAGCCCATATAGGTGAAGATCTATGCCTCATGTGTTTACAGACGTTTCAGAGTGGACAGGGATCGTTTTGCTTCAAGCATACCATTTTTAAATGAAAACATAGTAGTGTGGTCAAAGTCTAAGTGTGCTAGACATGTACCACAAAGTAAGAAAGCTTTCACTGTGGCCAAAGAATTAGTGCTGTGAGTAGCCATTGGTGTGTGGTGATGATCAGAGGGGCATCTACAAAAAGGCGACTGACAAAAGCACTCTCAAATGACACTGCAAGTACGTGAATTTCTGAGATGGGCTCAGACATACACAGCCAAATTATGCAAAGAAGTAAAGTTAGCCCAAAGATTTCTCTACAATTGGACGAGTCCACTGAAATCACCAATGTATCCTTTCTGCTTGTTTTTTGTGTGGTTCTGTGGGTCCAGTAGTTTCATGAAGACTATTTAGTGGTGAGCTTCCAAACAGAACAACTACACTGGAGTGTTTTCGATGCTATGATAATCACTTCACTAAGGATACCCTTGACTGGAAAAACCATGTTGGTGTGATGGTTTGCGTTGAATGGAAAGATTTAAATGATTGAGCCTCTGAAGTGCAGCTGAGAAGGAGCAGGAAGGAAATGGACACATCGCGTCTCTCCCGGGACTCTTTCTTTTCTTTCCCAGCTTGACTTGAGTGCCCACGAAGCAGTAGGGGTTGCCTCCAGGTGGAGTAAGAGACACATAGCTACATTTCAGTTGTATTGTACTCAGTACTTATTTTCTCTGAAATATATCAACACTTAAATAAATAATAAGAAGAGACAACTATGTGAGCTTTTTTCAGATGGGCCCAGACACCTTGAAATCCCATATAGGTGGGCCTTGAGGTTGAAAAGGTTGAGAACCCTGGCACTAGAAACTTTAAATGCTTCTTTACAGGAAAGATACAAGTCCAAGTACATTTTTCCTTGTAAAAGACTATCTCCTCTGCTGTGGGGTTCAACATGGTAGGCATGACTTGTACACCTGGCATTTTCACGGATAGTGAAGGCCCCATGGAAGAAGTGGTTTATAGCATATTATAAAGAGATGACATGAGAGGCAGAGGCCACTGTATAATGCTGCAGACGTGGCTGCTGTAGCCAAAGCCGCAAGTGTGTTGCGGTCAGTCTGGATGTGTGATCAGAATCAAGACTGGTGAGATAAAATGCTCAGTGACCACTACTGGTGCCAGATCTCCACATGCGTTGCCTCACATGTTTTTACATTTGCAAAAGACTGCAAGCTCTCTGGCTGCTGAGAAGAAGAGACATGTGATTTCAAGAATGTTTACCCGTCAAAAAGCGCGTCACAGCTGCCACTGGAGCTGGTTGCAACATATCAATCAGTCATTTTGGAAAAAATACACAGTGAGAAAGCAAGTGTGTTTGGAAAGAGTGCAGTGGTCTCTGATCAGTTCTCTAGTAGACCTACCTGTACGCCAGGCTCTCACAAGGGAATCGCCTCACCCATGACTGCACCAAAAAGAATTTGACATGGATTATCACAACCAAATAGGACATCACTTAGTTTACCATCAGGATATAACTAATTGTTTTCTTTACAAATGAACCATTTTAAAGGAGTTGAAGGCCCAAGCCTGGATTTTACACGGTGACTGTGACAGTCAGTGGTGCATTTCCACTGCCTGCAGCCATCTTGGATAAGCCATGAAGAAGTCGATTTTTAGAAAGATGCCCCTGGGATCATGAGTTTTTAGAATTGTTTTCTGCCATATGTTGTAACCTCATTTTAATGGATCTTTATGAACATTTTAACTTCCATGGATTATTCATTTATTCAAGATATCTCAGCTACAATTTGGACACTTTACTTGCTTGTTTTTGTAATTAAAAGTACTATAAAAATTTACACCACTTCTTGCTGACTGTGTGTGTCATCATTTGCACAGCTCATCCTCGGGTAGGTTATCAATGGTTCCGTGTTCAAGCTGCCCAAATAACGAGGAGCTGAACTAGACCGTCACATTCCCCAGTCTAATTATACCCTACCTTACTTGCTCACTAACCTTGTCAGAGAATAACACCCAGAGGGTAGTGAACTTAAAGCGGTGATGTCCACCATATTGGTTGTCATGGCCTGGAATCAACAGATGAGTGTTGGAAGGTAGAGCGTTGAAGCACTCAGGTTAATGTTTAACAAGTGTCCAAGTGTATGAGAGATGTCACTTCTCGTAATGGTCCCTTGGATGAATGGAGCTCTATTGAGCTCCAGTGGCTTGTTTTTCTGCACTCTGGAGCCCATCACATTATCACTGCCAGTCCTTCATGGGTCAGCAGGCCACCTGCTCCAACCAGAAGAACTTCTCAATGTCCTCTGCACCATCTCGCTAGTCAGTACCTAACTTTGCACTTAGTCCCATCAGCATCGTTCGTCACACACAGTTGGGGATGTGCTTGACATCAGCTGACACCATTGCACTGTTGGTAAAGCCTCTCAACAACTTCTCTTTACCCGCCACTTATCCAGTGCTCTGCAGTGAGTACTGGCGCTGTAACAAGTTTACAGGAGAAAGACGAATTGCAAATTTTAGAGACTACATCAAATACAGATTTTGTTAGAAACAAAGCATTTTTAAACTGATTAACATAAACGGATCCTAACAATACATGACCATTACTATTTCTTTGAGAAAGTCACTAGCATGCCAGGAGAAAATAAACCTCATAAACACAAAGTCAGAAGACAAAGTCCACCATGGTGACAGCCCTGGAGACCTCGGCTAGCCATCACTCTACCGTATCATGCAAGATTGTGCAGTTTAACAAAATCCTTTTATCATTGGACTTATATTTGGATTCAGATGCTCCCAAGTATTTCCTGGTGTCTTCCCCATTGGTAGGAGAACAGCACCTTTTCCATGCCGGATGGCCCTTTCCCTCCAACTGTTGACCATCACTCATTCTTCTATTCACCTTCAGGCACATTAATTCCATACCAGTTTTACTTTTTAGAATCAATCTCCAAGATGGACAAGTTCGTTTTTACTGATGGCTTCCATCCAAATACAACATCCTATAATCAGCAACACAGCAGGGAAGACAAATCTGTCTGGCTTGGTACACCACCAGATTAGAAGGCATACACATGAAATTATAAAAAGAGCAAAACTGCTGGTATGCATTAACCTAATCAGAAAGATTGAAATAAAAGTCAAGGAAGACTGACATATGCGTCCGGCCGCTACTTAAGGAAGTCTTCCTCCGAAAATAAAAACCGAGCAGACAGTTAGAAAATTCCCTGAGGCACCGGATTTCATTGGCAGTAGAGTTAAATCACATGGGGTGGGTTACTTTCAGAACGGTTTGTGCTTGTAGCTATTATTTGGGTCTCCTCGATATTGGATACCCAACCAAGGAGCTGGACTGTTATCTCCACCCAAAGCGGCACTCTAGCCCAACTCAGAAGACCACTGGCGCTCAGGTTCATCCGTGGGCTCTCATGGCAATGGCTCAACCAGTTTGCTGATTAGATTTACAGACAGAACCTGCCATTTTTAGTGAGTTGTTCCTCTACCAGTCAACAGCCTCAGAAAGTCCTTCAATGTGAGTTTTGCTTCGCCATCTTCTTTACACTGATGTTGCTTGCTGTCGTAGATTTTTGATCACCACCTCCTATGTACCTATGTATAATCTACACAACATAATATTCTCCATTGAGTTGATTCAATTCAGGGTCATGAGGTCGAGAAGCCTACCCTGGCAGCATCAGGGGTGCCAGTTATTTCTGGGGGCATTCAAACGCAAACACACAAACGTACACACATACAATTATTCAAACTGGGCTATTGTAGAATCGCAAGTTAATCAAACACAAAGTTCTTTGAGATGTGGCAGGGGACTTGAGAGACTTGGAGAATGTGCAAGACTGACAGATAAACCGAGCATCCTGAAACTGTGGGCTAGAGGGGATAACTACTGCACTACTGTATCACCGTTGTAATTATGGCACAATGCATGGAAAGGGTCAGAGACAATCATAAATGTGCATCTGCTCCTCCATTCACTCATCCATCTTTGACATCCTGATAAGCTGGCATTATGAGTCAATTACATTCTCAGGCCCACTTAATCCATTTCAGGGACATGGTGGGGAGGTCACTGATGACCCTGGTGAGGAAGGAGCTAACCCTGGACAAAGCACTACTCCATCACCAGGCCTACTCACAAATCCTCATACACTGACACTAAATCTACAAATGAATGTTTACCTAAATTAATATTGTTTTTCAGATCACTTCACATTTGCTTAGGTCACGTCCACACTACTGTCTTTTCATTTAAAAACACAGACATTAGTCTCCACTTTCCCCTTTCCTCCACTTTACCACAGCATTTTTCACCCTCAAAAACAGAGACTTTTGAAAATGTTCTCCAGAGCCGTATACTTCTAAAAATGGAGATTTTTGAAAATGCAGACTTTAATCACATTCTGATTGGTTCATGCTGTTGACCCTTGGGCACTGACTAGACACTACTCATTACTATGTCCCATTCCCTGACTGGTCATCTTTCATAGAAGTAAACCATATTCTACAACCGAGGAGACATAGAGGAGTTGCCTTGCATGGCGTTTGTTGCATTGCTCGCCTGTATGCATCTAAATTTCTATATTTTCAATGCTGCATACATGCGCCAAAGGCAAATAACATACCGGTCAATACAGTTGTATGATTAATCCCCTGGCTGGCACCTTTAGAGATTTTCCTCTGATGCGTGCATGCCCAGTGAACGTCTACGTCATATGTGTTTTGAGTCATTTCAGTATGGACAGAGATACTAGTGTAAATGCTGAGGAAACCCAAGTATGGAGTGAGATGGTTTTTATTTAACTGAAAATGCAGTAGTGGGGACGCAGCCTAAGATTCTGGCCCAACACCATTGTTTGCAGTGATGAGAGCCTCTTCTGGTGTAAGCACTTTCTGAGGACTCCGTGACAATCATTCTTCTGAGTCCCCATTCTGTGTCCTTGAGTGCATGTTTTAGTATTTAAGTTGAACAACTGTGTTGGATACACTTTATTGATGCCCTCAAAAATTGTGAAGAGCAATTAACGAATTTAGTCAGCAATGGAAATCCAGTTTTGCTGTATTTCTTCTTTATCTGCTCTGCTTTGTGCTCCAGTATATACTAATTTTAATCAATATACTAATAATCAAGTTGCCCACCAATCACTTAGAATAAGGAACCAGTGTGCAGGACGCACTTCAAGTCAGAGGAGCTCTTATGTGTTGCTCCTCTATACAATAATTGCCTTTTTCAGCCTTCCTCACACCTACCCAGTATTTAACCTATGGAATTGAGACATTTCAAGAACTGTATATAGGTACCATTGTTTGCATTTTATGCACTTAACTTTCCAGTGACACCATTTTTCCACTATTTTCAAATTCAAACTTTTGTTAGATGAAACCTACCGAACTTTCCACAACCTGACCAATACTGGTGCACCTTAAAAAGTCAGACAGTATCTCAAAGTATCTACTCTTCAGTGGTCCTAGGGAGTGATGGGAAAATGAACGTCTCAAAAGAGGAGCGTGAGTGTGAGTTAGCCATAACATAGAATACACTCGACTTCTATATGTGCCAAGCACTCAATAATTCAACTTAAAATCTTTAATCAGTCGCACTTATCTCATTTAAAATTGCCCAAAATGTACCCAGGGCAAGATCCGTCCAGCGATTGTTGCAATCGAGCTCCAGCCTCACTAGGCCATATGTTTAGGGAGGGTACCAAATTAACAGCATTCTGGACAAAAATCTTTCAATATTTATCAGACAGCCACAATCACTCCAAACCCATTAATCGTAATTGTTGTTCTTTCTAGATCGATTTTAAAGTAGTTTGTTGTATACATTTTTACTGCTTGATTGTATACTGATTGATACTTGATTGTAGACTGATGACTCAGGCGCCGCCGTGAGTGGCAGCCTTTCCAGCAACCCCGTGTATGACTTTATCTTTCTACCGTTTTCTCTATTTTTCTCTATTTCACTGATCACTCCTACCACTTTCTTTTATGTGGACTCGTTCCCTGGACACCTTTTACTACTTGTGAATTTCCCTTTGGGATTAATAAAGTATCTATCTACTGTGTTAATAAAAAAATCTGAAGAGCGGATTCGGATCACCAAATAGTCTTGCCTTTCCTTCTGACAGTCTTCTGGTGAAAATGCGACTAAGTGTTCAAAAAGTGTTGAATATCATTAATCACATTGGATTTAACTTGGCTTTTTGGATGCTGATCAACACAAAAAGACTCTTTTATGTCAAAGTGAAAACAGATGTCTGCAAAGTGAACTTAATTAATTACAAACACAAAAGAAACTGATCGTATAAGTATCGACCCCCTTCAAGTCTAGTAGATACAGCTTTGGCAGCCATGACAGATTTGAGTCTGCATGCTCAGGTTTTTATCAGCTTTGTACTTCCACACCCTTTCATTAATCCCCTTTTCTGCTTTGTAAAACTGCTTAAGCTCTGTCAGGTTGCACAGATATTGTGTGTTGAAGAGTCTTTTCGGTTCCCGCCACAAATTCTCATTTGGATTGAGATCCGGACCCTGACTCGGCCACTCCACAACATTGATGTTGTTGTTTTCAAGCCATTCCTGTGAGTCTTTGGCTTTATGGTTGAGGCCGTTGACATGCTGGCAAACAAACCTTCTTCCAAGGTGCAGGCTTCTTGTACAATACACCAGGTTTTCCTTCAGGATTTTGCTGTTTTTTAAGTCCTGCAAGCCTTCCAGGGCCTGCTGCAGAGAAGCATCTCAACAACATGATGCTGCCACCATCATGCTTCTCAGTAGAGGTGGTGTGTTTTTGATAATGAGCAGTGTTTAAACATGGTATTGTTAGGCGTATGGCCAAAAAGCTCAACTTTTGTCTCAACAGACCATAGACCGTTCTTCTAGCTGATGTCAGAGTCTCCCATTTGCCTCCTAGCAAGATACATCACATGTATTTTTTTAACAGAGTCTCTGCCACTGTCCCATAATGCCCTGACTGGTGAAACACCCAGGCAGCAGTTGTCGTTTGCACAGTCTCTCCAATCACATCTAATGTAGCTTGTAACTCTTTACAGAGTTCTCTTGGGGGCCTCCATCTCTTATCTTCTTGCATGAACACTCATTTTAGGTGGACGGCCTCCTCTAGCAGATTTACAGCTCTGCCATACTCTCTCTATTTCTCTGAGACTGATTTACTGGTCTCCATGGGATATTCAGTGACTTGGAGATAGTCTTGTGTCAACGCCTTGATTGGTGCTTTTCAATCATTGCTTGGAGTGTTTGTTTGTCTTCATGGTGTAAGTTAGGCTACCATGCTCACTCAACACAAGCTGGACTTTCCAGATAATAATGATGATGATGAGACTGATGAGTTAAAGAGGGCGAATACCAATGTGATCGATTATTTTTTACTTTTGTAAGTAACTTAGACCACTTTGTGGAGATCTGTTTTCACTTGGACATTAAAGGGTCAGCGTCAACAAAGCCAAATTACATCTATTGTGATTCAAAATGTAAAACAATAAAATGTGAAACTCTCCAAGAGTTGAATATTTATATAAGTATAGTAGATCCTCTTGACATTTCGTATGAAGGCACAGACTATGTACCATTAGTAAGGTTTTCGTGTCATTTTCTTCATTTACTATGTACATGTATTTATTTTGCTGATACTGTTCTCATTTCAGATATTTTTGGGTCACACAGAGCCGAGTCAGAACATCAGGTTGAACCGGAGACTTTTAGTGTACACCTGACTTCACGTGATGGTCTCCTTCTCCATTTGTTTTATCATATGGTACTGGCTGAAGAAGTCACATTTTCTGAGCTGCTCACTTCCACTACTTTATCACATATTTTGATTTATTGCTTGCTCTGTTAGTTTATGACAAACAAGGGAGGCGCCCAGTCATTAACAAACTCCGCGCTGATGTGGCGCCCCAATGGCAGTGACATTCCAGGGAATGACGAAGTCTGCTGTCAACTCCTCAAAAATCGCATTTACAGGCCACCAAGATTCTGCCGTTTCAGCTGTTCAAGACGGGCAGCACGGAGTGAAAACAAACAGGACACGGCCCCCAGCCAGAGTTGAACTGTTTTGCTTCCCTGTCTATGACTTCACTTTCCTCTGTAGTTAACATTCTCCTCGCCCCTCACAAGAAGGAGGACCCTCACTTTCATAAGTGCTTATGACAAGCTGGCAAATCAGGTTTTCATTTAAACACCATCTGGAATAAAGTGGGCGCAAAACGATAAGAAGAACAGCGATAGGCAAAGGCCCCTCTGTATAACACAGCACCTTCACTTTCACAAGTTTTTGTGTTAATTGATACTTGAGGCTGGCCATTACTTCATTTGTTTCTCAACTCCCTTTGCTGGTCTAGAAGCAGGCAGCAGAAACGTTTCACGATAAACTAATGGCTCTGGGCAAACAGCAATGAGGTATTTGACTTGATTAGCACAAACTGTGAAATGTCACTCTAAATAAGCAAACAGTTCCATCATTAACTGATCTTATCGGGACGAACCAAAAACAGGCCTTGTTTTACTTTTTAAATTATGGACATTTTGAAATTCAAAGGAAAATTCTTGTTGCAATTCCAACATATTCTTCATTTGACCTAAACCTCTCCAAGAACTGTTGTTACTTCACCACAGCAGGATAAGCCTTTGTCCACCCATTTCCTTAATCTGCTTTCACAGCTACATGTTAACAGGCAGTTAGAGTGAATCGCAGCATAAACCATCAGCAGATGGGACGTTAGTCCATCTCAGATCTCAGTCACTCAGGGGCCCACCATCAGCCTGAAAAAATGGCGCTTCTGAGTTATTATCAGGACACAGCTTGTACCGCACAGTGCATTTTATCTTCTTAGCTTGAGCCCGAGCTCTATTGTAGGTTTATTTTGGAATGAGACTGATGACGGATCATTCATCAATAAATGATCACCAGCTCCAGTCAGAGGCCTTAAGCACAGACTGTGAAGGTAGCTAACTCTTTGTGTCATTAAAAATAAAATTTGGTTTGGGAACATGAAAAAAATTGAATTTGATCTGAAGTATCAAAAATGTAATTGTTCAGACCCTAAACTCAGTGACTAAGCAAATCCCAGTTTCCAGTTGTGTACCATAAGGGACACTCTCGAGCCATTGCCAAAAACAGAATGAAAGCTGAATGTTAGGTTACACTCAGGGGTTTCTCTCTGGCTTAGTTTGTCAGTTTTAAATTATTATTCTTCATGTTGTAGTGCGGGCAACACAGTGGCGCAGTGATAGAACTGCCCCGTCATAGTTAGGAGACCACATTTTATAAGTGGTCAGAAACTTGTAAATAACTCATGAAAGAATAAAGTTACGTTAAAACCAAGCACACCATCGTTTTTCTTGTGAAATTCCCAATAAGTTTGATGTGTCACATGACCCTCTTCCTATTGAAAAAACAAAAGTTGGATCCAAAATGGCCGACTTCAAAATGGCCACCATGGTCACCACCTATCTTGAAAAGTTTCCCCCCTCACATATACTAATGTGCCATAAACAGGAAGTTAATATCACCAACCATTCCCATTTTATTAAGGTGTATCCATATAAATGGCCCACCCTGTACATAAGTACGTGGTGACAATACTGTTTGGAATCCTTCTAACATATAAAGGGACTACACTCTCCTGGGCCTTCAGGACCTTCTGTAAATTGTGTGGAGGTTTGATTCAAATTGATGCCCAACACACAGTGCCTTTGGGAAGTATTCAGACCCCTGCACTTTTTGCACATTTTGCTCCGTTGCCTCCATATGTGAAAATCATTTAAATTCATTTCTTCCCTCATCAAGCAAACTCAGCACCCTTGAATGACAAAGTGTACGCAAGATTTTAGGAAGTTTTTGCACATTTATGAAAAATTGAAAACTGAAATATCCCATTGGCTTAAGTTTTCCAACCCTTTGCTATGATACTTGAAATTTGTCTCAAGAGCATACTGGGTTTCTGTACCTTCTTGGGAATGCAACTGTGATCAATTTAATCAATTGGATGTGATGAGTAAAGGCACACACTTGTCATTATGAGGACCCACAGCTGAGATAAAAAAATAAACAAGTCATGAGGTTGAAGGAATTGTCTGCAGCACTTAGATACAGGATTGCTGGGAATGGCTACAAAACATTTTCCGCAGCACTAAAAGTTCCCAAGAGAATAATGACTGCCTTAAGTCTTGACCTGAAAGAAGTTTGGAAAAACCATGACTCTTCCTGAAACGGCAGAGAAGGGTCTTGGTACAAATGATGTTCAAGAACCCAACATTCACTGTAGCTGAGCTGCAGAGAACCTGTTGGTAGATGAGAAACTTCCAGAAAGATGACCATCACTGCAACACTCCACCGATCACTGCAGAGCAGCCAGAAGGAAGTCTCTCCTCAGTAAGACATATAGAGGCCTGGTTGAACGTTGCAAAAAGGCATTTAGAGGACTGTTTGACTATGAACAACAAGATTCTCTGGTCTGATGAAACCAACTTTCAACTGTTTGGCCTCAACTCTAAGCATCTTGTGTGGAAGAAAGCAGACACCACTCATCACCCGCACCATACCATTTCAGCGATAAAGCATGATGGTGGTAGCATCACGCCATAGGCTTGTACTTCAGCAGAAGAAGCTCCTCCCACTCCTCTCCTCTCCTTAACGTTACATGT
This sequence comes from Polypterus bichir lapradei, assembly GCA_026402145.1. Classification (NCBI taxonomy): domain Eukaryota; kingdom Metazoa; phylum Chordata; class Cladistia; order Polypteriformes; family Polypteridae; genus Polypterus; species Polypterus bichir. The sequence goes on along the minus strand of JANRMT010062839.1, from coordinate 5,646,671 downwards.
ATTTAATTTTTATTTAATGTTATCAGACACACTTTTTATTTATCCATCCAAGCATTTTCTGCCCCTGCTCTCCGTGGGTTGCAGTATCAGGGTCTATCAAAGGGCCCACCCAAGCACGCTCCTTCACACAAGGCCACCTCAGAGATACTAAGTAACCTAAACTGTGAGTCTTTGGGTTGTGAGAGTAGACCTCCACGCAGATCGTGACCAGGCTCAGGAATCAAACCCACCCTCCTGGAGATATTGAGGCAGCCACGTTAGCTACTGAACAGAACGCTGAAAAGCAGGAGATGGAGGACAACAACAGCAGGCGTAACAGTCAGTATGGCCTGATAGCAGTTTTGATACACAGATCTAGAAAGCTCTTTATCCCGAATAACAGCCAACCTAGTCAACATATCGGCTGAAAGTAACAACAGTTTTAAAGATTTCTCGAATTATGAACTAATCAGAAGAAGAGCCTCCGAATCTATGAATATTAGATTACGACATATTACTCCTGGTCCATGCACTCTTACTAATTTTAATTTAATAAAAAATCAGGTAATTCAATGACTGATTTTTAAAATAAAATGAACAAAGTGCCCTTTTGATTCAATTCTAACCAGACTACTGAAAAGCCCCCTTGTAGTATTTGACTAGTCTGTCCATGATAATTCATTTATATCAACTGGCATGTTTCCTGATTCCTTCATGAGCCTTTAAAAAAGAAGACCAATTAGACGAGCACTCCTTGACAGTTATAAATTGATATCAAATGTTTCTTGTATGTCTGAAGTCTTACAAACAACTTACTGTCAAAACCCCTACTAAAAACTATCAATTGGAAAAAATAAAAATCTACTTTTAAAAGACAGCAAAATAGAAACACAGCTGTCACTCATGCTGTATGATCATGTGCCGGTAAATAGTAATATGTATCATGAGCTGGATTTTAGAAATTAAGACCAAAAGACAAGTTACAATCAAATGACAGGACAACATATCATTACAGAGCAAAGTAGGAATTACAGTCATGAGATCAATAGATGGGTGTCATGGCTCTGCCAGCGTTACTCCCCTGGTTGGGGTTCAGATTCAAGTTTCATGTCATCTTTGTTCATCTGTGGCTCTTTGGTACATATTAAGCTTATTTGTGCTTATTTGACATCGCCTGTGTCTGCGTTTCAGTGATTTGGGTTTGTTCCATGTGTTTTGTCCTCCAAAAAGCAAGGCCACCTGCCAAATCACTTCCAGGAATAGCCCTCCGCCCTATGAATTGGAGGGTCTCCCACAGTTTCTGGTGGTTCATTTTTAACGTGCTAGGGAGTTTTGGGTGAGTTGTTGCATTTTTGCTTGCTGTGCTTGAGCTTTCTGATATCTCTGGATTTTTGACTTCTGTGCTCTGATTTTTGACTTTCCTTTGGGATTTCTGCATTGGGTCTCTGTTCACCTTGGATTTAATTGTGTTTTTAGGTAACTCCATCTTGCCATTGTATTCCAAGGATCTTAATTGTGTATTGGAACTTTATTTTTATGAGGTTTGCCCATTTTTCGAGAACACATTGTTGTCTAACAGCTGCCTCCCCGGGGTAATCCTGTGCTCCGCACTCTTACTGAATCAAGTGTTGGAGATAATCATGTCCAACACTTGTACCATTTCCAAAAAAAAAATACTTTTATCCTCGTTTCTATCACCATAACCATACCCACTGTAAGGGACAGCCGGTAGCTCAACCTGGCCGGGACGACCAAAGACTGGAAGGATGGTGGAAAGCAGCTACTTTGGAACACTGCCTCCCCCAAAACGCTAGATGGCAGGTTCCCTGGACGGTAGCGGTGCCCCGGATTCTCACAGGGCATCATGGGACATGGAGTTCACTATCACAGCCTTGCTGGGCACCGTGGGTGTCACCTGGGGGCGCTGTGGGAAAACATTGGGAGACAAGGTTCTCACTTAGCCCGGAAGTACTAGCAAGTCACGAGGACGAGAAGTCCCAAAGTACTTCCGGGCAGATCAAAAACTTGAATTCTAAATCTGATCTGGAAATGCTGGCAGGATGGAGGAGCAGAAGCACTTCCGGGTCAGCAACTATATAAAGGGGCAACAGTGACCCTTAGCGTCCACACCACCATTCACACCAACATACCCATCAGCATTTGCTCCAATGTGATCATTCATATCTGCCCTGATTATTACTCCTTCTGTAGCTCTAACCAAAGCCTCAGTCTGTCAGTCAGTCAGTCATTATCCAACCCGCTATATCCTAACACAGGGTCATGGGGGTCTGCTGGAGCACAGGGTGCAAGGCAGGAACAAATCTCCCAGCAGGGCACACACGCCCACACACCAGGGACAATTTAGGATCGGCAATGCACCTACCCTGCATGTTTTTGGATTGTGGGAGAAAACCCACGCAGACACGGGGAGAACATGCAAACTCCACGCAGGGAGGACCTGGGAAGCAAACCCAGGTCTCCTTACTGCGAGGCAGCGGCGCTACCATTGCGCCACCGTGGCGCCCCAACCCTCAATCTCCTCAATAAATGTATCTTTCTCGTCTTGTGCCAGCTCTGTCTGTGAGGAGTGGGCTGAGACAACACCTGTTTAAAGCTTCTCCATGCATTACAGTCTTCACCCTTCAGCATCAGTTGGTCACTGTGTCTGACTACATGAACCACTGCACTCTTCTGCCACTCTGGCTTCAGTATCACACCAGCACCATTCTGCTTGCTATCACCACCACTATAAATAACCATATGTACTGTATATTGGTCTCCCAGATCCCTTGCACTTTGTCCTGTCCACTTCACTTCCTGTAAAAAACAATGCATGAATTCTTCTCCTCACCATAACTTCTACTACTTCAGATCTCCCAGTTAAGATGCAAAATTCCATGTGGCTATCCTTATATTGACATTTGCTTGATCGTCGCTTACAGAGAATGCCCTAGCTGTGTCTTGCACACTTCTCGTACCACCCGGTCAATGGTCTGTGTCATTTTTGAAGAACTCCCTAGCTTGTCCTGCAAACCAGTAGTCTAAAACTGTAGCAAGTTTTTTCTGACCGGATGCCATTCCCTAAAATGGGCCTAGACGGATTTACAGGAGGTCCATCTCCGGCGCCGTTCACATTAGCCAACTGTATTCAGAGTTCCTGTGGTTCCTCTGCCTAAGGAACTTCATCATTGATGGCATAGTACCAACAGGCAGTCCCCCTACTTGGCCATTTTCATCCCTCGCTATATGGAGATGCAAGTCGGGCTTTGAGGGAGCCACTGAGTCTGGGTGGCACAAACAAAATATTTTCTTCCGGCAGGCATTGTTCTCCTTCATGTTACCTGAGTAGGTCTGTTTGCACAAAGCCACTGTAGATGAGCTTCTTTACGAAAGGTAATACAAACACGACACTCCATCAGAAGTATCACAGATTCGGCTTCTTCTAATGTTGCTTGGTGTTTTGCAGACTTGTTTTTTTGTTGACTATCTTCAGTTTAGGGTCCATTCTTCATGCTTTATGTGCCAAGTGAGACGTTTATCGCCACCTTGAATGTCGACATTTGTCCAGGAAAGCTTAGCCGGGTGGTGTTTACATCTCCCAGTGCATTAATCCAATTTCAAATAGCAGCTACCCACCCAGTGGACCCTTTCACACATTGTGCATTACATTTGGATTAGTACATCGCAAGGTCTTGCTTACTTGGTGTCAAGGGGTGGAGTGAATGCTGGGAGAGTCCTTGGGGTTCATTAAATGTCCCAAACACCTGCACCTCTGTCCAAGCCTACAGGAGTTCCCAGAAATGACTTCATTCGCCAAGTGGTGTAGATCAGGGCAGCATCTCTCCCACAAGCATTGGCAAACCGAGTCACTTAGCATAGAGTGTGTTTGCGTCCAAGTTGTTTTCCAAAATCTGTGATGCAAAGCATAGCCGGGAAGAAAGAAAAGGGGGTCTGTAGGGATAGACGTCAAATCTGTACTTATAAATCTGAAGCAATTGTAAGAGCGGGCCTGCAGCTGTTTCATTAGCAGCACAGAGTCATACAACAGTGCCGCAGCACTTTTGAATTAATTAGCATACCAAGTAAAAGTGTGTTGTGTCTGCCAGGACAGTAATTCCAGCTGTGATTAAAAAAAAAAAAAATCCCATGCCTCCATGACGCATTCAAACTGGTAGGTCTGGCTCCATTACAGATGTGATTGCACAGGTGCATCCCAGCAGTGCTGAGTCCAGTGATATTTCAGTTCTTATATTAATTGTAGTTTTAGTTTTTATTTTATTTTATAAAATAAAGGTATCTGCGGTAGGCTGTCGCCCTGCCTGGGGTTTGTTTCCTGCCTTGCGCCCTATGTTGGCTGGGATTGGCTCCAGCAGACCCCCGTGACCCTGTATTTAGGATATAGCGGGTTGTATAATGGATGGATGGATGGAAAATCAATTTTTATTTTTATTTCGTTCTGTGTTTAAAATTTTTGTTTTTATTTAGTTCTGGCTTTTTTTACATGATATTAGTACATTTTTTTTTGTTGTTGCAAGAACACAAATACTGGCCTACACATATTACAGTCAACATAATACCCTCACAGTTCATAATGCCGTTAAACACAGCGTGACTATCAATGATCAAACAGACGAAGTGGCCAAATGAGTACAGTCAGCAAGATCGAATGTTTCAACCCAAGAAAGCAGTCTGCGCAAGCGCGTTACTGTTAAGCTTTAAACAAGCACGCATTTCGAGAGATTTCTTAATGCTGCAACGACATCAATTGCACAGATAGCCACACCGTGAAAATACTCGCGTCACGAGCGCCTGTAACGCAGATACACAGACGAGGTCCTCGGCCACCGGCGCCAGCAGACTGTATGGTGACGATTTCTGCTGCCGCCGGGACTGAAGCGGTGACGTGCGCTGAGGTTCGTGGCTGGTGACTCCTTCAGAATCAGATTTATATGGCAAGCCAAATTAACATTTAGAGATATCTCAAAATGAATTTTAAGATATCTGGAAATGCATTTTAGATATCTTAAATTGAATTGCAGATATCTAAAAATGCATCTATTTTAAGATATCTAAAAACAATTTTATGATATCTCAAATAGATTTCAAGATATCTTGAAATGATATGCTGTACATTTTGAGATATCTGAAATGCAATTCGAGATATCTTGAAATATGTTAATGTGCATTTTGAGATATCTCAAATACATTTCAAGATATCTTAAAATACATCTGCAGGCATTTTCAGATATCTGAAATACATTTTCAGATATCTTAAAATAACTTCATGCGTATTTAAAGATATCTCAAATACATTTTCAGATATCTTAAAATAACTTCCTGCGCATTTCGAGATATCTTAAATAACCTTAGAGATATCTCAAAATCACTTCCTGTAAAATTTCTTATACTTTCAATGGAACTTCCTGCCTATTTTAAGATGTCTTGAAATGTATTTGAGATATCTTGAAATGCACAGAAAGTCATTTTAAGATATCTGAAAATGCATTTCAGATATCTCAAAATGAATTTGGGATATCTTAAAATGAGAAGGAAGTTATTTTGAGATATCTCGAAATATAATTTAGATATCTTAAAAAGCATTTAAGATATCTTGAAATTCATTTTTTTTTCAGATATCTGAAATACATTTTTAGATATCTAAAATGAATTTCGTGATATCTTAAAATGGGTCTCTGCTCCATTTCAGATATCTAACAATGTATTTCAAGATATCTCAAATTGTATTTCAAGATATCTAAAATGCATTTTAAGATATCTTTAAAAGGACACTCAATTATTTCAAGATATCTCAAATACATTTTCAGATATCTCAACATCACTTACTGCTCATTTCAAGATATCTCAAATACATTTTAAGATATCTTATAATAAACAAGAAGTCCCATTGAAATAATAGGCAATTTTACAGGAAATGATTTTGAGATATCTTGAAATGCATTTAAGATATCTTAAAATGCATGAAAGGTCAATTTAAGATATCTGAAAATTCATTTGAGATATCTTGAAATGCAGAAACAATTATTTTGAGATATCTGAAACTGTATTTGAGATATCTTGAAATGCATTTGAGATATCTCAAAATGTATTGCAGATATCTTAAAATGTAAAGGAAATTATTTTAAGATATCTCAAAGCGAGTTTCAGATATCATAAAAAGTAAATTACATTTTAAGATATCCAAAATTCATTTTGAGATATCTCTAAATGTTAATTTGGCTTGCCATATTATGGTTGCCATATATTTGACTAAGAAAGAACGTTACCTTTATAGAGAGAGCGGAGAGAGCGCATTTGCTCCTCACCCTCCATGTGTTCGAAATTTGCTGTTACAATTTCACAATTCGTACTCATTCAATACAAAGGAAAGCATAGATGTACAAAAAAAACGGATTTCAGTTTTGACCTTAATTGAAATATTTAGTTGTTTTTAAAAGCTTTTAATTCTGATGCTTTAATCAATTTTATTGCAAACTGTTCAACAACATAATAAGCAAATATGTTACTTAAGGTCAAAATGTAGTTGTTAAATATTGGATCTTTATCTTAGTCTGATCCCATTTTTTATAAAATTGAAAACCGTTTATGGTCTTACCTTTATTTGTTAATGAAGTCCATGCGCCTGTCCTTCTCCACGAAAATCTCTGTCGCTTTCTTGTAAAAGTCCTCTTCATTTTCCTTTAGTTTTAAAAGTCTTAATCTTCCATTTTGGCAGTCAGTCGGAACAAAAAACTAAAATGAACGTAACGCGACAGTGCACTTGACTTTCTGATATCGCTAAATTATTGGCGCTCAGAGCCTCTGCGTAGAAGAACAGCAACAAGAAGCACCTGTTGGGCTCACATGCGCCCCCTTCAGGGCAGCACGGTACTGTCTGCCTTGGCTTGTGCCTTTTCACTGCGGTTTTAAGTCCGATCAGCAAGATTCAATATGTCACACACATTCATTAAATATATTAACCAGACTGTGGAAAGACAGGGTGTATAATAAACGCGTGTGCAAAAATTACATTGGCGACGTACAGAGAGCCAGCAACAGGCACGCGCCAATTGCATGCATCAATTGATGGCTAGCGCAGTCCGAGGTGAGGTGAGGTTCGTCCTGTCTCATCGCTGCCGCACCTCGCATTTCTCCCCAATATTTTATCAGGAAATGCGCTGTGCGATTTTGACAATAAAATTATCAAAATTATTGGAATTACACAGAAAATAAATTTATAGCAGAGACCAGTGGACAACTTTATTTTATGTTATCATTATTAGTTTTTTTTATACTTTTCATGATGACAGGTGAGACCGCATGTCCCTGAATGAAGGGCTGGACTTCCACTAAGTACTGATCCAGCTGGCACTGCACTGAAACTCCGAGACTCTTTTCTTCTTATTGCACGCTACATTTGCTTTTATTACCATCTGCGATGTAATTAAAGTATTTCCACACGCTACTTCTCGCTTTCTACCTGCAAACATCTGTGCAAAATTCGCCATCGTCAACCACGGGAGCTTACTGCTTCAACCAGACGAGCCAAATGCACTCAACCAACAGCGGTCCTTTACGGAAGTTGCGCCACGTGACTCAGGTAACCCCAAGTCACAAGATTACCGCATAGCGAACAGCGCAACGTAACTGAACGCTCAGGGCGACCTCCAATAACACCTCTGCACGACCGAACAGGATTGAACGAAAATGCTGTTGCTGTTTTTTTTCATTTTTTTCTCAGTTTTCGTTCTCGTTTTAGTTCGTTCAAATATCACAATTTTTTTTATTGTTATTTAGTTTTAGTTTCTCTGTTTGCCTTAATTTCAGCTCATGTTCTTGTAAAAAGAAAAACAATATTTTTAGTTCTAGTTCTCGTTTTCGTTATGAAAATATCATTGCCGGGTGAGGGCACCACCACAAATTTAAAAAAAAAATGTGGATAGTGCAAGTGTTTCAATTTCCTTAAACACCACGATGATTCAGTACAAATATCTTGGAAATATGTGGAAAGAGCGCTCTGATTTTATAAAGTGCCTGAGGGTGGTGCTCCCATGATAGTGCCAATGTAGTAAAGTGGAGAGAGTCATGTGGCAGAAAGAGAACCTGTTGTTTGTCGTATTATGGTACTTGATATTGTTTGGCTAATCGGGTGCATGGAACAAAAATAGTGTTAGATGAATTATGCCTCCTTCAGACAAGTTGTCTACGCAGCTGGAGAGGGGTTGCCAGGGGCAAAGGGGTTCAAAAAGGGCAGCGAGGATAGTAGACGGGGTTGGCCAAGCCCATTCCATACTGTCCTGGAAAAGAAGAACCTATAGAGGTGCCATTGTAGGGGAAGCACTGCCAGGAGACAGTATGCCCTCCATGTGTGCTGGCTGATCTGGAAAGACAGCGGGCAGCAGCTCCAGCATACATAAGAGAGAGTTGTGGCCTGTTCCTCCTGGATGCAAGATGGCTGGGGACTAAAATGTTCTCAGGGATCCCCGGCCATAAATCCACAGAGTGGTAAAGAGAGACAGGTGGAGCCCTGGGAACAGTCACCAAATCTGACAGAGGGCAGCACAGAGTGTCCAGGTGGAGCAGATGCTGCCCAGTGCCAAGGAAGAGGGGAGGTCAGAATCAGTTTATAGAGTTATTGTGGTTCAATGAATAGGGAGAGGGCCTCCGAACGTACCGAGGATATGCTTGACCCAGGGTTCAGCCCAGTAGTACTCCCCAGTGGGGTATTAAAACGGTTCAACTCAGCTTGCTGCCCTGACTCAAGTTTATTCTTTGCCTGTTTTATGGTTTTGTCATTTTTCAAATGTTATTTGCCCATTTATTTTAATCATATTTTTAGTTTTGATTTGTCTTTGAAATGATGTGATTTAATATTGTGTTCCTCCTGTGTTCTGCCTGACTCTCAAACAAAAAAGTTATTGCTTTATTTTGGAAAAGAATTGCATTATTTCACACTGATATTGCCTGCTGCTGCTGCCGGTAACATCACGTACATACGTGCTCTGGTCATCTTGTGATATCTATTGAAGGAGAGGTTAAGCACACACATAGTAATCAAGCACAAGAAGGGAACAGACATTATAAGTATACATTTCATTTTAATCAGGTCACAATTTAGAAGGTTTAGCTCAAATGTTTTAAAATATAAACAGTGTGGTAGCATAGAGGTGTCTGGCAAGTGCCTTCTGTATGAAAACAAGCTTCTGTGCCACAGAGTTCCATATGCTAAGCAAGTGGGGTCCAAATGAGCAGCGACTTCGAGTGCCTTCACTCCTTAAATAGCAGGATTTCTGGGGTTATACCTGAAGTGATGTCACAACTCATCCTGGGATTCATCTCCCATTGTGCTGGGAAAGAGAGCAGAGGTGATTATCAGTCACTTCAGCCCTGGTGCTCTGGTTTGCTGCCTTACCTCGATAGAGCCGTCTAGGTGCTCCCCAAGCACTTGCATGTGACAATGGTATGAAAAGCACATTCAGGAAAGCATCGGGGCACAAACAAGAATGAATAAAAAATAGACAAAGGAAAAAAAAAACAGAAGTGAGAAATGAGGATGTTCTCCTCTCTATTTATGGTACCACAGAGTGGCGACATGATTGATTATTACATGCAAGTAGGAATTTCACTGTACCCTGTACGTGTGACAGTAAGGAACTTATAAACCTATAAATAATCCAAAAATGCAAAAAACAAGTCTAGAATGACTAGAGAATATGACACTTGGGGTCATACAAGCCAGAAATGAACCAACAGCCTTAGGGTTTAAAGTCCAAAGCTTAACCTTTACACCTCACTGCCTGCCTTCGAGGATCTGAGGAATAAAATCATTTTAAATCAGCAGAGACGCCACTCTCGAGTCCCCATACCTCGTCAGTGCCTTCATAAGCTGTCCGTAAATATTAATGTGAATGACACAGAATTGAATAAAAATTTTTAACCCTCACCTTCTCAACTCCTAGATCTGCTTCAGGAGGATCGCCAGATGGATCCGAACGTCTCCACTCTTCAATATCAATGTCAAGAATTTAATATCAATGATCCAATTTTCAAATGAACCAGTTGAAATAACACACAGCTGACAGCATGCGTACTGGTATTAAAAAATGGGGTACAAAGGGGGGCTTGTCACCAAGCCTGATTCATAACGGCTCATTATCAATAAGTGCCAGAGAAGGAGACTGAGTAGAATGTCTCATTTATGTCCAAGCTCAATGGCTACTTCAACTAAGCTGTTAAAAATGTTTTAAGGGCTTGTTAACGTGGGCTAATTAAATTTAATTGTGAAATTTGAGGCAAACGTGAATTCTTTACACAATGCTATTTACTGTTTATTTTTTCTTTCCTCAATTCAATTAAAGGTAGCTAGAGAATTGTAAAAATAAAAAGTCAAATTCAAAAGAGCTTCTGGTCATCTTGTATAAAAAAATTAATAATCCAAGCTGAAAGGAAGGGGCTTCTGGCTATGGACTCACTGAGAGACTCCTGAATGAGGAAGGCATCTGCCTGTCAGCTCCAAGGCCCTCACGCCAATTTTATGCTCTGGTTAGCAGCCAGCAAAGCAGGTCAGAGGTCAGAGGTGAGGCTTCCAGTCTGCCCCATTGAAGATTGGGTTACCGGTGCTGGGGGTCCCCATGCAAACACTGCCGCAATCGGATCTCTACTGTACTCGGCTTCTGACTGACAATCGACATTTTTTTGTTACCTGAGCAGCAGCACTTAATGACCCTCCCTCTAGTAATTCAATTTCCTTCCTCACGCTGCAGTGTTTGGTTAACCAGACATTCAGGTTGCACTGTACGCCTTTGTTCTGTGAAATGTAACTCTGGCAATTAACTTCTAACCCCCATTAAATCTGTCTCAAACATCTGGTGGCTGTACAGATGCTGAGTAGATGGTAGCACTGAGGCAGCTCTGCGCTGAGTCTTTACAGGGGCGTGAAAGTGATTGGGTTCTGGGCAGTTGTCCATAATTGTGAATTTCGTCTGCAGTGATCTCCTTCATGCATCGTGACTCACTGCTTACTGTCCCACATTTTGGGGTTACATGTTTACACCAGACCAGATAAGAAAGGGAGATCCTTCGTTCACGTTTGGTATTGTCAGGTGGTCATATTTTCTGCAGTGGCCCTGTTACCCACCATATTGTTGCTCATGTCTATACTGGTGAATCCACTGAATTGGACCATACATTACAGCTAAAGCTTCTAGAAACAGAGATATTAGCCTTCTCCTGACTATCTGTAAGGTCAGTTTCATTAGTCGGAACTGCATGATTTCTGGCTTGTTCAAGTCATTCTGCAGTATACCGTACAGTTTACAGAGCAGCACGGTGGTGCAGTGGTAGCTCTGCTGCCTCGCAGTAAGGAGACCAGGGTTTGTGCACCGGGTCCTCCCTGCGTAGTGTGTGCATGCTGTCCCTGTGTCTGTGTGGATTTCCTCTGGGTGCTCCAGCTTCCTCCCACTGTCCAAAAACATGCAGGTTATGTGGATTGGCGATGCTAAATTGGCCTGAGCGTATGTTTGTGTGTGTGTTTGCTCGCCCTGTGAAGGACTGGTGCCCTATCCAGGGTTTGCTGCTGTCTTGTGCCCCTTACTAGCTGGGATAGGCTCAGGCAACCCTGGTCTGGTTTAAGCGATTAGCAAATGATAATTTTTGGTTCATTCTCTTCTTTTCACAGCACCACAGGGCCATCATTTTGAATGCCCATCCATGTGGACTTTTTCTTTTTTCTGCAGCACAGTAGCACATCATATGTACAATCTCATAAAAGTGACATACTGGACATATCGTGGCTCACTCTTATCAACAAATCAGGATTCAATTTTTTCTTTCAAAAAGTTTTTACAGTATTTAGGTTGTGAGTGCCACACTGGATGGTATGGCACCCAAACCGGGATGGAAGTGGATTCCACGCCAGGGCGGGACCACAAAATTGGAATGATAGAGATGGGCTGGTGTCCCGAACAGGATGGAAGCGGGTCCTGTCCCAGGGTGGGAGGCCATAACAGAAGGACAAGGCTGGTTTGGCATCATCGCATCGATAGAATGAGATGCCTGTTTGGAAGGAAGAAAGGAAGGAAGGACGGGGGTGGAGACTTTCCAGAGTTATGACTTCCTCCTGTGCACACGATGGCAGCATCCCACTGATGATACTCCCATATGGATACCCACAGGGCAGGATGGGATTTGTAGTCCCATATGACAGCTCTGTCCTTGGGTTCTGCCAGGAGGTGGGCTGCAGGGGACCAGTATACCTTCTGTGGAGCAGACATGCTTCCGGCAGTGACACTGGAAGTACTCCATAAAAGAAGCCAGTTTTCCTGCACCAGCAGAGGTGGATGAGATTATGTGGAAGGTGTGGAAGGAGGAAAGTCAGACTGAAATTGTATTGTATTACTTAGGAAAATGATTTGGATGCATAAGGTGTGTGCCAGACCGCTGGGGACCCTACCCAGCCGGGTTGCCTGGACGGTCCACGAAAGGGATGATACCTCCCCTGGGCCACGAGAGAGCAGCAGCCCGGGTCTGCTTGGGGGCCACTGGAGCGGAGCTGGGAAGCTCATCCCTATGGGAGGACGTGGCCATCGCCAGGGGGCACCGGGACGGTTATGGAACCCTGGATGGCTGCAGAAATCCCAAGGGAACCCGGAGTGCTTCCAGGTGCTCTCCTGACACTTCCGCCACACCAGGAAGTGTCATCAGATGGAGCACCTGGAGCCCATCCGGGTCATTATAAAAGGGGCCGCTTCCCTCCAGTAGACGAGCTGGAGCTGGGAGGAAGGAGACGGAGCTTGTGAGGAGGGGAGTGGAGGTCAGAGAAACAGAAAGAAAAGAGACAAGACTGTTAGTGATAAGGCATTGTGGTGCTGTGTATTAATAAACGTGTGTGTTTTGGACTTTCTGGTGTCTCTATGTGTCTAGGGACTGTCTTTCCACAGGTGGTACTGTAAACGTTTTGTGTCAGGGAGATCATATGCCCCCTGGTTGTCATAAGGTCTTACTGGACAGGTTCATAATTGTGAGGATTGAAGTGGGGTAAGATAGCTGTGTGCTGGATAGCAGATCTGTAAGTGAAAACGTGGACTTTTCACATTATTAGAATTTTTTTTCCCTCTTTTTTTTCCCCCATATGCAAAGACTTTTTTGCAAGCAGAATGTGTACCCAAGCCACCCTGATGGTATATTCCAGCCGTGGTAGAAAGGCACTATATAAAATAAACTCTGTTGTTGTATGAATGGGCCAGTCAAAGTGGGGATTGTTGAACACACTGAAAGGCATTCAGATGTTGGATTCAACAGCTCACTCAAGTCAGGGTTGGAAATGAAGGGAGGCACCTCGAAAACTCGAAACAGAACACACTTCGTTCCACAGATGGGGGTTTGGAATCTGGAACAAATTGGCCAGATTTGCTGAAGCAGATTTCCTCCAGTATTTCAAAATACAGCTGATTAAAATAATTGTATCAGTATGCTACTGGGCTTAACGCTCCCCTTTCATTTGTAAACTTTTCGAGGCTCTTGTTAAGTTTTCACCGCATACGTTTACTGTATGTACGCATGTGTGAGCCATGAGACTTCCATTATAATGCGGTTCACATGGCCCATTGACACATTAAACAGGATGTTTTAAAAAAGTAAACCCAAAACATTCAAAAGTTGCTTTCGACCAGCGGCCCTGCATCGGTTTAGGTGGGTTTAGAAAATGAATGAATAAACAGGTAGAAAGAGTTCAAACTAATCTGTTCCTTTCCCACACCTTGCCTGTTTTGAACTGATTTTCAATCCCAACTATTTATTTCTGCACACAGCATTAAAAGAAGAGCGATAGCAGTGTTCAATGGACGTTCGGAATTCAACGAAAAACAGAAAAAGATATGCTTGTTAACCGTGAGCAGCGCTGAGCCGTCACATGGATTCCTTTACAGTTGCCTAAGTGTTTATCTTTGTAATTTATTTTAGTGGTTATGGAATTTTTGTTCAATACAAGTTGAAGCTGCTCCTGTTAGACGTGCTTGTTCCTCAGCCACCACTCTTAAGTAGATGGGGTAAGCAATATATTAATAAATATCATTTTTGGGTGAAGCATCAAACATGCAAATACCCCTCTATTTTCTGGACTATCATCCATTCATATTGACACTCCTTTTCCTTATTTTACTCAGTTGTATACGGCAAATAAATTTATTTTTATGTGATCCTCTAAACCCTGTTTTCCCCTAGGTCTTCGACTAATTTTCCTTCTAATATTACTTCTACTATTCTTCAATCAGAATGCCTCCAAACTGCTACATATACAGTGCAGTAGTTCCCCCCTGTATCCATGGGGGATACGTTCCAAGATTTTCTACCGATAGCAGTGAACCCATTATGTAAGTTGTTTTTCATTTACATACTGCCACACACGCACATCTGGGACTAAACTTCACAGCTTGTCCTTTAATTCCACTCAGAGTCGAGGGTTGGCGCTGTCACCTAATGTCTCTCATTCCTTTTACCTCCTGACCCAAAGAATGACGGCCAGAAGATCATTTTTCGGTTTCTGCATCCTGAGCCTACTTAAATAAGCCACCACCAAGAAGGCAGAGCATCTGGGAAAGGACTTGCGTCTGAGAAGACGTCTCTACACGTTGGCTGTTGTTATTCAAATTTACGTAAAAACTTTAATTATTTTGGAAACACCATCAGTTCTCCAACTGCTTATATTTGTTTTTTGTCATACTGAGATTTGCCCATTTTAGTCCATCCAGTGCGTCTGGTACGACTGTCACTAGCCTAGGCCCAGTAGCGAAACATTGCAAGACAGCTGCAAAATGTCTGGGTGTTATCGTTGGCAATAGTCTTAAACTGCATAAGCAGATAAACTCTTGTAAGAAGCTGCTTTTTTCCAGTTAAGAATCATTTCAAAAACCAAGCCTTTATAGATAGATAGATAGATAGATAGATAGATAGATAGATAGATAGATAAGTTAAAAAATGCAAGGTGGAGAGTGCAAGGCAGGTATAACGGACAATAAATTTGAATAATGTTAACGTTTACCCCTTCCCGGGTGGAATTGAAGAGTTGCATAGTGTGGCGGGGGAACGATCTCCTCAGTCTGTCAGTGGAGCAGGATGGTGACAGCAGTCTGTCACTGAAGCTGCTTCTCTGTCTGGAGATGATCCTGTTCAGTGGATGCAGTGGATTCTCCATGACTGACAGGAGTCTGCTCAGCACCCGTCGCCCTGCTACAGATGTTAAACTGTCCAGCCTCATTCCTACAATACAGCCTGCCTTCCTCACCAGTTTGTCCAGGCGTGAGGTATCTCTCTTCGTTATGCTGCCTCCCCAGCACACCACTGTGTAGAAGAGGGTGTTCGCCACAACCATCTGATAGAACATCTGCAGCATCTTATTGCAGATGTTGAAGGACGCCAGCCTTCTAAGGAAGTATAGTCGGCTCTGTCCTCTCTTACACAGAGCATCAGTATTGGCAGTCCAGTCCAATTTATCATCCAGCTGCACTCCCAGGTATTTATAGGTCTGTACCCTCTGCACACAGTCGCCTCTGATGATCACGGGGTCCAGGAGGGGCCTGGGCCTTCTAAAATCCACCATCAGCTCCTTGTTTTTGCTGGTGTTCAGGTGTAAGTGGTTTGAGACACACCATTTAACAAAGTCCTTGATTAGGTTCCTATACTCCTACTTCTGCCCACTCCTGATGCAGCCCACGATAACAGTGTCGTCAGTGAACTTTTGCACGTGGCAGGACTCTGAGTTGTATTGGAAGTCTGATGTATACAGGCTGAACAGGACCGGAGAAAGTACAGTCCCCTGCGGCGCTCCTGTGCTGCTGACCACAATGTCAGACCTGCAGTTCCCGAGACGCACATACTGAGGTCTGTCTGTAAGATAGTCCACGATCCATGCCACCAGGTATTAATCTACTTCCATCTCTGTCAGCTTGTCCCTAAGGAGCAGAGGTTGGATGGTGTTGAAGGCGCTAGAGAAGTCCACAAACATAATTCTTACAACACCACTGCCTCTGTCCAGGTGGGAGAGGGATTGGTGTAGCATGTAGATGATGGCATCCTCCGCTCCCACCTTCTCCTGGTATGCGAACTGGAGAGGATCGAGGGTGTGGCGGATCTGTGGCCTCAGGTGGTGAGGCAGCAGCCGGAAGTCATTCATCTCACCAGGACGTGATACCTTTGGGACAGGGGTGATGCAAGATGTTTTCCAAAGCCTCATGGCTCTCCCCTGTTCCAGGTTCAGGTTGAAGATGCGCTGTAGACTACTCCCTAGCTCCAACACACAGGACTTCAACAGTCGTGGCGATACTCCATCTATACCCACTGTTTTATTTATTTTTCTTTGTTTTGCTGATTTGGAGAAAGTTATTCATGCTCTTGTTTCATCCCATCTTGACTATTGTAGCTCATTGTACAGTGGTGTCAGCAAGGCCGGCACCACCATTAAGGCACAGATCATAAAGAGGGGGTAAAACCCAGCCACACGGGTTAGCTACCGAACAGTAGTGCACTAATAGGCTTGACCTAGGGCGTAAAATAACCTAAACTCTTCTCTCTCGCCTGCAGTTCGTCCAAAACTCTGCTGCACGGCTCTTAAGTGGGTCACGTAATGCGTCAGCACATCACTCCTATTTTGGCTTCACTTCACTGGCTTCCCGTCAGTAGATTGTACACTTTTAAATGTTTACATGGTAAGGCCATGGCTTATCTCTCTGACTTCCTTGTCTCTTACGCCCCTTTTTGATCCCTGAGATCATTTGACCAGTTGCTACTGGTCTTACTACGATCAAGGCAAAAGAAATGGGGGGATTGTGCTTTTGTAGGCACTGTACTTCAGCTCAGATAAGAGCAGCTCCAGCCCTGTCCGGTTTTTAAACCCTCACTGAAAATACGTTTTCTCTCCCTGGCTTTTAAGTGTTTTTATGTGCTGCTAATTGTTATTTGTCAATTGTTCATTGTTTTGATTTAATTCTTTCCATCAATTTATGTCTGTCCATCTTTGATTTGAATTATCTGTTTTCATGTACAGCACGTTGAAAACCCCTTCAGTGTGGCTGACTTGACTTGACTTACAACTGTATAACTAGGATAAAGTTTATTTGATACATTATGCACAATAAGACATTACCAACATTAAATAATAATAAAATATTATTATTAAAAAGTGATTTACAAACAATACAGTGATGGTACAATATGAAATCAAGAATACATCATTTTAGAGAGTTTTAATAGCTCATTCTGTACTTTATTGTGTGTGCAGGGTCTATAAAAAGTGTTAGGGGCAGAGTGCTGGAACTCTTGTAAAATACGCCAAGTGTCTGAACCCGAGCAGCATGCTAGCTCCGTTTTTTTTTTTTTATATGGCTGTAGGTTATGGCCAGTTAACCTCCGGAAAAGACAACAGGAGGAGCAATCAGCACCTACTAAAACAGGAATTACCCTGAGATGAAAGAAGAGATGAAGGGAAGGAACCATTTAGCCAAAGGAGAGAAGTGAGAAGAAGAAATTATCAAAGCACAGGCAGGCAATATTTAAAGATTCACAAAAAAAAGACAAATGTAGCAAGTGTCCTGTTGTGTTTAACCCAGTTTGGGGTCTTTGGCAGTTGGTGTCCACATCTCCAGTACTGGAGGCAACTCTGGGCAGAATATCAGTATGGAGGAATATTTCCGACATAAATATGCAACTATGCAATATGCAGCTATAAATAAATATAAACACAGTGATATGGAGCATAAAAAGTGAAATGTGTCACAAAATATGTTTTTCTTGCAAATTTCCTGATGTATGTTTTGAATTATTTTCTCATTTATTCATTTCAGTGACACTGCACACAATTTGAAATACACCTTGAAATAAAAACTGCCATTTTCACCGGTCCACGTTGTAGTGACCACAGGGATGTGAAGACTCACACTATCTGAAGATGGCGATTTATTTATTTTATTATGGGGACCAAGAGAAGGAGGAGGAGAAGGAGGACAAAGCTTACTGTGAGGAGCGGAGAAGACAAAGACGACTGAGAGTGCTTAGTGCTATATCAGTATGTGGTTCAGCTGTGGGAAACTCTTCCTCATAAGAATTTCACACAATAAAAAGCCTAAATAAATAGCGAACTTGTGTCCGAGCCTGTGTGTTGGGAGTTTGGAGAGCTGCAGCACCCCCTGGTGACCACAGCATATTCAAAGTTGTAGCTGTCAGTGTCTACGGTGAACACGAGTACAGGAAAAAGTTGGCCAGTGAATTCAAGAAGCCTTGAGTTCATCATCAGGAGTTCATGTCTGATGTGTTGTTGTCTGCCTGTAAAGGTGGCACTTGACAGCCAATGATTGATGCACACTCTACTGAAGATCCACCAATCAAAACACAGTACTTACTAGAGTTCAATCTTCTGAACTTTGACAGGTAAAAATGACGAATGACAAAAGCGTATTTCATATTGGGTGCAGAGTCACTAAAATTACTGAAGTAAGCACATCAAGAAATAAGAAACAAAAAAGCATTTAATTATTTATGCTCACATGTTAATTTGCTTTTAGTGTGATATTTCACAATTCATTTGTTTGTTTGGGTATGTTTGTTTAATTTTTTCTAGAATATTCCTCTATACACCACTAAGTTACACATTGAGCTCTTTTATTTCTGTTACCTTCACAGCGTTGTAACAAAGTTTAGGAATGAGCCTGCTGTCCTGGACAGTGCAGAAGAAGAGTGACTCGGCTCCTCCTGTGTGGCCACTCCACCCCTCAAATTGATTGAATTTAAATAAAACCGACGTGGAAGACTTCCAATCGCTCAAAGAGATGAGGGTTTTGATTCGGAGGTGGTGTCTTGCATAGCAAAGAGCCTGAAATGAAACAAGCAGCTAGCACAGGGGTCCATTGATTAAAGTACCCACTGTAGGAAAACAAATCAAACACAATTATACAGCCCAAAGTAAAACGAGTCCTTAGTGCCACCATCCCCATCATATAATAAACTTGCAAATATTTCTTAACGTGAGTGTACTGTCACACACTGGCACACAGGGGACAGCATAAGGGCTCTAGTGATTGTAATTCCCTTCCATTCCAGGGGTTGTCACTGCGTCCTAATAAAGTGCCATTAAAGTATTTTTTAAGAGTGTACATGTCACGCAAGGTTCAACTTCAGACTCACTTTTCACATCCCCCAAATCATCCTTTCGTCTTTTGTGTCCTCTGTAATTTCTTTTAAAGACACAGCAATCTTAGATGACATACAATCGAGCCTCTATTAACTTGTTCATTTATAGCACACCATATTTCAGACTATTGTTGGTTAGGGAACCGATGTGGAATTGCTGAAACACGTTACAAATCAAAACCTAAGTCTAATCAAACTCTGCCTCCATGATAGCTTCTGACAACATTGATTAACGATTTAATATTGTAGAACAGATGTTTTAAAGACGTTGTAGGCCTTGACCAATGAGCTGATTCACTCCCAATTTAACACTGCAATGTCAGAAAACCATTGTAATAAAGAGACAAAGGGAGATAATAAATCTTTGGGGGCACCATGAAGACTAACTCTGTACATTCAAATAAAACAAACATAAGGTACAGTGCATTGAAAAAAAAATTAAACATTGTGACGACATGAGCCTCCAAGATGGACAGAATAAGATGGCATTGCTTCTGGAGATAAAGGTTCTTGGCAGGAAGATGACGGGTCGAGGCGGGAGGAAACCAGAAGTAACGTCAGAGGTGTCATGGTGGTCCATCTTCCAGTCTGAAGACAGAGGAAGAATAAAGGCATTAGACGACAGCGCCCTCTGGCTTTCTGGGGGAAGATTACAATTATAGTAGCCCTTAAAGTGTCCCCTATGTGTATGTGTATGACACCATTTATTTGTCTTACCAATAAAGCATGTTTAGTTTAAAAAAGGAAGACGTTCACACTTTAGAAGTGGTACTAGCCGGACCCTTCCTCCTAGACACCAGTAAGATTTTCACAGTAATTCAATATGGAGTGATAATCATCTGATGAAAGAAACAAAAGGAATAAACAGAGAAATGTAAAAGTAATAACTGACGACACGAGAATACTCAGAATAGCAGCAGCACAAGAGGCGATAGAAGACCAGAGAGCAGCCATTCCAAGAGCATGTGGAAGAAAATACCCCAGAGCTGCCATGTTGTGTGTCTGGTTGCTATGGTGCTGCCCAGTTACTAGACATGTGATGCACATGACATGTGACCTATGACCTAAGCATCTGGACTTAAGGACCCCTTAATGTGAAAAATGGGCTGAATACTTTGTAAAGAATTTTTTTTTTATTTTGCTTCATTTTGATTAAAAGCTTGGTTTTGTTACCATAAAAAGATAATCCATTGTCACACGTGCGCATGGGAGACAGTTTACTCGCTCAAATAGTGTAATTTTTCAGCCATACCAGGTGTTGGCACTGTCATCTGATCTTTTTTCCTCTTGTTCCCCTGCACACCATTCCCCTCAGTGACATCACCACCTCTCCACGTACTGATGACATCACTTCCAGTACCCAGAACCCATCTACCTGCTAAATCACTTCCTGTTCCAGCCTCCCTAACTCCACCTCTTCCTCTAATCCACCATATTTATAGTCCAGACTCATCCTGTGCGTCAGTTCGGTTTTGAACTCCACCTCATAAAGTTTTCTTAATCTTCTAATTTTTCAGTATACGGGATGGTCATCCCCAAACCTTTTTCTGCCTGCTGCCTTTTTTTTATAACCACACCGTGTAGACCCCATCTTCAGTTCTGTCTTTTCGTTTGCTAAATCCTCAAAAGAAGATGTTTGCTCTTCTCCACTACTCTTGTAAAAAAACAAAAAACTGCCCGACTGGACTCCACTCTGCCCCGTTTGAAGACTGGGGTCAAATTCCAGGCTTGGTCACATCCTAAAGTTCAAATTAGATTAACTGGAAACTCAAAATTGAGTTTAAATGAGTGAGCATAGATTTGTGAATGACAGCGATGTCATGGTCTGCCATCCCATCTACGGTTATTTCCCTCAATGGCCCAGATAAGAATGAATTGGACGGTGTGAGAAGTGAATCAGAAGCTGAACTTTGCCTGATGTACAGGGGCCAGAAAAGTGCAGAGAAAACCAACACTAGCAGCTGTGAAGCTAAATGGCTGAATGGATACTTAACTGCATGGATGTCCACATTTCTAAGGCTCAGGCAGTGGGACAATTAAAAAAGCCATATTCAGTTCAACAGAGTGTGGACCCTCCTGTCCCACATCTCTAAGACCAGCTGTTTAAAGTCTAGTGTGCGCACCATTCTCAATTTGTAATTTCTTTGTAGCCCAATCTGAGCTGTGATGGATGAGACTGTTCAAGCAGCCCGTCTCCTTACAGGCTTTGGAG
This sequence comes from Polypterus bichir lapradei, assembly GCA_026402145.1. NCBI lineage: Eukaryota > Metazoa > Chordata > Cladistia > Polypteriformes > Polypteridae > Polypterus > Polypterus bichir. The sequence continues at coordinate 5,625,307 of JANRMT010062839.1, read as the reverse complement.
GGGCAGAATCCAAATCCCAGAATAAAGGCGCAATCTTGGGGCTGATTTAGTGCTTTGCATCAGGCACTCCACTTTGCCTTTTTGTTTTGCTGATTAAAAATAAGCATTCCGAACATCTTGGGAAAAGAATCCTGTGTGCAATCAGACAGGGGGCCATGGCGCCTGGGAGTTTGATTTCAGCTTCGCTGGCACATTGCTCTTGAACACACACACACAGATACACACACAAGAGGCTCTCCTCCAAGTCAGGTCAGGATGGCCACTGTCTCACCAGAGACAATGCAAGGTGAAGATGTGTTCAAGGCTGTCACACTGACGCTGAACAGGCAGCATGGGAAAGTTGGCAGGGAGGCGGCCAGGCTGAGGAGAAAAGGTGCAGGTGAATTTGGCAGGAAACGCAAGATTGCATGGCAAACATCATGTAGCCCCTCTGGCTTGTGCTTTGATCTTCAACCTCCTCTGCCTCGGCATGCTTTAAAAATAACAGCTGCCCAGGTAAAGCCCATGAGGTCAGAGTAGCAGACATTTATGAGGGCACAGGAGAGCACCACGACACTGGAGGAAGTGTGCTGAGAAGATCAGGAAAGCCTCACACCAACCATCACCTTAATGGGAAGCACATGGAGGGCTACATGTTGCTGTTTAAAACACTCCCCTTGTCTTTTTGCTCACAGCTTAGATGAAGGCAAGGAAAAGCTAAGCCTGATCCCCACTTAGGGGTTAAATACGAAATCCAGCTAAATGTATTCTTTCATAGCACTTTTCAGTAAGTGTAGGATCATCATGTAAGCACTAGCCTGAAGTGGCTCGCCCATGGTCTCCATAAGTAGGTGTCATGCTGGACTGTGTGGAGTCCCTTAGCAAACAGCAAGGTCTGGCAACTTGAGCATCTTCCATGGCTTTCTGTTAAAAGGTCCATTCATAAGTCAGATGCCCCACAAAGTGTGGCAGGCTATTTTGGCAGATCTACTGGCAAATCTGTTACAATAGTTAAAGATGGAGCCAGAGAACTGATGTGCACATAGAATAAATAAGCCCTTTCGACTTACAGAAGTAAACTGTGAGACAATCACAAAGAGAGGGATAGAGGTGGACACCCAGACTAGAAGACAGAACCAACAAGACAGTGCTGGCATTTAACTCTAGATGTTGGCTTGCTGATAGCAAAAAAAATAAGAAACACTCAGACATTCTGAAGGCATCTCTGCTAATTCTTTTGACATTTTACTGAGAAGATGGGTGTCACACCTTCAAAAAAGTTACGGCTTGTCATCCCTTTACCAAGTGCAAAAGTTTTCATTAAGTAGCCATATGTTTTGCATCCAAAACTAAACTTTAAGTCTGAATGACACCTTCAGTATGTATATATATATATACAGTATATATATACATACATATAGTCACGCATGCGCTTCAGAGGATCACCATCCAGGTTCCTCCCAGGTGCGTAATATAGTAACCATGGGCTGAGAGGGTATGTGGCTGCTAACTGTGCCATTTTCCTTTGCCTCACAAGTGCAGAGAAACCAACTAGTCAGGGCAATTGACCCCCCACCCTTTCCAGTTCCAGGACCATAAAAGCCCAGCTGCCCAGAAGGAGGTTTCACTCATTGACTAGACAGCAGAAGAGATGGAGTTCTTTCAAGCTGAAAGCACTTCCTATAAAGCAGCCTATTTATTTTTTAGAATGCCAGAGGGCGACATTTTCATTTGTATTTACACCATTGAGCGCGGTTTCATTTGCTGATTATAAGTAAACGGGGAAAGCCAGGTTGGCACCCCAACATTTATTGTAGTTTTGGACCTGTCATTACTACTATAATGAACACTATAGGGCAATTTTTGTAAATCTCATAACAATCATTTTTCTTCACCTTCCACTCCTCCAGGCAAGCTTCATATTCTTCCATGCAGATCTGACTTACCAGGCTGAGATCTAGCAGCTTCTTTTACCTGTGACTCAGGAGTACCTCTGCTGCTAAGGCATAGCCCGTTGGAAGCACTTCCGGATCAACTGGATGTCCCTGAAAGTAAGGACTTTGAATCCCAGCAGTTCCCCTTGGTGGCATCCACAGAACCGAACAGGGCTGCCCCACGGGACTACAGATCCCAGTATGCCCTGCAGGTGTGTTTGTGAGAATTCCAAACCAGGGATACTGTCATCTTGTAAACTGGGGAGAAAATGTTCAGCAGTGCTCATCTCCCTGGTCCTACCGTTACCAGGTAAGTATCCTTCTTCAGTCCCAGCAGTGATGCCAGTCCACATGGCTTTGCAGCCCCCTTCTTTCTCCACAGACAAGCTTCATAAGTGTTGTCCTCCGACTCTGACTCTCGGAGTAGTGGCTGCTGGCTCCTTTTATACAGCACCTGGAAATGCTCCAGGTTCTTGATGTCCTTCTTCCGGTAACACTGTTGATTAATGCAAAAAAACAAACAATTACTGCAATTGTGATTCAATGTTTTATACAATAAAATAAAAAACTTCCATATTTTTATATACATCAAATTTTCTATGGGTTTATATATGCAAGGGGTGATCATAAAGTCTTCTCTGTTCTATCTGTTCCAGTTTCTCATAGATATAATATAATATAATATAATATAATATAATCTCATTATTATAATAAAAAAATCTTGGGTCGCAACGTTGTCTTCTCGGAAAGACACTTTAACGTCCCGTGAGACTAGACTTTACAACCTTTGGAAGCAAGACCCGTGAGACGGTGTCTTTTGCACGTTACACCCTACTTACAAACAATTTAAAACAAGATCACGGACATCTAACCTCTCAGTTGTTGGAATGCTTTTGGCAGACACACTTCATGTGCTCCCTGCTCTTAAAAATTTAGTACGTTCTAGATGGCACTTCAACAACTAAGCGAAGAAGAAAAAAAAGTTATGTGCAAATTCTGAAAATAAGGAAAGTAATAATTAGCCCAGACCAAGTGGTTTTGAAAACCTTGTAGGTCCAATCGGGATCAGAAATAATAGACTTCATAAAGACGTTCAAAAACGATGGCGCGATACACATGCAGAGCAAGTTAAAGAATATGAAAGTAGTAACATTCGAAAGGCTCAAAAAAAAAGAAAGTAAAGATTGCATTAGCACAAACAAACGGAAATTATTACTCGGTGAAATAACAGAACAGCAAAAAAGAGATCGAATATATGGACATAAGTGATATGTCAGAAGTATGTAGGTATTGTAAGGCTTTAAAGTTTAAGTCAGAGACTTGTGGATCATCTAATTCATGTTGCCATCTGGGAAAATTAGTGTTGCCTCTCAATGAAGAGGTGTATCCGTGAGAAATAAAAGATTTGTTATTTGGTGAAAGTGAAATCCACAAACACTACAGGCAAAATATCCAAGTCTACAATAACCTTTTTGCGTTCGCATCATTCAAAGCACAAAACGTAGATTTACACAATAATGGACCATACGCTTTGAGAATCTGTGGTCCTGCATCAATTAAAACTCTGGCAAGTTTAATTTTGTAGAAACCACAATTCAGTCAGGTTTATATTTATGATCATGGAGAAGCGATGCAACATGGAATAGAAAGAGTATGTATCAATTCCCATGAAAATAACAATCTCTTTAAATTGTATATCCGGATAACCAAACCCGGGGGTGGGCGAGCGAAGCAAGCAGGGGGCAGAGCCCCCTAGTACTATAGTATAATATATAAACGTCTACACGTGGAAGTGTGTGTGACTGTGTGGCCTGGAACTGAGAGGTGGAGTCGGGGTAAGGGCTCCGCCTCCGAGGAAACAGAAAACTTGCTTAGCTGCTAATAACACAAACGAGGTGAGCACCTCAGCAAAACGAAACCACTGAAGAAAGACAAAGTTGCTAAGCTGCTAACATCAGCAAAACGGTATCTCTTTTACTTTTCATTCCACCGCTAATACACAAGCGATGCAAGTACGTCGGCAAAACAAATCCTCCTAGGAGAGAGATGCCCAGAGTAGTTCCTTTCAATTATACCTGACATCTGTACATTTCAATTTTTTTCTGGCGATTTCAATAGTTTCTAGAACCCCGGGCTTTTTACAGCACAGGCTTACACAGTTAGTATAATATAATATAATATAATATAATATAATATAATATAATATAATATAATA
>JANRMT010062839.1:5590588-5621169 GCA_026402145.1 Polypterus bichir lapradei | reverse complement strand
TATAATATAATATAATATAATATAATATAATATAATATAATATAATACAAAGCTCTCTGTCCTTGCTCAGCATCCTATGGAGCTTTGACAGTTTCTTGCTGCAGGCCAGCTTGGATCACCAGCTCATTAAAAACTCATTTTTAGGAAGTTTTTACCACTGAAACGCTTTCCCAGCAAGCCCATTTTTCACAGAAAATAATTTTTGCATTAGTAGAGGATTACAGAATCGCCAAACTCCTAATCTAGATTGACTCCAGATGTACCTGGCATTAAATGCTTTCCTCTGCTATGATTCCTTGTGCACCAGTAGCTCGGTTTATGATGGTCAGAGGTGAATTCCAACCAAAGCGGATCAGCACTTGACATGTCAGTCTGACCCGACCTTGGCCACCAGCCGACTTTTTACGGTTCCTCTCACATACTTTTTGGCTGGCACCACAAGCCTGAGACTTAAGCAAAACTGTTGATGCCTTCCTGCTCAAGAATTAGCAGTTGAGTTCTCCGGACAGTATAGAAGAGGTCCAGAAAGCTGACTGTGAAGAATTGTGAGTACTGCCTGGTTAAGACGTAGCAATGACCACTGCGGCCTCCACCCAAAAGACAAATGAGCATTCCTATTCCAAACACACACACGCACACACAAACATGCTCTTTCACAAAGCTTAGTGCAATCTGGAAGTCATTTCCCTCCTCCATTTACAGGCCCTGATGTTGAGTTTTCTTCATGAATAATCAGCTCCTGAGAGATGCCACATTAAACCAAGGGGCTGATGTGAGTTAGCTAGAGGGAGGGGTGCACGAGGGGGGGTGCTTTGAAAACCAAATTGAGGTCTGTTAAGTATTGCAGCACTTTGAATGAGAGAATAGGGGGATTTAGAGGCACAGGAGAGATCTCAGTATCAGTTACACAGGTCCCACCAATCACTTCAAAATGGAGGCTTTTTCACCCAGTGAGGTTTTGTTTCCCTTTGACTTGACATGTTCAATTTTCTTCTCCACTAAGTGTCTATAATCCCATACCAGTCAGAAAGCTCAAGAACGATTACAGATTATCACCCAATTGTGCTGATTGCACCATTGAGCCCAAATCTCCTCAGGACCTCCATCCTGGTCAAGGTAGGGGGCTGTAATGCCATTAACTCAAATGGCATAATGATAATGATGGCTGACAATGTGCATCACCAGTGGCCTTTCTTTTGAAGTGTGTTGCTTATAAGCAAGAAGACCACAGCTGAATGCTGGGAAAGTTCCTGTCTGTTAAGAGACGGCTGCCTCTCCATTAAAGGAGACCAAAGACAATGATTTCTGCAAGCCATTATAGGTGAGGTCATGCAGCCTGAGCATAAAGGGTTTCTTTATGATGTGTGACAAAAAGGCGCTATATGAGCGCCGACCCAACACAGACAGACACGGGAGGCACACTTATACAACAAATAATTATTTCTTTTCTTAGTCTTTGGGCTGCATCTTCCCCGTACCCACAAGCACAACACAAAAGCAAAACACAAATCAAATCTTCTTCTTTCCTCCATTCCTCCCGGCAGCTTTGTCTCCCTCCTCCCGACTCTGGCTCCCGGAGTAGTGGATCATGGCCCTTTTTATAATGCAGCCGGAAGTGCTCCAGGTGCTTGATGACTTCATTTCCAACAGCACTTCCAGGTGTGGCGGAAGGACTGCCCATAAGGGCTCAGCAACTCTAGCTGCAGTACCCCCTGGCGGCGCCTGCGGGTCCCAACAGGGCTGCACCAAACTCCAACTCCCATGAAGCCATGTGGGAGTCTGAGGCACCGCTGCAGCCCAGGGGGGGCTGCCACCTAGCGTCCTGGAGGAGTTAACGTACCGGCAATGGTTGCTCACCTGGCCCTGCCAGCGTCCTGGCCAGGCAAGGGCCCCAGCTGCATGTTTTGAGGAGACCCCCATGCCTCCACCCTACCAATGACTAGTCTTTGCCTCTTTTTCAGCCCTCATTGCTTGTTCCTGTTGCCAGTTTTGTACGTTTGAGTTAATCTTTTTAGATATTACGTGTGATGAAAATTCAATGAGGTCACTTTCATTTTGGTGGCCATATTGGTTGTGGCTTGACTCGCTATTTTGAATCGCGTGTGTTCTGATTCAGACAGGGTATTTTCTATTGCATTGTTATTCGTGTAAATTTTGAATTACTATTTATGTTTTTATATAATGTCTGTTAGGTTTGCTTATCATTTTGTATTGTTGTATTGTACTACTCCCCCCAGCGTTTCAGCACTAAAACACCAGCCTGCCCAGCAATTATTAATAATTTTGAAAAACAAAAATTTAGATTTATAAAAGAAAAAATGCATTATATGATGATAAGCCACAATGTGATAACAACAGATTGATACTATAGAACAAGCTGTATCAGTCTCACAGTTTTCGTCATCTTCTACCATCCACTGTACAGGCCTAAAGCCAAAACTGCCCCTTTGAGTGATAAGCTTCAAGACCAGAAGCAATGCACAAGAACACTTCACATCGTTTTCACCAACTTCCGATCAATCACCTCGCATCTCCCCTTCCTCACGGGGCTCTCGCCACTGGCGTCAAACACCCAGACACTGGGGACAGTGACAGGCGGGGAGCTTGACTGGGGTGGTACACCTGTCTCACCGTCACGTGGAAAAGAAACCTCCCGTGGAACACAAAGGCTAACTTTCTCCGTGCCTGATTGTGCTCTTCTGTGCCCACTAAGCATTTGTTATTTTGAGTTGCTACCTTGCTAAAGTACAACTGGAATCCTTTTTTCTTACCTTCTGAAAATCTATGAGAAAAGACAAGACCTGATCTGCAGCTACGTAGATAAAACAGCAGCGTAACTAGACAACAGTATATTATGTGCGTAGTCGAACATAGCAAAGGCCAGGTTATGACAGCTAAGAGGTGATGTGGCCTTTCTGGAATACGTCTGCAAGATTTGGAGAGTAGAGGAGCCTAACACATATGCACGGGCCATTATTCAGGCCAGCAGGGTTACGATAGTAGGTAGGAGGGACGTTATACCGGCCGTTTGGGTACCAAACCGCTTTGCATCGGCCTGCCAGGATCAAAAGGTGAAACATTCTGTCATTACTTGTGTTTTGTGGGTGGAACCCCAGGAAGCGGGCCCACCATGACGTCACCTCTGATTTTATATGAAGACAGAAAGAGGGTTTGTTGTGAGTGTTGCCTTTCTTTCCTATTTTCTGGCTTATTTGATTATTGCATCGGATTTGGGTTGCGTATTTGGACTCGTTTACCTCCTTTTGTTTGCTATTTTTGAGTCTTTTCGCTCTATTTTCTAACCTTTTGTCACTATCTCAGTATATAAACATCTCTGGTTCAGATTGTCTCTTCACATCATAGGTGTGTGGTTAACCTATCCCTTGTAATACATTTTTGATATATTTGAAGACGTTCATTACATTTTGAACTTTTTGGGGCCTGCATAGCTTAGCTACCATTAGTAGTTAGGGTCTTGTTGAAATGATAAATGTTAGTAAGGGATACAACTAGAAAGAGACAAAGTTAAAAACAGGCAGAAGGTCAAAAGTGAAGAACAGTCAGCTGTGACTACGTCATGAGGGCAAATCCTCGCTCAAAGGACAAAAGCAAACAAGCGTCACAACTAGCACAGAGAACACGGCGGGGTTACTCAACTCCGGTTTTTGGAGGTCCACAGTGGTTGCAGGTTTTCATTCCAACTAGTTTTGTAATTAGAAGCCAGGCCTAGCAGATAATGAAACGTGGTATTTAATTGTAGGACCTGTTAGGGCTTTCATTCTTCCCAAGATTAATCTTTACCACTTTGTAGATTTTGTTGTTTTCTGGGAACGTTCTCCATATGTTTTGTGATCAGAAACAGATTTGTCCTTCTTGGGCCTTCCCTTCTCTCTCATTTATTTCAAAACAGGGTAATAATACAGAAACATCATGATGCATATACACAGGTTTTAAATGGAAGCATGTTAGCTGCTGGCTCCTTTGTCATTTCCACCTCAATTTAGGAAAACAGGCAACAATTAAAACCCAAATGCAGCCACGTGAAGCTAAAATAGATAATTAAGGGTTCTGAATCGTAAAAAGTAAGTTAACTAAAACTAAGCCCATAAGCACAATGCTTTAGAAGTAAATAAATGGGTTTAAATTAAAAATCTGGTTTAAGAAAAACCTGCAGCCACTGCTACCTCTAGGACCAAAATTGTGTACCCCTGGCATAAAAAAACAGAGATAAGAGACTTAAAGGCGTCAATGAGCCTGAAATGAGGGTGCACTTGTTTTAAATACTCATCTGTACTCAGGACACCATGTGACTGTAATTCACCTTACCAGGCAACAGCAAATGAAAGGCGGAGCCAAAGGTGAAGTTACTTGTAGAGGGAGTGGCATTGAGCGTGACCCGGAGCGTGGCAAGACAATGTCCACCACGGGCATCACCAAAGAAATGTTATGTACAGCAATCATAACAGAGCAGAGTTCATTTTAGGCCTTGAATTGCTTTAGGGATGGATCAGGATGGCCATTCTTCTCCAGTCCAGAGTCACAGTCTGAAATAAACACAACTGGCAGTGAATAATGTAAAGCTTCTACTCAGACTTTATCATTTCTAGTCTATTTCACTGTGGTCATAGAGCAATATAAGTGGCATTTGAAATAACAGATGAATACAATTTTAAGGAGAGAGAGAGAGAGATAGGTGTTTCAGCCCCCCCATGAGGTCCCCTGAAGTTTAAATGACTCACTCACTATTTGACTTTGGATCACCCTGCCCGCATTCAAAAGGGGGCCTCCTTCCAAACCACACAAGCCTACCAATAGCAGCGGCACGTATGACATTTGTGCATTGAATCCATACAGTAACAAAGCTTGGTTTTCAAAACCTGCCGGCTGACAGGAAAGCAGATGCAACGAGCGTTCCCAGCTCAGTGGAGGTGACCGCAGCGCCAGAGATTTCGATTAGAAGCAGCCCTGGAGTTAATACACTGAAACGTTAAGTGGCAATCAAGTTGAATGTGCACCATACGGAAATGCTGGACCCACTCTGACTTGTCTGCTGAGCACCGGGAATCCCGGCACTTTCATATGAAGAAAGCTGAAGTACGTTTGCTGAATTGTAAAGAGAAGAGGGGCTCCTATAAGGGCATCGAGGGGGGGACAAAATAAGGAGAGAAAAGAAGATTCCCTGCAAAGTTATGAAATTCAATACAGGTGAAACAAGGGATGAATCAGCTAAATGTCATGGGAAAGGAAAACCACAAAGACAAAATATTATAAAGTAAGGCCTCCAATCAGCTGAACCAAGCATCCTATGACTCTAATAACATCTAACAGTATTACTGTAATTACTACTAATGTGTAATGTGAATACTCTTATTATTAATAATAATAATAATAATAATTAATTCAGCACAGTGGCACAGAGGTTACAATACCCATTCGCTGTTTGTGTGCTTCCCTGGCTTTGTAGTCCAGTGTCTCGCCACATCTCAGACCCGAGTGGGGTCCACTAACTGGGGAGAGCAAGTGAGTGAGTGAGTGTGACCTGCGACGGAATGGCATCTTATCAAGAACAAGACCCTGCTGTATGTCCATTGCTGCCATGATAGACTTTAAGTCTAAAATACCTTCGAATGGGTGGGTTAAGAAAGACGATTAATATACTTACTGTTATTCATATAACTATTGCTGGTATTACAAGTTTCAAGCAACTAATACAATTAATATTGTCACACCTAGGGGAAATCTTCAAGGCTGCCCCTAGAAGAAAAGGGTTGCCATCACTAACTGCATGACAAGTGACCCAGCTTTCACATCCTTCATGATGCCAGGCCCCTTCCAGGTCATCAATAAAGAAATCTCAAAGCCATCAGAAGTGGCACCATCGCTAAAAGTGGAAAGATCAATCCCTTGCCCTAGATTTGTTTTTGTCTGTGCTATGAATGGAGTTCCGTCCTAAGTAAAATGAGTGAGGCCTGCCCAAAATTTAGCCAAAAAGCAGGCCAGGATCTTCACTTCTCTGCCCAGTAGATGCTCACTAATCCATCCATCCATCCATCCATTATCCAACCCGCTATCTCCTAACTACAGGGTCATGGGGGTCTGCTGGAGCCAATCCCAGCCAACACAGGGGGCAAGGAAGGAAACAAACCCCGGGCAGGGCGCCAGCCCACTGCAGCTCACTAGTCCAATCAGGCCCCAAATACTATATGCTGGCTTCAGTCTGGAACAGGCCCAAAAATGGGGAGCTGGCAAAATATGCTATAAATATTACAAAAATTACAGCAAAAGTCCCTCAGCCATTAGCTTGGTCACCATAAGCCTGCAGCATAATCACAAAAAGGGCATATAAATAATCTTTATAAATAAAAGTTGTATTTTGCAAAATAGAACAAGACATCAAAATGCTCAAAGAACGAAGGAAGAAAAGAAAGGAGTTGCCTAAAAAGTCAATCCATAGTAACCAAGTCTAAATAAGCCAATCAAAACTCAAAATCCTGTCTAAAATGTCTAAAGCCAGAAAATTCAAAGAAATAATAATAAACAATAACAACAACAAGTGCACACAGTGTACCGCAATGGCTGCATTTCCCATCAGCCTTCAGAGGGTTGGAAGCAGACCATCAAGCAGACTGGCAGGTGACCCCACTTCTTGTGGGAACCACCCACAAAACATACATAGCAACTAACTAATAATGGAAACTGGCAATAAATAACAGACATAAATATAATCTACTCTATATATATAAAATCCTTAGCCTAAGAGTGCAACGATTTTTGCAATGATTTTATATCACGTTTTTATGACACATTTTTTGTCACGCTTTAAATCGGGCTTATTTTAAAACCTACATATATATGTTTGGTATCATTCTTTTCAAAATTTATCGAACTTTAATGTGATGTTGTTAGATTTTCAGATTCTTATTCCATTTTTAAATTATAAACTAAAAAATATCAAGAACTTACATCCCGTGAGACAAGAGTTTGTGCCAAAAGATTTAACCACGCCTGGGGCCAGAAATAAAAGACAAAGAGTAGATGACAAACACAGCTGCTTTACAGGCTTTTAAATGTTCAAAGCGCCGCTCAAGATGCAGATCACGTGGCACCGCAGCAGCAGAAAGCCAGCAGCTGATCGAGCAAAGAGGAGGTAAAAAAAAAATTATTTGTTTCCCATTGTGTCACCATTTAAGAGGGGGTTTTGGAGGAACAACTGCGTCTTCTTGGGGTGCGTTCAGCCTCCCTCTTCACAACGCGTGCAGCAGAGATGCAAAGTGGCTGGCACATAGCACAGGCCTTGGGGTTGGATGTTGGCGAGCGAAGCGAGCATGGGGGAACCCCCTAGTATAAACATAAAAGACAATATCAAACAGGGAAAACAGGAACTATAAAGATCAGCAAGTGGATTTGAAACATAAGCCAGTAGAAGACCCAAGACTGAAACATAACTGTTTTGCTGTATTTCAAAATTTTTGCACCCATTGTGCTATTTGCTCTCCTGTTTTTCAACATATGAAGTTATATGAGGTTACTGACCAGTACCCAAACCTTCCTACGGTTATTGTGCTTTCTGATTACCACATACGTGAGTATACATCAGGGTTTGCCAACGCCAATCCTGTAGAACCACCGTGGCTGCAGTTTTTGTTCCAACCCATTTGCTTAATAAGAAGCCAATTCTCACCAATAACAGATCCAATTTAATTTCATGGATTGCTAGTGTTTAACTAGGTGGCTGAAAATAGGGAGTTACAAACAAAAAAAAATCCAACGCTATACCTAGACCATAAAAGGAAATGGAATGGACAGAAGAGCCTGTGGGACTCGGTCAGAAGAGAGACTCCATATTTATCCTCTGCTAAGAGAGGATGGACACTGAACGTCTCAACCTGCCCTTCAGTTATTCGGTTATTCTTTGAAGGAATTCTCCCCTACAATGAAAATAGGTGCCAGAGGACTTATTTTGGAACTGGAAGATATGTAACAGCATAAATAATTCCAGAATGTCTGATTTTGCATATTTTTTGAGCAGTGTTATATCTTGATTTGTCAAGAGAGCTCTTGTAGTCACTATACAGTAAATGTGTGTTTATTCCTAAGTGCATATTGTATTGTATTTAGGTTCTTTTACTGTATTATATTTCTAAATGATCTGTACCTTACCCTACTATTTGGAACAGAAGGTGGTTTTGATTTCAATGGACAACGGAGAGTTTGCTTCCTGCACACTTTTGGGTGCATCTTGTGGATTTTGGCCTGCTGATCACAAAAATCACCTTTACATTTTCTTATCATATACATATTTATTGCCAATTTTTGTGATTTCCTCTCATATTGTAATCATACATATAGAGTACAACAACTACAAGTGGAACTTCTACTAGGAATGCAGTTCAGATATACTGAGTACTGCGAACGGGACAATTGAGCTATGGAGTCGCTTTACATTGAAAAGAACCGGCCACTCCGTTAGCGCTTGGTTCCATGGCAGAAAGTGTGGCACATAAGCCACCTGTCAACATTTTTGCCTCCTCTTTGTATACAACTTGGAATGATGAAGCATTTTGTGAAAGCGATGAACAAAGAAGGTGAAGCATTTCAATATCCGATGCAGATGTTTCTATGAATAACTGAGGCCAAGATTAAGAAAGGCATTTTTGTTGGTCCACAAATCAGACACGTACATCATCCATGACAAGCAGTTTGAAGATCTGGCAGTGGATCCAGTGGAAATCGCATGGGAGACATTGAGGGATGTTGTTGAGAATTTTCTTGGCAGCTAGAGAGCACCAAACTATGTCCAGCTGGTTGACAACATGCTTTAAGAACGTAAAACCATGAAGTGCAACATTCTCTAAAGATTCATGTTCTGCATTCACCCTTCTTTTGTGTTAATCTTGCAGCAGTCAGTGACATACATGGTAAAATGTTTCACAAGGATGTTGCAGCAGTAGAAAAGTCGTATCATCGCAAGTGGACTCCATCACTGCTGGTTGTCTGTTGTTGGACGCTGGAATGAGAAGCATCAGATGCGGAGTGAACTAACACCATGTGTTAGTAACATTAAGAGATTAAACACACTAAACTCAATAAAATTTCATTTCATGTTTCTTCAAATTCCTACGTGAAACAGTCAAACAGAAATTATATCTGTGTTCAGCTTGAAGCTGTCTATCTAATCACCAAAAAAATTTCTGGAAGAGAAACATTTTAAAAAATGTGTCGTCCATTAGAACATTAGAACAATGTGGACAAGAACAGGCCATTCAGCCCAACAGAGCTTGCCAATCTGATCCACTTAACTCTTCCAAGATAACATCAAGTCGAGTTAACAGGTTTGTGTCTCAGTAGAGTTTCCTTCCACATCACAAGTTTTCTCAGGTTGTCTTGGGTTCCTCCCGACATTGTGTGTGTTGGGCTGTTTGCCATCTGTAACAGTGCCCACTTCACTATGTGTGGGTGTTGCCTGTGAAATACCAAGGTCTTCTGTGGGGCCCGTTTCTGCTTTGTGTTCACTGTGGTGTGGATCAGCTCAGGTCGTCTGTGACGCTGTATTGGAAAAGGTAGCTTCAGTAACGCGAAGAACGAATGAGCCTGCAAACTGTGATTTACAGTAAAGCGGTTCAGCATATAAGCCATACATTTCCGACTCCTTATTGTATACAGTGTCTTTCAAGACTACCATCATCTCAAAGTGCTTTGCGTTTACACCGAGCGTTATTCGATAACAATAAGTGCAATCAGTGAGCCAACGGTGGGATTCACAGCGGCACCTTTTTGTCTTCATGTCTAGTGGAATACTCACTCCCTCATACTGCCAGGACGGAGGAATGGTAGCTGTTGTGTGGTGAGTTCATGTGTCGATCTTTGTTAGCAGAGAACTTTCCTCCATCACAAATTCCATTATTAGAATGTGCGGTACAATGAACTGTAGCTCAACAGACACATTGTATTATATCACAGCAAACAAATTAAAAACAAATTTAAACCACACTGTACTGAGTAAATATTGTTTAGAGCAAATCCCCCAGGGCTAAGATTAAAGACTAATGTGCAAAAGCTGCAAGAAACAGAAAGCAAGCAAGAAATGAATTCCCAGTTAGCTAATTCTGAGTAAAAAGGCTTTAAAATTACAACAAAAAAAATATCCAGAATGATAATAAAATACCAAAAAGGTCCCATCCTCATTTCTTTTTGGGCCACACATGTCAATGGAATGGAAGTGTTAGCACAATTTGCAGTAGTCTGGAGGAACAGCGTCACTTTTGAATTTTGCATAATGGCTCTCCATACGAAAATGAATAGCAGAAATTCAATTTATCGTGTATGTTTAAAAATCAGGAGTGGTCTCCTCTAGACTTTCTCGTATGCTCAGATATGAGGATGGATATTTGAGGAGTAAACCGCAAGACAATAATTATTATTTTTATATTATGTACATTAAACAACCATCAACAACAAAATCAAATTAATAATATATTGAACAATTATTATATAAGTAAAGCTGAATAAATCGGACTCTGCAGCTGCATGAATAAAAGGTAAAGTACCACCCAGACACAACCACACAGACACAAGTTCATTCTTCTTTTCTCTTCTACTCATTTCTAGGTGAGAACTTTCCTTTCCCAAACGTTCCCCCTGACAGTACCCAAGGAACTCAGCAGGCTTGCCGATCAGGACTACAACTCCCATGCAGCATTGTGGGTGTGCACATGGAAGAAGCACTAGTGGGATGCTGCCACGTATCATGCTGGAGGAACACATGGCCTGAGCAGGAAGTCTTCTTCCATCCTTACATTATAAGGGCTTCCCAGCAAGGTAAGGTATCAACAATCCCAGTTGGGATGCCAGCCAACCCAATGACAATGCAAATACATCTAAAAACATTTGAACTGACCTCATGAACTTCATGTTTTGCTGACCTCTGTTCCATTATCAAAGAATAGCCTCCCCGTTTCATACATTCAATTATAATACATACATAAGATTTCTAAACCCTCATTTCAGCTCAGGCTTGTGAGGGGACTGGAGCCTTTCACTTCAACACCAGCTGCACAGCAGGAAAAGGTCCTGGACAGGGTGCAAGTCCATAACAGTTTTAAAAAGTTGGTGGAAAGCCCCTGCAGACATGCACATAAACTCCACGAGGATGACAACCAGCCACAAGATTTGAACTCAGGCCATCGGCCTAGTGAAGCAGCAGCAGGACTAAGAACTGTTCCGCCTTTCAATCACATTAGCATGTTGTCATGCACGGGCACACAGGAGACAGCCAAAGAGCGCTAGTGACTGTGTCCTAATAATGCATCTTTCTCTTCCTCCCTCTGCAGACTGGATGATTGATGGCTATAACACCTCTGATGTCACTTCCAGTGTCCACCTGCCTGGACCCACCTCTTCCTGCCGGAAGGACTGAAAACTGGAATTCACGTCTGAAAAGACATCCCTGCAATTACTGCTTGTTTTTCTTTTTACTTTGCAATTCAGTTGTACAGGGTTATCAGGCTGGTACCCCGACTCTTCATTGTTGTCATCTCGTTTCTCTCACAGTGTTTAAATTGTTCATTTTTTGAACCTATGGCAAGTATAAACTTCAGAAATGTGGGTTCAAAATCAGATCAAAGGGATGGGTGGAACAGTACATTAACAAGACCCCCGTCCATTTTATTGTATTCTGGATTCTCTGCTACCCTCTCACATACTAAGACACACAGGTTATATTTTTATGGACTGCTGTAAATCATCCTGGCATGACTAAGTAAATCTGCCCTGTGCCGATCTGGTGCCCTGATTGCTGCCTTACACCTGATTCTGCCAAGTGACTGCACCACTTCTGCTCTGGAAGAAGCAGATATCGAAGAAAAATAAATAACATGTTGAATAAACAAAAATCTCAGTGAAATTCCAAAGAGTCATTCTGTCAAGAATACATTTTGATCAGAGAGATGACGCACGCCGTCCCCTTCCTCCCATCATTAACGGCCCAAGTCTTCTGGCACTGCATACTGTCTTTCCTTCTCTCACGCTTCCCTCCGTTGCCTTCTCATTGTGATCCCCGAATGAGGGAAGCTTTCTCGGATGGAAGCTCGTCTCACTCGCCTGCATCCCCATGAGCCAAATGAAGATGTCATGAAACACAGCGGTTTTGGACTACATTCCTGGAACTGAAGAACACTGAAAAATACAGGAGAGGCTGAAATGCACTCCCTCCCGATCCTCATAAATCAGCCAATGTCTTGGCAGACAGTAGAATGCGGCCTCTGTTCGGCGGCTGAGAGGGTCAAGCAAGGAGGGAAAGAAGGAGACTTCATCAGGCATACTCACCTGGACCCCCAGCCCCTTAATAATGGGGCATGTCAGAAAATAACAAGTTCAAAAATATGATGTGTGGGTGAAGAGACAAGAAAACCCTTTATGTGAAACGAGGACAAAAACCTGAGATCAAACCCAATACACCAATTTCTGGAAAATTTAGAAAAGATGTGTGCCTAAATAAAATCAGCCCACTCTTCAGCTCAGCTCTCATCTTAAAAGGTTAGACGAACACTTGCTAGCATCAAGGCCTCCTGGAACCAGGACATAAGTTTCAGGTCCCAGCCTAGTCTTCATCTTTTAAACTTCACTCTGGATGCTCTTTCTATGACCTCCTCGCTGGTTTTCTTTCCAGCTCGTATCTTATAATCTCACACTCACACTGTACCTGCACCTCTCTGAGATCTGGGAGGAAACCATAAGGTCACCAACAAGGATCCTGCCCCTCTTCATTTCACATCTTCATATGTAGTAGCTGGCCGTGAACCTGGGGCCACAGAGTCAGAAGGAAACGCTTATCCAGCTTGCTCAGCTGGAACCAGCAGGCCTCAATATTTCAACATTGTACCTGGGAGGGGATTATCTAACATGGCAGCAACAACAAGCTGTTTCTCAGTCTTGATCCATCCTCACCTCTTCTTACACCGTGAGCAATCCTGAACAGGCCTCCAAATACCACCAGCAAGGAATATCTCAGCGTCTCAGTCCTTTTTGTTTCACAAGTGAAACGTGGCAACACTTGAATAATAATTTCCTCATTTGCACATTTGGCCACACTATCCTTCAGTCCCTTAAGGCACCCACACGAACACTGGAAAAATGTGAAGACTCCACACAGATAGCCGCAGGCAAATGAACCCCAGTCTCTGGCGGAAACGCAGATAACTGAGTCATGGCGGCACCCTAATGCTTACACTTACTCTAGGTCTAAAATAAATGAAATATCAGGCTTTCTATGTGAATTTACTATAGAATATTTTTAGGGTGCCCATATAAACAGGGTGATTCGGGGCACTGCATGCCAATTGCCTGTTGTTTCATCCATTAATTTTCTAAACACACATTTCCAGAGTGGGATCACAGAGAAGCTGAATCCTATCCCAGCAAGCATCAGGTGTAAGGCAGAAACAATCCTAGACAGGGCACAAGACCATTTCAGGGTTAAAATGCACACGAACATCTAAAGGACCTTGGTGAACCAGCGCCTCCGTGGGCACTCTAAAAGGCAACCTGGTTGAGGCAAATATATACAGGGTGGTCCAGATCTAATTATGTAGATCCAGATCGTCTAGATGACTTTAATTTATGCGGAGACGATTCCAGTTCGGCGTGAAGACTTTTCTTTAATGTCGTCAGTTCGCACACTTTTCAATGGTCAGGAATTTTTTGGGTGATTTTCTATGTACCAGGCCTGGATGCCATAATGGAAGGATGGAATAAATGGGGCCATTACCCGGCCAGGCAACTTATGATTCCTGTCCTAATTGGGATGCCTGATGGTTACAGGGACCAGCAAGAGAAGATGACAGGGTGCAGTTCAACCCCCACTATATCAGGTAGCAGTGTCCCTCATATAGAGTCCCAGTTTAGACACATGCAGGGCTGCATGGGAGATGGAGTTCAGCGGTGCCCTCCTATAGGGATCCCTCATGGACAATAGTGGGCTCTGCCAGGGGAAGACCTCACCTGGCTTTCTTATGACCCTGAAGTAGTTCCAATTGGCCGTGTCATGTCACCGAAAGTGCTCCCCGGTCCAGCATAAAAGGAGCTCCCTTCTATAGTTCGATGAGCCATGATTCAGGAGAAAGGAGGACAAAGCTTGTCAGGAGAAGTGGTGGAGGTAGTGATGAAGAGAAGAAAAGAGAAAAAGAGACAAAGTATTACTATGCTTTACTGCTGTACTTGTGCTTGGTGATGTGGGAAACACTTACAGAGAATGGTTTCCCACAAATAAACTCTCTTGTGTATATATGCTTGTGTCCGAGCCTGTTTGTGTTGGGTGTTTGGGGAGCTACTATTGGGGCCCCCTACTGGCCACAACATTTATATATATAATAAGTCCTATTCCATTAATCAAATATTTGCTTTAGACTTCTCATTTGTTTAACTATTTTGGGACCTTTAAAATAGAACATTAGAAAAATGTACACAAGAACAGGCCATTCAATCCAACAAAGCTTGCCAGTCCTATCCTCTTAATTCCTCCAAAACAACATCAAGTCAAGCTCTGAAGGTGCCTAAAGTCCTGCTCTCTACCATAATACTTGGTAGTTTATTCCAAGTGTCTATGGCTCTCCCTGTGAAGAAAAACTTCTTAATGTTGGTGTAAAATTTACCATTAATAAGTTTCTAACTGTGCCTCCGCGTTCTTGACAAACTCATTTGAGAATAACAGCCTCTGTGTTGATTTCCTTCATAATTTTTAACACTTTAGTCAAGTCACATCTTATTTTCTTTCTGTTTTACTCTTTGAGGGCTGAATATTTTTTACAAAAAACATTGTTTTCTGAAAAGCAATGGTTTAACATAGAAACCAACATAAAACATCTGTTGCTGCATGCTGTGGTTGCCAGTTTGCCAAGAATGTACAGCAGGCATGCTGCCAGGTTGTCTTCGTGTGGCTGGGGCAGCAGCAGCAGCAGTGCATTGCATTCTGGTTTCTACCTCTTATTATTGTTAAGTGGCAGTCCTCCCAGGTGAACAGTGCCGTAGGCGTGTCAGCTACTTGAACCTGTTCAACACCACGATTAGCTGGGGACCAGTCAGCTGAGGCTGGAACCTCACATTCGTTTTCAATCACTTGTATCAAAATCGGAGTCCGACAAGTCATAGTCCAGTTCAGCGAGAACAAGCAAAACGTCGTCCACGGAGTATTTTGCTTTACACGTATGCTTTGATCTCTCGTAAGATGTCAGGGCCATTTTTGCTGTTGCTACTCACGGGAGCGCAGAAACTCTCAGTCAAAACCAATGCAGCTAACTTTCCTTCTTACAACGAGAGTCCAACTAAAATATAACGGTTGATTTTGTCACAGTTTACAGTCGATTACCATCGTCAACTCCTCCTTTTGACAAAAGTCGACATCAGCCCTGAAAGAATTAAACAGAACATGTTCATCTCTTCGATCTTCGATCGCTCTTATTCCTCTTAGTCTCAGAATCAGGTTAGTTCCCCTTCTGTGGACTTTTTCTAGCAGTGCTTTGTCTTTTTTCTAACCCGGAGACCACAATTGTACGCAATACATCCGATGAGGCATCAGCAGAGAGTTATAAAGCTAGATAATGTTAAGGCATAGAAGTGGTTAAAGATCATATCACTTATCCATTCCCTAATTGGGTGTGTTTAAAGATCACACTACTTATCTGTTCCCTGATTGGGTGGGTTTAAAGATCCTACCACTCATCTGTTCCTTGATTGGGTGTGCATGAAGATCATACCACTTCTCTGTTCTCTGATTCTTGTAAAATGAAAATCTCCCTTGACTGTGTTAGTAAATAAACGTTACTTATTTATGAATGCAACTTGCATGTGGTAGGTTCCATCAGACCTGATGTAATTAAGGACGTCCATCTTGAATTTATTGTTAATGGTGACTTGCAGCATTTTTTTTTTCTCACAGGATATGATTATTTTACATGCACTCACTAAAACTAAGCAAAGGAATCAGATGAGAGGGCATTAGAGCACATACGTGTTTGTCTGTTTCCTTCAGAGTTCTGGACGAAGACCCATGACCCCCAGTTTCCACTCCTGCTCTTCTTCCTCTCCATCTCTTAAAAGGGGCTCAAGAAATGTTTGCAATGAGCTCGAGCCGAGGAGCACTAGTTATTACTTGCTTGCATTTGGCAGTGTCCTAATGTAGCTCCTTATGCATGCGTCTACATTAAACAGGATTTTCCTACTTAGGACCCCATTCCCTTCACATTACTTTATTTTACAGAAGCTTTGTCATTTTGAAGAAGGCTCAATGTCCAATTCAAGTTGTCACAAGAGGACTAAATTTTCTGTTACGTATTAATTCTAAAAAGCGCAGGTGACTCTCAAGTGCTTCCATATGCTTCCTAATTCAGTGCAGGACACGTCATTAGAGAAGCAATCCTCGATTCCCTAAGGATTAGTGATGCACATTCCCAAACATGCTGTAGGGCAAAGGTTGTCCCGCACCAGATTTATACGACTATCTTGATATATTTTACTTGCCTTATTTTATACGGGAAGCGGGACCTTCACACCATAAAATATCACACCCCTTTTCAACTGGATGTTGGGGTCTGCTTCACTTCTGCTCCCATTGGAACAGAAAGATGGGATGACCTTGGAAAGCTTAAGGGGTCAGCCCTTCCACAACATGTAGGAACATGAAATTTTATTGCCATAAAATATAGCGCCATCCCTAACGGCTGGTATGAGAAGACTCCTTGTTGGGTTTAAGTTGCAAAGCTGTAGGATCTGTAAGTTCTGTGTTACCCCAGGAGGATGAACCTGTCATCACTGCCAAAATGAGACCCAGGCTTACACTTCAGGGTTTCTCCAGGAATATGAGGCCACTGCCTTAGAGCAGATCCCGAGAGGGTGGCCTTTTACTACTAAGCAGTAAGCTGCAAGAGGACAGCTGGCCATTGTGTGAACATCTCGGAATACTGTACACCACTCACAGGAGGTCTGTGGACACGGAATGAAGCACACTCTGGTTTTTTTCACTCTTGCCTTCCTTCTACATTTCATTATCCTGTCACTTCTCTCCGCACATGTCGAGTCTGAGCTCAGCTCTCCTTGTAGATTCCTTAGTAACTCCCCAGAGATGGCTTGAAACGCAGCTAGTCTGATTTACAGTAGAGTGGATGATCTTTGTCTTTCACACTCTGGAGAATCTGTTCTTATTCAAGGCAAGAAAGGTAATAATGTAATGAACAAATCATGACAATAATTTTAATTATACGGTACATAGCGGCTTTTAACAGTGGACACCATCCTAAGTGTCTTTGCCAGACAGCTAAATGACAAATGCTCAATACAATTCCAGACATGTCAACCAAGAGTGCACTTCATGGATTCTAAACAAGTAGGAAGCCATGGAAAGGGTAAGAGACCACCACAGTCCTTAACTGTCCTTCTCTCTCTGCTTAGTCAAAATAAATTATCGCTCAGAAATAAGGATTTATTTGTAATTGTAGTTGCTTAATCCTAGGTATGAAGTTAATCAGTGCATGCTCCCAACCTACATGCAGAACTGGAGACCCTTGGACAGAACTCTAGTGCAGTGGTTCCTAACCTTTTTTCTGTGGTGGCACACTTTTTGTAACTAAAATTATCCCAAGGCACACCACTGACTTACTAACCAAAAACACATTATATCTCATACAAGTGCTTATCGCCATTCACAGATACGGGACTTAATGAGCACTTTGTTGGCATCCCTCAGCTTCTTCATTCTTTTGCCCATCTACCTCAGAGGCAACTCGCATGCCCACTATCCACCACCCTGGGGGGTCTTGCTGGCAACCACATGCCCAGGCTGATGAACTCCAGCGTCTAGCATTAGATGTTCTAACACAGCAATCATGGAGCTGCTTTTATGACAGCTTCTCCAGGGAGCTCGTCTCTCTCAGGTTCAGACGCAGGTAGCTCTCATTACTGTGTGTTGATAAACACTGCTCTGGGTGTCTGAAGGCCCTCTCAGATTTTTATAGGTTTTTCCCTACCCATGTCCACAATCACCCCATGCTCTTATGGCATGTACCTATCATAGTTTAATTACACGTAAAACAAACAGAATCAGGTTTTGGCTAAATTGTCCTTCCTAGTGCTACACATTTTTTACAGGTGTTTGTGCAGTTCCTTATTTCTTATCAACTGCTGTGGATATATATATATATATATATATATAAACAGAAATATAGGAATTAACAATTTAGGATTTATACAGAAATTGATATACTTTGTTAATCCCTGAGTAGAAACTGTCTTTTCACATGACCTTTGGGGGTCAGAGAGCAGGGTCAGCAATTGTACAGCACCCCTGGAGCAATTTTCAGGTTAAAGTCTTTGTTCAAGGGCCCAACAAAGTAGGATCTCTTCAGGCAATGTGGTGGACGGCCAGATGCTCAACCCAGCTGGGACACCCAAAGAGGATAAAGATGGAGGAAAGCAGCTAGTGAAGGACACTGCCCCCCCCAGAACGCCAGATGGAGATGTCCCTGCAGCACAGCGGTACCCCAGATTCCCGCAGGGCACCATGGGATTTGGAGTCCAGCTTCACAGCCCTGCTGGGTACCGTGGATGCCGCCAGGAGATGCTGCAGGGAGGTTCGAGAGTCTTTAGTTTCCGTATAGCCCAGGAGTACTCCCAAGTCATGGAGACGGAACCACAGAAGTACTTCCGGGTTGAAGAAACATACAATTCTCCATCTGACCCGGAAATGCTTACGAGTCACATGGACGGAAGGACAATAGCACTTCCGGATTAAGGACTACTGTATATAAAGGACTGGTGGAGACCCAGCAGGCAAGCTGGAGTTGGGAGGGAATAGGACAGAGCTTGCTGGGAGGAGTGGAGGAGAGATTTGTGCTGATTATTGGTGTTTTGCCTGTGTATGGTGGAGGAGGTGCTTTTGGGCACTATTTCAAGAAGTAAAAGAATAAAAAGAATACTTCTTGGTGATTTTACCCTGTGTCAGCGTGTCTGTTGGGTTTAACGGGGCAACAGTGACCCTAGCGTTCTTACAGCAATAACAGGATTTGAACCGGCAATGTTCCAGATGCCAGCGTAGATCCTTAGCCAAAGCCTTCAGAATGGAGGAGGACTCTCCAGAGGACCACTCATCCCTCCTCAGAAAGACTTCAGACCCCTTCACTTCCTGTATCATTTATTTGATGACCCAAAATACATAGCTAAGACACACTGGAGTGGCTTTGGGACAAGACTCTGAGCGTCCTTGAGTGGTCCATCAAAGGTCACACTTCAACCCCATAGAGTATCTCAGGAGAGACCTGAAGATGGCAGTTTACAGACACTTCCCATCCAACCTAATGGATCCTGAGAGGATCTGCCAGGAAGAATAGAATAAATTACTCAAATCCCCGTGTTTAAAGCTTGTAGAGCCTCACTCAAGGAGACTCAAAGCTGGAACTATTGGCAAAGGGGATTTAACAAAGTACTGAATTTAAGGGTCTGAATAATTCAATGAGTAAGAGATTTTAGTTTTTGAGTATGAATATATTTGCAAACCCTTTTGAAGACTTGTTTTCAATTTGTCATTATGGGTCATTGAGTGTGGATTGATGGGCACAAATGGCAAATATATTTATTGCCAAACACACAAGCTTTGGGGCATGTGACTCAGGATTTGGGGCATCTTATCTTACGGGGAAGGATTTGGCTGTAACACCAACCTTGGAATGGAGGAGTACAATCCATGATGTCACTTCCACCCAAGCCACCCATCTCTGGTGAAGGGCTCCTGCCCTTCTGCTTCTGCCTCTCTATATAAAGACCCCTGATCATCCAAACCCTGTCAGACCAGACCATGGACTCATGAAGAGAGGACCTCTCTGATACTGAGACCAGCCCTCCATCATACTAATGATGATATCTTATTTTCCATATTGTGGATAAATATATGGGACACCTGTGGTGACCCAACTTTACTCCTGTTTAAACTTTGTCTCTTTGTACACCTTTTAAAATTAAATGTACAATACAATAAAGTGTAAAGAAAGTGGAGGGGTCTAAATACTTTCTGAATCCTCTGTACTGCCCCCTCATAATGTCTGTCTTCTTGCACTGGCCTGATAACAAATGTTCACTTTGAGCCCTGTCCTTGACCTGTGCCACCTTTTCCCCACTGCTGTTTCTGTTCTCTCCAGGTCACCCACCATAAAATGCCTTCATCCACCATGTATGAATACGTTTAGGAAAAGCACACCAAAGTGGAAGGTGAGGGTGACTTCCACTGAGAACGTGTGCTGGGGTTGCAGCAAAGCCAAGGGGGCCCCTACAGGCTGACATAAGTGCACCCCCAGAACGTTTGTGTTAGTTTAGTCTGGCATGTCGGACTCGGGGAGTCGAGCAGACGCCTTGTTTATTTGTATTCTTGCCCGCTGTTCATTGCTGCCTGCAGCTATAATCTGGTATTATTGACTTTTCAATTGTACAAAGGGTTGGCTCAAGTTCTGTCCTCGGGGACCAATTCAGTCGGGGGCATGCACTCTATGACAGTGCGTCCATGGGCTGGGTGACTCCTCATACACAGGTGGGCTCGGCCCTCCTCACACTTGAGGCTGATTTGTCTTTCCAGCTCATCTCTCCAGTGAATATGCGTGCCTGCTGGAATGAAGCCCTGGCTGAATCACCGCCAGCGGAGCGGAGCGGGCCAAAATCACAGGGAATCCACAAAGCACTTCTTCCTGTGCGGGTAACAGTAACTTTCTCTGCTTTTGTTGCTACGCTTGTAAAATTACTTTACGCATTTATGACTCTTTAACTTAAAGCAATGCTTTCCAGCTTCTTCTCTTCCAGTGCCATTCATTCATCTCCGCGTTCCAATCTGTGGATGGAGAGCACGTCCGCCAAAACAAACGAGAGCGGCTCGGTCCTGCCCACTTGGGTACGGATGTGCATTGTACAGCTGGCATGGCTTCTTGTGAATTTACTATTATTATTTTTTTTTTCTTTTGTCTTCCCTTTGCGTGAGGCTACGTGAAAAGGATTTACTCACTTGCTTCCTGGCCCATTGTTTTAGTTTGCATGAGAATGAAAATGAAGGTTACTGGCCAACCACAGTCTGGTGGCACAAACTGCACACAGGGTGAGCCTTATTCTCAAATATCAGACCACCGAAGAGTGCAATTACAGCCCTTATGAGCTCCACCATTAGGACCACCATGGGGAACATCACTGCTTTAGAAGCAATGGCCTTCAAGAGAAAAGCCTGGATCTTGTTTTTTTAATATTGTTACTCTGGATATTCAAAGTAAGGCATCTATTGCTTGAAGCAATGCTAATTTATCTCTTCATTTCTGGTTATCGCTGGAGAGCTGAGGGGGGTCAAACATGGATACAAAACAGAATGTGTACATACAATTACCATGGAATGTGCCAAAGCAAGGGCATAAATGAGCTGAACTGCATGGCTTTGATGATGTGGAGTACACTGGAATAACAGAAAAAGCTCACAAGGACATGAGGTCATTAGGTAGTGTCACACACGTGCGCATGGGAGGCAGCTAAAGGGCTTGGGTAAGGACAGTTCTGAGACATACCAGGATGTGGCAAAGTGCACGGACTCTTTTTCTTCCTTGCCTGCAGACCAATCCCGGTAGATTCCGCCTGGCTCTCCTGACGTCACTTCTGGGACCGAGCCTATCGAAAGACGTCCGGGCTCGAACCAATGGCTGAAGACCTCAATGAGCCCGACCCCTACGATCTCACTTCCTGTCTTCCCCTTTAAAAACCTCCTCCTTTTCCCTATGCCCTCAGTTCTGTATTGGACTCGGTTTTGTGCACAGCAGTGCTATCATTTGAAAGACAATTTGCAGCCAGGAAAACAAATTATACGGGTGGCTGCCCCAAACCTCGCTTTGTCTCATCGTGGCTTTTGTGACAGTAGACTTTACACAGATAAGTCGAGTGGGGTCCACACTACCCGGTGTCATGATATGCACCACATGCACATTGCACCTCTGTAATTATCTGTGCAAATTATAAAATGACATTGTTACCCTAAATTAAGTTAGACTTAGAGGCTGAAATGATACTTGGAAGCATTGGGTACAAGCAGGTAAACAACTCTGGGGAGGGTGCCAGCCCCCCAGAGGAACCACTCATGTACATCCCACGCCCACTCATACTAATTCAGAACAGGGCCATTTTGGGGTTGGAAGTCCACCTAATGTGTAACACGTCTTTGGGAAATGGAATGAAGAGCAGAATATCTGCAGAACACGTGGGGAGAGCAGGCAAAGTTCAACCAGAGAGCAACAGGCCGCAAAAGTTAGACCCAAGATGATGGATTGTGCCACCACTGTAAGCCAGGCATAATGACAGTTTATAAAATTAACCTTATTTTTAAAATTTTCAGCTATATCTGTTCTTTCATTTTTCTACATCCACTTTCTCCTGGTTGGGTTCACAGACGGCTGCCTCACCTTAACACTGACAAAACAGAATGATAAGAACAGACAAAATCTGACACACAACAGGAGACCATTCAGTCCATCAAGTCTGCTTGTTTAGCTAATAGCTGAACTGTCCCAATGTCTCATCTCGATTCTTCTTAAAGGTGGTCAAGGTTTCATGTCTTAGTGGTTTCATTCAAATTCCCACAACTCTTTGAATTAAGAGCTTCCTGGTTTCTGACCATCCAGTTTATAGCCCCATCCAGAAAGAGGAACACAATCTGTACCATTCAGGACATCTATCTATCTATCTGTCTATCTATGTAATCCTGCCAACTACGCTAAATTATCTATCTATCTATGTAATCCTGCCAACTACACTAAATTATCTATGTAATCCTGCCAACTACACTAAATTATCTATCTATCTATCTATCTATCTATCTATCTATGTAATCCTGCCAACTACACTAAATTATCTATCTATCTATCTATGTAATCCTGCCAGCTATGCTAAATTATCTATCAATATAGCTATTCATTGTTTGAATGTTGGTTATTTAGTTAAAATAGACAGGGCTATTTTCAGTAAAATATTTTAGATTATTATTTGAAGCGAAAATGTTTATTCTATACATTAAATGTGGCCAACAACCATGCCATCTGTAATTTCCAGTACCAGAACAAAAATACAAAGTGTGGATGGAACTGTTCCAAATAAAAAAAGACCCACAAAATAAACTTAAAATGAACTTTGTCAGTTTTTCAAAACATCTCTATATAATATTAGCCAAAATCTGAAAGGAATTTTGCAAAACGGCAATGGAGTAAGTTAATGAAAACAATGAAAAGTCTCTCACACAGTGGCATTTCTGCATTCAGAGCCAGCAGGCACAGCCCCACCAGATGTTGTGCAAAATAAGTAATAAGTTTCACTCAGTAATTTTACTTCTTATTAAATTGTTTGTAACGACCCTTAGCTTTGTTTTCTTAAACAACTTATTTCCAATTTTCCCTAATATGTAAGATATCATTTCTTATCTAGACAATTCGTACATTTTTGTAGCATGTGGTGCTACACTCCTATTTCTGGCTCTAGGCCCTGGCTCTCTTTGCCGTGCCGTGTTCTCGGCTTACCTGTGGCTGTGTGTGCACATGTACAATGAGAACTTTGCACTTTAGTGAATGGGTTTGAAGGTCCAAGGCTGGCATTAAAATAAGATGCAACCTTTTTTGCATTTTTCTGTTCAAGCCTATCCCAGTCAAGGCTATGCAACAAAAACCATCAAAGAGCTACAAAAAGTGTGGCATCATTTGTTCCTCTAATGGTAGCCATGGTAATTTGAAAAAAAAAGGAAATAAATATCTGGAAAACATCATTCACAAGACAACAAACAGACCAGGATTGGACTGTGCGACATTTTGATGTTCACCCACTGCTGAGGAAGACCACCTGAGAACACTAAATTTAAAAAAGACTCAAAGAAAGCCTACATGTGCTGCCTGCGCTTTGTGGAAAAGTAGCCAGTTGTGTGATGCCCCTGTTTGAAAGAAAAAGCACAGAGTGGTGGCGTTATGTTTTTTCTACCCTTTAAACATTATCATTTATGCTTATATTGATATTTACATTTATTGTTTGTATCACTGTAATATATATCTATACTAATAAAAGGCAAAGCCCTCACTGACTGACTGACTCACTGACTGACTCACTCACTCACTCATCACTAATTCTCCAACTTCCCGTGTAGGTAGAAGGCTGAAATTTGGCAGGCTCATTCCTTACAGCTTACTTGCAAAAATTAGGCAGGTTTAATTTCGAAATTCTACGCATAACGGTCATAACTGGAACCTACTTACATACATATATACGGCCATAGCCTGCAGCTTGGTCGCCGTGTGAGGCGGAGTTGCATCCCTCATCGTCACGCCTCCCACGTAATTGAGTGCCTGCCCATATAAGGCCGTCCGTCAGCAGCAATCCAATAGACACGCTGCCGCTAAATATTCACGGGTGAAGGACTGTGCTTATGCTAACGAAGATGAGATGGTCAGGGATAGACTAGTGTTTGGCACAAACTCAGCGAAAGTGCGAGAGAAACCTTTAAGTGCCGGGTCTTAGCTAACATTAAATAAAACCGTGAACATCGCAAGATCGCACGAGATAGCACAAGCACAGCTGAGAACCTTCGATGCATGTACTCCGAGCAGCTCACGTGAACTGACTGTGAACACAGTACGCAGAGAACAAGCAAGAGCTCTGAACAAAAAACGCATTACACAATTGAGAAGGCAGCAAAAGAATATGAAGCAAGTGACGCATACAAGCATATTCATAAGTGCAGCTACTGCGGAAACAAAGCACGGTGTAAACCTTAAGTTTAAATTAAGTTCCTAGACAGGCTGCCGCTGGCGTTTGTCATGCCTACAACGAATACGATATTCGCCAGATACAAGTTTAATGAGAAGACGCAGGGTATAAACGAGACTTTTGATCACTTTGTAACGGAGTTAAAATTGCTGGTGAAGGACTGTGCTTATGCAAATGAATAGGAAAGCAAGGTGTAAAGCTTAACTTTAAATTAAGTTCATAGACACGCTGCCGCTGGCGTTTGTCATGCCTAAGTCGAATACGATATTTGCGAGATACAAGTTTAATGAGAGGACACAGGGTATAAATGAGACTTTTCATCACTTTGTAACGGAGTTAAAATTGCTGATGAAGGACTGTGCTTATGCAAACGAAGATGAGATGGTCAGGGTGGTGTTTGGCACAAACTCAGCAAAAGTGCGAGAGAAACTTTTAAGTGCCAGGTCTGAGCTAACATTAAATAAAGCTGTGGACATCGCAACATCGCAGAAACCTGTTATCTTTACAATGGTTGACAAACACAGAATATAACTTGAACACAACACATCCTCCAAATATGAACCTGATTGAAAGAAATAATGATAATCAAATCCTTGATGACAGCAACACCCATAACAGTCACAAAACAATTAGATTAACATTCATGTTACGTTATTTTTAAAATGTTTCCTTTTCTTTTTCATAACTTCTTTAACACACTACTTCTCCGCTGTGAAGCGCGGGTATTTTGCTAGTATATATATATATATATATACTGTCACACACATGAGCATGGGAGGCAGCTAAAGGGCTCAAATGAGGGTCATTCCATGCCAGACCAGCTGAGGGTGCAATGCATTAGCACATTCTCTTTTTCTCCTGCTGAGCAATCACAGGAAATCCTGCCTGACCCCGACATCATCACTTCTTGTTCCAGCCCTGATGACCTCATTTCCTCTCACCAACTCTAAAGACGCCATTTTGTAACCTATACCTCAGTTCCATCTTGAACTCAGTTAACATTTGTTTTCTTTGCCTAAACAGGAACAAACCACAATATATGGAGTGACTACCCCAAACCTTTTTTGTCTCTCTCTGGCCCCTTGTGTTCTGACTATACATATACTGTATATATATGTTGCCAGTTTTGAGTATTGTTTAGTTTGATTATTATTATTATTATCTCTGCCTTGTTATTTGTGTTTTGTTGGTGGTTGGCCCGGAGGCGGGGCGACCTGTCATTCGCCTTGAGGAGCTGCTCTCAGTTCTATAATGGCTGATGGGAAGTTTGGTCCTTCATGGTACATTGTCTGTGCTTGGGTTTTGTTGAGTCCACCTCTTGTTGTTCATTGTTAATTCTTTTGCTTTTCTGGCATTTTGCCTTTTTTTTTTCTTTTTGTCTTTTGATTTGCTTAATTATACTTGACTCCAGCGGAATGCCTTTTTACGCAACTCCTTATTTGTTCTGTTGAACATTTTGCTGTATTTTTCTATTTTTTTAAATAATTCTTTTATTTATAAAGATTCTTTTTTGATTAAGCCAGAGGTTTACAGTGACCTTCCTCCTTGATGGGGCTTTCACTGTGTTTTTTTGTAAAATGTAGCGTTTTTTTTTCCCCAACTCATACTAAAGCCAGCAGATAGTACTTGGGGCCTGTCTGGATCACTAAGCCTCTACTAGGCAGACCAGTGAAGATCCTACCTGCTTCTTGCCTGAATTTTGGAAGCCTCACCTATTTTGCTCCAATCATAACCCCTAGTGTCAAAATGAACAGGTATATTTGTAGAAAATCGTTTTTTTTTTCAATCATTTTCCATCTTCAGTATGTCCACCTGGCCACACCTCAGTTAGCACTTGCTGCTGCACACTTCCGGAGTCGTGCAGTATGTATAGTGTGTTCCCTTTATGTTATTGTGGCTTGTCCTTTATCATCTCAAAGCCGTTTCATTCTAAACGTGAGAAGATGCTGATCCAGTGAAGGCACTTCATAGGCAATCGATTTTCCTGAGCAGTGGGTAGTTGTGAAGCTCTCAGTTTACTTATCGTCTAAATCTCTTCAGCTGTCAGATGATGACAAAGTCACAGGGTATCACAATGATCTGGTGCTAACTGGCAGCAACATCCCATGGTTTGCTTAATTTTTTGTCTTGCATGTCTTTCTAGTTATTAAAAAAAAACAGGGGTAGGCATTATTCATTAGGTATGTTTATGGAAACATTAGTGATGGCTGCACACATAAGGGGCAACTCTGGAATGGCCTCCATCAGAAGTTTCATGGAAAGACATGAGTGCTTGTGCCTAATCGAACAAGTTAGCAGAAGTATGCATGCCGTAACATTCAGGTGCATTCTGGGACTGTAGCCCCAGTAGGTCAGTTGCAGAACTTTCTTAATTCATCTCTGGGTTGTGGGGGCCAGAGGCTATCCCACCACTACTGGACAAATGGCTGAAAAAAGGCATGGGCATCACAGGGACCAAACACACCATAAGGGAAAGAAGAAGTGTCTGCCTTGTGCCACATAAACCAACTGTCTCGATCAACTGTACACTAATGTAAGACCTTGGGTGGATGGGCAGCAGATTAAGAAGGCATTTTTCCCATCTTCATCATGGATAGTCCTGTCATCTAAGCTCAGCAATGAGGCACACACTGGCCCCAGCATGACAATATGACCCAAACCCATCCAAATTAGAGAGTTCTTCAAAAGGAAAGAGTTATTTGACAATTAAGAGCATCCACAGAGTCTGAGAGACCCTTCAAGCTCGCTGGGCTGTCAACTGGGATTTATCCTCGGCTTCAGCCAGTTGCTTTGAGCAGGCACCATATAGAATGACAAGAATAGATAAGATTTCTCCATATGGGGCACCTGAGCTGTCTGAATTCACGCTTCTCTCAAATTAAACTTAAAAATGAGAGGGAGGGTCAGCTTGGGAGAGAATGTGGTAAAGAAATGATGAGCTTTCCCAGGCCCCAGCCCCCGTGGAGAAGAGAGAATTGGGGGTACCCCCTCCACCCTCCACTGAAGGCAGACAATCGGCGCACTTGCTGGGAGGCTCCAGCTCAATGAGGGCACTGACACGCAGATGCCCTCTCTCTTTCTCACGCTGCTGCTGGACAGGTAGCCTGCCTTGTCTCACGCCGCACGCAAGGGAGAATCACATTCTTCTGTCTCCTCTCCTCCCTCGTTTTTTTAAAAGCTGTATTGTTCTCTGCCCGGCCTCCCCCCATGACCTCGACTCTCACAAACTCCATGCACAGGGGGTGATCCCTGCTCATCCTACATCCATTATGTGCCGGGGACTAATAGACGTTGTCCTGTCATTGCCCACAGAGGGGTCTGAAGCAGCCTGACTTATTAGGACATCACTGCTTAATTTTGACCGAGAATTCACTTTTTCATGTTGGGCTTATGTGCTACGTTGATATTTCAGCAAGAAAACGGAAAACCTATTTTTTTGGACGGAATGGGTGGAGGAGAGTGTCAGGCGTGATTTGTGACAGACGGGTATCAGCAAGAGTGAAAGGGAAGGTCTAAAGGGCGGTAGTGAGACCAGCTATGCTATATGTGTACGGTGCCACTGACCAGAAAGCAGGAGACAGAGATGGAGGTGGCAGAGTTAAAGATGCTAAGATGTGGACTGGGTGTGACGAGGATGGACAGGATTAGAAATGAGGACATTAGAGGGTCAGCTCAAGTTGGACGGTTGGGAGACAAAGTCAGAGAGGCGAGATTGTGTTGGTTTGGACATGTGCAGAGAAGAGATGCTGGGTATATTGGGAGAAGGATGCTAAGGATAGAGCTGCCAGGCAAGAGAAAAAGAGGAAGGCCTAAGAGAAGGTTTATGGATGTGGTGAGAGGGGACATGTGGGTGATGGGTGTGACAGAGCAAGATGAACAGGACAGGAAGAGATGGAAAAAAAATGATCCGCTGTGGCAACCACTAAAGGGAGCAGCTAAAAGAAGAAAAAGAAGAAGAACCCAGTGTCCCAGGTTTGAATCCAGTGCCTCATTGTTGTCAGGGTGGAGTTTGCACGTTTGCACGTGGGTGTATTTAGTTAAATTGGAGCTTCTAAACTGTCCTTGTGCAAACTGAATAGTGGGCTGTGAGTGTGAAAGTGTATGTGAGTGAACCTAACTGTGGACTGGCGCCCTGTCCAGGGTCAGTTCCTACTGGTAGGGCTCTATCCTGCAATGGATCAAGTGAAGTTCTTGGTGGGTTTTGTTCTGTTTTCCAAAAAGAAATTAAATCTTAGAAAAGTTCTGTAAGAAATAACTGCCAATGTACCCTATGGGACATCCATTCAGACACACAGGCACAGTAAGACGGGTCTTCACTACACAGGCCAAGGAGATCGGGTGCCATCTATCTCATGGAGACACTGGGCCCACTGGCACCAGATCAGCCAAAATGGATCACTCAGAGAGAATCTGCCAAACTGAGACCCAAGAAATGGATAGTGGTGACCCACTGAAAGAATACCAGAATCTGAAAAATGGTATGTGCCCCGGTACGGAAACTCATAGGAGACCTGTCGCTGGTGAAAATGAGCTAACATTTAACAAGATACTAAGAAATAGAGTTCAGAACATCAGAGAAACTGTGATGAGACCATTCAGGCCAACAAGCTCTCCAATCCTACTAATGTGCTGTGCTTTTTCTGAGTCGCACTGGCTAATAGGACTGCACATGATGGGCACATTAAAGTTTCATTTGGACAGGACATGCTTCAATGACACATCTTCAGCCACTTTAAATATATTAATCCACTTTATACATCCGTTCCTTTTGTGTCTGTTTATCTACTTACTGTATGTCATTAGTGTCCATACTGCTAGGCCCACCAGTTTGCAGAGTTTTAAGCTCTATGATGCTATTAATAGCAATGGAAAAGGAAATCTGGGCATGAAGCTTTGTATATTCCCTCAATTTTATGCTCCCTGAGGTGCTCTTCTTTTCACAGACACACACAAAGCCCCTCAGACTGAAGGGAGGCACTCGTGTAGCCTGGCAGGAATGTTACTGACATTTTGCATAGCTGGGTAGACCATGACACCTACCTGTTTCTTTGTGCCTCACTGTTTTCCTCCTTAGGGTGTTGTGTGGACGTGGCAGACAGCTTCATAAAGAAGTCCCATCGGCCTTCAGGTGTTAACATGTCAGTTGGCTGTAAATTCAATTTCTTCCTGGACATTTGGAGAAAAGGCTAATGGTGCCGATTGATTTCCCATAGGTGGAGAGAGGACCCTTCAGTATAAAATGAAGATGTAATAATTTCAGGATAGAATATTTGACACTGTACATAGAAACAAACAGAGAAATCTCCCCATCTGCCCACTGCCAAATGCAGTCATTCAGGTCAGGGACACAAGGGCCATAAGCTTATTTGCAGCAACGATTACGAAGCAGGAACCAATCCTGTATAGAAAGACAGGCACACTCACACACACACACCATCATGTGTGGGACCAACTAATCTGGCATGCACCTGCTCTGAGCGTGTGAGAGAAAAAAGAGAATGACCTGAAAAAATGAGTCCTGGGCTCCAATTTCAACCTGATCATCCGCTTGCACCCCAGTCTCCCAAGGTCTTCATTTAGAGCCACTTCTTTAGCTGCTGCCTTAGGTTCCTGTTGCTTGGTTCTTTGGCTTTTCTGGAATTCATAAAGAGAGTTTAGATAGATAGATAGATAGATAGAAATGTGCTCTATAACAGGTAGATAGATAGATAGATAGATAGAAATGTGCTCTATAACAGGTAGATAGATAGATAGATAGATAGATAGATAGATAGATAGATAGA